>JAFIDM010002131.1:63488294-63516495 GCA_023159025.1 Thereuonema tuberculata
GTATTTTTGGTTTTGAATCATACAAATTTGGTTCCATTTGATTGATTAGGAGATGAGACATTCAAGAAAATAGAAAATACGTCAAAAAAAGAGGCGTGGCACAAAAAAAAAAAAAAAAAACTTCAAAAATTCATATCCCGGCAAATATTTAACCAAAAAAATCCCATATTTTGCAGAATGTGTTATCTTATGACCCTTTACATGCAAATAAATTTTCATAAAAATCTGTGATGGTGTGGTGAACTCAACAGGTGATCTGATATGGAATGACCCATAGGTTTACAGAATTTCATGGGACACCTGTAAATCACTTAAAAATTACTAACATTTATATATTTGCTTCAACTACATTTTACTAAACATAACATTACATAAATCAACAAAACAACAATGGACATAAGATAAACGCTATAATAGAAATAAATAAAAATGAGTAAATAAGTCTTTTAGTTATGGTATTCAGCGAAGCAATTTCTGTCATTTGTAAATCACGGGTGTTCATTACATGTAATGCAAGTGTTAGTGTGATTTTCAATTTTACTTTAGCACAGTTTCACATCTTTTACATCTATTCGCTTTCACCATGTGATATAAAGGCATGGAAGGTTTCAGAAATACACGTTTTGCACTTGTCACCGTTTTAGGTATGTCCCTCATCCTTGAAGAGAAATTGCCAATCAAAGATCGAGATATTGATTGTCTATACTCGAGGCAGGATAGTAAAGGGCCCACAGCATGTTTATTGTTGTGAAGCTTTGTGTAAATGATTTAGGCATTATTGAAAGCTTTATCCAGAAGATCAAAAAATAAATGGAGGTAGTACTTTATCTTTGATTTGAGATCCAATTCGTAGCATACATTGTGCTGATCCATTAGGTCGACACCGCCCATGCTTTGTTGTATTTTATGACAATTTCAGGGCAATTTCATCAGTCTTTTCAGCAGATCCTGCCTTTCGGCGCGTTACAGTGGTTGTAAGTATAGGCGATACAAAGTTTGTCAAAAGATGTACCCACTTGTTATCCATCCACTTTATATAGGATATACCATCAAAACCTACAGTATAGATGTCTCCTCTATTCATATTTTTATCAGAATGTGCAGATTTCGGAAGATGTTTTCGGTTAGGATGAACAGTCCCACATGCCTTGGTGTTCCGGTTTTTCAGCTTGTATTGCACCATGGGTGAATTGAAGTTATTGAAGTACACTTCACAATCTAAAACTTCAGTGGCTTTTGTAAGCTCCAGCACTACCAATTCATCTAACCATATTCAGTTTCTGATGATTTTTTGCTCATGTACAGATCGAATTAAAAAAAAAAAAGCCTGTTTTAGCATCAGTTCTGCACCACATTTTGAAACCCCATCTTATAGATTTCTAATATACTGTTTCATAATATTGTGACCTTTGGGTTTTGGTGTTATTCATCACTTTTTGAAAAGAACCATTCAGATGATCCATTAAAGGCCTGATTTTATTTGCCCTGTCATAGTTAGAACTATTTCTATCTGATTGGTCTTCATTGTTGCAAAAGTCTAAAGGACTAAGTTTTTGCGTATATTTTCAAATATATTTCTAGGCATTACATTTGCAATTTAAGGAATGCCCATATCTGGATCAGTAGACCAGTAATCCCTCAATGATGGCAAAACATGATAACCCATCACCAAATTCATACTGAGATAGGCTTTCATTTCATCGTCATCAACTGTGTATTGTGTTCAGCGTATCGTACAGATTCACCTCTTTATTTTTCTAACTAAATCTTCAAAGTTAGTAGTCAAATTAAAAATTTCAACAAGGCATCAATAATGAATCCTCTTCTCTGTCTTCGCAAATCTACACTTCTTCGAAGTTATAATCAACATCAGGAAAGTTATTTGGTAAGTATGTACTTTTTTCCACGGAAATGTACGTCGACATACTTGCTGTACATTTCTGTTTCAGGTTCTATTTCTGATAATTCAAAAGTTTCTTGTGCCGGATCTTCAATTTCAACCATAGAAGCCTCTGCATCCACATCCTGAGTTAAAAATATCTGGTCTTCCTCATTGCCATTTTCTGCTACTAAACAATGCAAGATTTTGTCATCTTTCAGTTCAAAATGCTTACACCCTTTTCTCAACATGTCTGTAATGATAAATAAACAAATAAGTGGGTAAAATATAAAAAAAAAACAACCCAACAACACTGATTACAACAACGAGTAATTTCCTTGCAAATGTCTCTCTTATGTCCACAGGGACAACAGTATCCCTTTTATGTTTTTGCTAGTTTTTGTGGAATATTATTTCAAAATTCTATTGAAAAATATAATAAAACTATTATTTACTTACCATTAAATTAAAATATTACACCATAAACATATAAACAAACAATACTCTATGCAGAAACACTTATGAAAAAGTTTGAATACACCATGCTCTGAATGTACGATTTCCTGCAAAAATTTGTTGTGACATGTGATGTTTACGCAGGGTTGCCAGTAATAAAATTACTAAAAATATGGTCCGGATTACACATTTGCTGGAAAAAAAATATTTAAATAATTTTGGTTTATGTACACGATCAAGACTTTATATAGGACATAGGTGTCCCATGGTCATGAAAGAGTTAAATCACAGCAAAGTTGCTTCCAAGAACATATGTTGCTTTGGCCAGTTATCCAGTATGTATTTTTATTAAATACATACTTTTTTAATATTTTTCTGGCATTATCAAAAGTTTATTATTGAAAATTTTACATTTGGATCCAGAGCACAAAATGAAAAGGTTTTGTCTCTCTTCGTTTAGCTGAAATAAATAAAAATGATGAGAACAGTTATCTAACAAACAATGACATTAAAGTCCAGCTTCTTTTTCTTATTTGTTTCTTCTAATAACTGAACTTCAAGTTTTCAACTTAATAATAATCCTCTTGTAATTTGAGGAAATGTGAGAAGGTTCTGTATTCTGTCGATTAAAACCATAGGCCCAAGTGTAAAATCTAAAATTCAAAGTAAAAAAAAAAACACTAAGTAATTTGAACTGTTAATTTTTGAACTTTTTAATTTTTTTTCTTATTTCATCTTAATTAGTTAATAGAAGAAATGGTAAAGCTTCACATTTCCTTTGCAGGACTTCCTTCCAAAACTGTTCAAAATGCAGGTTTTTCTTCCTGAATTATTTTATTATTATTTTACAGTCAAATTTCTTCTCTCCGATTTTAAATCCAGACAGTTCTTAACCGCTGTTCCTTGTAGTTATTATATACTCATTATTATTAATTCTATGCATCCATAATGTTAATAAAGAAGAATTAAATATCACAGTTATATTTACTTACATCTGGTGGCATTACGCCTCGATATAAAGTACCATCAACACCACGAAGTTGAACTTCTTGTCTAAAAGCAAATAAAAAAGAAGAAAAATTATACCTATTGTTCACCATCTCTATTTTTAGTAGCCCATCTTTACTTGCTCTTCCCAACTTACTTACCATGCCCCATTTATTATTTGTTGTCCTCCACTTATACTAAGCTGCCCCTAACTTTTACTTGCTGAGTCCCACTTAAATTCATTGCCCCACAGTTCTACTGGTTCTGCATGGCTTCTGTATCACATTTTTAGTTGGTATCCCATCCTTATACTCCACTGCCCCCACTTATACTTATTGTTCATGCTTAAACGGATCTTCCCAGTATGCAAGCTCTTCACAACTTGTACTTGCTGTCTCCTTTTTTTATATTGAGTTTCCTTATTTTACTAATCGTTTCATTCTTCTCTTCTCGTACTATATTTATAGTAAATGTTGCCCATCTGTACTTCCTGTCTTCCACTTCTACCTGACATTACTGTTCAGTGAAACAATGCTGATTTCACTGAATGGTAAGTTTAAAGTTTTCTAGCATCTTTTGAGCAAATTGACTAGCCCCTATAAAACAGCCTTAACATATACTGAAATCGAATAAAAACCTTTTCAAGAAGTACTTTGACATTTCTGAATGTTCTGAGTTCTTTTGATATGGAAAGAAATTCTGATCTTCCAAAGGGGATTCCAATACTGTTATACAAATGAAAATTCTTTTAATGATGAAGATTGTTGGACACTTGGAGAAAAACACTTTTTTTTTTTTTTTCCAGAAACATATGTTCTTTTAGAATGGCATTACTAATATTATTGTGGGTGCAATTACTGAATTCATCAATGGACCACTTGAGGTTTATGCCCCTATCGACGTCACGTATGACGTGTATCCCACATACGGCGAGAGCTAATGGGATAAACAAACATATCACTTTGTTTGAATTACTTAGAAAATCGTCGATATTTGATATTTCAAGACGATAGTTCAATACTGTGCAGATCCAGTACTGCAATAATTGTGTAAAAACGCTTGGAATATCCTTCTTTAATATAATATTTCTTCTGTATCTAAACCGGTTAAAACAAAGCACGTGGCTTTGTTTATCCCACATGCGAAGCAGTAGCGTGGTGGGATATTTTGTAACTACGAAGCTCCGCCTATCCTCAAGTGATCCATTAAATTATATCCTTCTTTGAAAATATATTGCTGTCGCCTTCTTCAATAGGCGATAATCAACTCTACATCCAATCTGAAGATTTTGGAAGGCTTACAATCGTTGCATCCAAATCAAATCTTTTAGTTCAGCCTCCATATCTATTAGGGTTAAAATGAAGCACATGGCTTTGTTTATCCCACATGCGAAGCAGTAGCGTGGTGAGATATTTTGGAACTACGAAGCCCCGCCTATCCTCAAGTGGTCCATTGATGACAGTGGAGTTGGAGAAACAGCAGTGGTAGAAAAATCTTTTGTTTGAAAAACTGATGAATGAGCACCAGTGAAATCTCTTACAATGTAATCAGAGAAGGAAGATAATTGCATTACCAAAAATTGTCGAGAACCTTGCAATGAAGAAAAGGTAAATGTATTATCATTTGATAGTTTCTGAATTCCAGGAACTACAGTGCATGATTTTGCAGTGGAAATTGATGAAATGTCCAATCATAATATCCAATCATAGCCATATCTCTTTGGATTATTGGAAAAAAGAATGATATAATGTTTGTGGCTGGTTTAAGCCGAAACAAACAGATATTTAAGGAATATACTGCTTTTATTTGTTGAAAACATCAGTGAGTTGAGTGTATAATTTTGTGTTCATAAATGATGGCTATCTTCATGATGAATTAAATCTCTAAATAAAAATATAAAAAAAGTACACATCACTGTTGCATATTTGAAAGAAAATGGGCTTCCAGTTCAAATTGAAACTTAAACAATTTTAAAATGAACTGAAGGTTGACTTAGCATCTGAAAAAAGAGTAGAATAAAGATCAACACTGATCTCAAAACCTCAGATGAGATTTTGAGATGTGGGAAAAGATGAGAATTAGAAAGACAGTTTCCAAGTGAGAGGGTACTTGAAGTTGCAGAAGATCCCATTGGACAGACGTGACTTTTAGAATAGTGGAGATACCATCATTCCTAATACCAATCATTAATACCTGGAGATTATAAGTCCAAGTTTTTTAACTTTTATGTAAAATGATGAAAATGATGGAAAAGAAACCCCATTTTAGAATGGGTTGACTGAAACTAGGCCCTATTAGGAAGAGAAAAAAAAAAAAAACAACCAAACTGATCTCAGCTAAATTTCAACTCGTTGCCTCCAGTCCAGAGACAAATACCTAAACAGCCTAAATGTATTGATGTAAAAATGAGTCAGTTATTCAGATCGAGATAATCCATTTTTTTGTGGCAACAGCTGTTGAGCAATTAGTAAAAATCTGAAACATTTTAAGTTGCTTATCAGGCTTAAGTTGCTTATTATCAAAATAATGATGTATTAAAAGTCTCAACAATATCAGATTTACAGAAGTTCTGAAAACAGAGTAAAAATATCTAAAAAAAATACCATAGGAAAATATCAGCAGGTTATTAGAATTCCTAATAAATAAGTTTACTGAAGTTATTTGTGAAGTTTAATATAATAAACAATCTAAAGGTTGAATTAGAAGCAAGTAGAGGAGGAGGATCTGACTTATTTCACATCCAGCAGATTTTCAGAGACCATCACAAAAAACAAATGTAGTTAAAAGAGAAACTAAGGCAGCAAAGGAAAGAAAAACATCAAACGACAACTGGGGTATTGAAAAATACCATTCATCAGCAGACACTTTTTCAAACATTAATTACAGCATTCTCTCAAGATTTTAATATTTCATTTCCCCATCTCTTTTCCTTAAACAGTTTTAAATTTAATTAAGCTTTGTTTGATTTGCTTATTGAATACTTTACATTTTCTGATGAATTCTGATCTTAAATAGTTAAAACTGTTATAGTTTCTGTATTTCTAAAAAAAAATTATGAAATGTACATCTATTACTCTTCATTTTGACTAATCTTAAAAGAAAAAGGAGAAAAAAAAAATTATCTATACATACCTCAATGCTGGAAGATCATCCACAAGTTGGCTAAAAAAAAAGAATATAATATTTTTTATAAGTATGACAGCAATCTATTATAATATAAAAAATGTTTACTGTATTGGCTTAAGACACTGGTCTGTATTGGAAATACATTAACCAACAGAAGTTATTTTTTAAAAAAAACTATTCTAGTATTAACTTGGATGAATTTACATTTATACCAAAGAAATACTTTCTGGAATGATCTTGTTTGACAATGACACTATGCTCCATGAAAGTTTACGATGATTATCATTGGTTGAAGAGCACATTGTCTTAATTAAAAAAGTGTTATTTGTTTTGCTTTCCTTTTAAGCGATCTCATACATGAAAGGAGGAGCTCTTCCAATGATTCTGTCTGTCAGTCACCAACTCAAACTACAAGTCGGAACCTTATTGTAACCCTTATGACTTGCAGAGGGTGGGGAAAAATACAAGTTCCATTCTGCAGTCATTTCATGTCTCTTAGGAAGTGATTGAAAATGAAATATGTATGTGGTTACTATGCTTTTGTATACAATATAAACACAGTTTTTGGCCTTGATATCTCTTCACAACTGTTGATCATAGACATAGAAGGGACACTGCAGTAATGCCCCTTGGACTCCTTGACATGCTCACAGTCAGGATAAAAGACTTGACATTTACTCATTCTGGATGGATTAGCAAGAAACTAGTGTAGCTTTCCTTCAAATCTTGGAAATATCTGCAATTCTGTTAATGGTTTTTCCTTGGATATTTTTGGGAAATGGTTTAAAAGTGAATCGATAAAATAAAATGAGGAGTACTTGAAGGGTGCAGTTCTAAACTCAGTCGACTTTATAGTTTAAGCTAGTAAATAGTTTTAAGCATCAATTAACAATTCTACTAATAAATGTATACTTATTGATGCTCAGACAATCAATTAGAAATTTTCCAACAATGTTGTTGCTACTTGAAGGTGATGCTTTTTACAGATTAATATCATTTGTAAAGATCTAGTGGTTCAATGCTGTTTATTTTTCAGGCATATGATTTGTAGCAATCTTCTCTTCACAAAGAAGGACCCTTTTGAGGACCCTGATTAGAAATCCATCGTTTAAAAATAAACGTTAAAGGATATCTGCTGAAAACTCTAGGAAATTTTAAAGTGTTTACTTACCCTTGTCTGCTAACTCGATTGAAAGGGAATGTCATTGTATGACTGCCTCCACAGTATCTAGTGTCAATGTTTTCAGGAATATCTCGATAAGCCCTATGGAATAAAGTGAAAACTGATTTAAAATAGTGATAACAAAAACATTGCACAAACAATCATTAAGTTCTTAAGAATACATTCAATGATAATTTTGTGAATTTTTGGAATGAATATATTTAAACTTTGAAATATTATTTTTATCTTCCAACTTAAATATCTTACATTTTGTCCATAACACTGCTCTTATGAATTAAATGTTTCCATATTAAGCTTCTCCAAATCCTAACAATTAACAAATGATCTTAACCATCACACCATTCAGTGAAAATGACACCTATAGAAAAGTTAGACCAAGTAATTCCTAGTGGTATTATGTTTATTTTTCTAATAAAAATAAGTTTTTGATTTACCAGATAGTCTTATACTTTTGTTGAATTTTGTTTGGAAGGTAGGAAATGAAATACAAAGTAGGTAAAATCCATAGATATGAGTAAGAAGTGCAGACTGAATGTTACCAAGGCTTATAATGTTAAGATAAAGACAGAAATATTTAACAAATGGTGTAGGTAATTATATCGCTTATATACTCATTACAAAAAAAAACAACGCACCTAGAAGGAGTTGTCCGATTGTAATGAAATTCCGTATGCAAAGACATTGGGACCGCCCATGCAAATGATTAAACTTTGGTGTCCAATGAATGAATAGCGAGAGCTACAGCGCATCGGAACTCCGCACTCAGCAGGTATATATAAGAAGCGATTCTCAATCTGATGGTCAAAATTTCTGTTACATTGCGAGTTAGGATACCTTTCAACAACTGAAAGAATGCCTCGCCGCAGGATTCGAGCTCATTACGTGCAACTGTCAGAGTTTGAAAGAGGTCGTATCATTGGATTGAAAGAGGCAGGTTGGGCAAATCGGAGAATCGCTCGTCATATGGGTCGAAGTGATGCGGCGATTAGAAGATGCTGGCAGGAATGGGTGGACAATGGCAGATTTCAGCGTCATGAAGGTAGCGGTCGACCTAGGGCCACAGCAGAGCGGGATAGAGTGATTGTCAGATCAGCTGTCACAGCGCCTGAATCATCGTTATCAATCATCAGACGTGCGTCCCACACACGAGTGTCCACCATGACCATTCACAGACGGCTGAGAGAGTGATATCTACGCTCGTACCGACCGCTACGCCACCTGCCACTCACGTCTGCCACACCATTGGGCCAGATTACAGTGGTGCTTGGCTCGATCCGGTTGGAA
Organism: Thereuonema tuberculata; assembly: GCA_023159025.1. NCBI lineage: Eukaryota > Metazoa > Arthropoda > Chilopoda > Scutigeromorpha > Scutigeridae > Thereuonema > Thereuonema tuberculata. The sequence continues at coordinate 63,497,210 of JAFIDM010002131.1, forward strand.
TGATGCTAACTGGGGACATATAGTGTTTAGCGACGAATCCCGCTTCCAACTGTGTCCTGACGATCGTTGCAGACGTGTCTGAGACGCCCAGGGCAGCGTGCCGATCCTGCTTTCACTATTGCACGCCACACAGGCCCTCAACCAGAAGTTATGGTCTGGGGTGCCATTTCACTTGATAGCCAGACCCCTTTGGCCGTCATTAGCGGCACACTTACAGCACAGCGGTATGTCGACGACATTCTGAGACCTGTTTTGCTACCTTTCCTTTTGCAGTACCCTGGCCTTATTTTTCAGCAAGATAATGCCAGACCACATACGGATTGTGTTGCTATGACCTGTCTTGCAGCTTGTGAAACACTTCCTTGGCCAGCCAATCCCCAGATCTCTCTCCAATCGAGCATGTCTGGGATGTGATGGGAAGGCGACTGCATCCACCAGGGAATGTGGATGACCTAGCCCGATAATTGGAGCAAATTTGGCAAGAAATACCGCAGGAGACCATCAGGGAGCTTTATGTGTACATCCTACTGTTAGATTGATCTTTTTTTTTTCTTTGCAATTTAGAACGAAGATTGCCTTTTACAGAAAGAACTAGTAAAGTCACTTTATATCAAGTCTTAATGAAAAATACAATCAAACAAAAGAATGATTTGAAAATAAAACCATCTGACTTTTACAGAGTTCAGGTGATGCAAGATTGCTTGTTGCATCAAATTTTATTTAAATATAACTAATGTGATGCACATAAGAAGATATATGCATTGTATTCAATCTGACTAATTTACAGATGAATGCTTAGGAGCATGGAATAATATGAGTAATAAAACTCTTCATCACAGTTCCTTTATCTGCAGTCATCTGTTCAATGAACTGCCATCTTTAAATCAACTATAAATAAAACTTCCGTACTTTACAGTATATTACACACAAAGGATTTTTTTCCCCTTTCATTCTGCTTTGTTTCAATTTGCAAATGGTTTTCAGAACCCAATCAATCAAACTACAATTTTATTTTAACCATTTGAAAATAGTGCAAGCTCTATATGTACATAGACCTAAGTGGTAATTTATATCTTTGAAATCTAGCTACTCACTGACTGACAGCATCTCGGAAAGGACCGATTGTTCCAATCATATGAGCACCTTTGGATGTTGATGCTTCCCTTACTCTTTCCATACGTTTATGACGATCCTTTTCAGATGGTGAGGCTTCAAAGAACTGCTTGCGACTCAGGTTCAGTCTGAAAAGGAAAAGTATATTAAAAAGTGAAGTATGATTTCCAAAGAATATCATGGAAAATTCATTTTTAATACTAATGGCAATAAAAGGAATGAGAAAAGACTACAACTAAATCTAGGCAAGAAAAATGCAATTCTTCTATTGAATTGCATTTCTGGAGATGAAACTACCAAGTTAAAGTAGCTATGAAAACCATGAAATAAGACAAATAAAATCACATCAAATAAATAAAGCCTAATTCATTGGTTAAGACTTCTACTACTTTTTAATTTAAATTGAATATCCTACAGTTCCCGATTCAAAGACAATATGACAATGAGGAAATTAGTAGGCAACTGAGAAGGTGTAACTTGATTAAAAAGGTTTGTTAGTTCAAACATATTAAAAAAGACCTTGATTCACATAAGATTCTTCCATCCTATTCCAAATACTCATTTTCGTACCAATAAAAATCAAAATGCTCATTTTAAAACTGACTCAACATATGAAAAATTAAAACTGCCTGTACATATAAAATCACAAAGATTAATTACAGAATGCATCTATTAATGTAAAGACTGTTCAAAAAGTAGAATACCTTTTAATCCCTCTTACTATGAAAAGAGGTCAAAATTTACCTACTAAGTTCCCATGTAAAGAATAATTGAATTTTTACAAAGATATCAATTTTGATCCCATGGAATATATCCATTTTGGTCTCCAAAAATACGACATGGTAATCAACATTATTATGAGGAATTCATAGATGTATTGATGTACAGTCGATCCACTTACAAATGTTTTAACAGTCTATGATGATTGGCAGATTGGGAGAAGCAAATTATGCCTTTAAGAGTAATATTTATCTCTTCTAGCTTTTGAAGTTTCACTAATAGTCAACATGAGATTTCTTTCCTTCCTTTCATCGACTTTGGCCAACTATGGACCACGGGCTAGCCCTACCTGACAACGTCAGGGTGAGGCTAGGAAATTCAAGAAGGAGGACGAGATTTCACATCTCGTCCAGAAATAAACCTGAGATAGTAAGTCCCAGGGGAGAAACGGACGAAACACAGAAGAAGAAAGAAACAGCCATGCCCACATCGGGATTCGAACCCAGGTTCCAACACAACAGCCACACGGCAGACCGCCGTCTAGACCGCTCGGCCATGCAGGAACGGCTATGAGATTTCTTTATTATGAAGAAAAACTTACAATAAGATACTTACTTTCTTTGTTGTCGAATCATCTCAATCTCATAGGTGGTGATTGGTCTGGTTGTCTGATGTGCTGGGAATACCTGTGTTGGTGCTTGAGGAACTGGCCACCTATGGCAAACCAAAGAGGGGAAAATATAAATATCAATAGACAGATAGATTTTTGGTTGGGATATTAAAGAAATTTAATACAGCACTCATTAAAAAAGTATACTGAAAAATTAATATATTTATGTATATATATTTTCAAGCTTATTCTACAGTTCAACATCAGCTAAGTAACAATTATTGATCTGACACTGGCGTAAATCATTAAATTTGTAATGAGTGTTTTACACAATAAAATAATTACTTTCTTCCATTTCATTCTAGCTTACAACATTCCTTCCTGATTTTTAGCATCTCTCTCTTATTATCAATAGAGGTTAGAATTTACCTACTATGTTCCTACATAAAGAATAATTGGCTTTTTATAAAGATATCCGTTTTGGTTCCATGGAAGATCCATTTTTCAAGTTTTTATTATGCCTTTTTTTTCAAAAAGAGGATCTGTAAGTGAGCAAATTTCTGTCCTCTGTGCGAGGAAGATGAAGTGGGAATTCATTACACTTCTACAATAAAAAACCCCACCCCAAACAAATGTAAAGGAGGTTGTCTTCAACAAGTTAGGCAATGCCCTTCCCAACTAAATATTTTCTCAAGAGATCTCTGTTAATTCGTCTCTCTATCTCTCTCTCCTATTACTCTTATCCTTGGAAGACATTGTCCTTTGCATAGACTGGTAAGTCTTCCAGAATCTGTTTCTTCTACATTATCTCTCTCTCTTTATGTCTGCTATTTCATTGATTTTTACAGAGTTCACTTTCCTTCTGTAATAGTCATTACACCACTTTTATGATGAATCTTTAGTTTGAGCTTCATTATCTGGAAAGTAAGTTCTTAATATGTTGATTAAATTATGAAAATTTCTAAAAGTTTGCTGTATATGAACAGTGGATTTTGTGGCAATCATTGTTTTTTTGAAAGGTGGATGAGTTATTTTTGTCAAATTTGTTCCAAAGAGATATTTTAGCTGATTCGTCTTCTTTACTGACCAAAGAATACATTTTTTTAATTTTATATATATTTTCCTTTGGCATTTTTTAAATTTTTCTTTAATTTCAAATAACAGCATCTTAAGACTTTAGAAAAGACTTGATTTTATTTGTGCTTTAATTTGCAGTTTAATTGATTCAGATAAAAATAGTAGTTTACATTTAGAAAATATTATGAAGTTGTACTATGTAGATCTTTGAGTAGTACAACTACAAGTTAATAAATACTAACGTTTTTTCTTTTTAAAGTCCAATGTGAAAGAAATGCTGTTTAGTTTAGGAATACATCAATTGAGAAACCCCAAAAAGAAAACTACTCCATGATTAAGTAGATAAGTTTCAATCAGAATTTTGTGTCAATATTTATGGTTAGTACACCATTCTGACAGCAAATATATCACTCAACAAACATACCTTTTTTTCGTAATAAAAAAAAAGAAGAAACAAACTGAAGAATTTGAAAGACTGCATATTGACACTTAGTTATATTACTAAAGGCAAAAGGAAGTAAGGTGGTTTTTCAATGACAGTCAAGCTTGTTAAGTTATTAGAACATTACTAAACAACTTGCAAGTAAGTAAAATACATAATTGAATGTCTTCCTCTTCACAAAGAAAATCAATTTAGGTTCAATTTCTATTATGATGATTACGAAGATGAAGAGGTTTGCATAAGATAGAAAGACGAAAACGAAACACATTTCTCAGTGAAATAAACATTTACCTTCAGTGGTAAATTAATAATTCTGAATATTTTCACAAATCAAAATCAGAACCAATATTAAAACAATTGATTAAATCTTAAAGACTTAAACTGTCTTAGAACAAACTATAAACTTTTAGTATGGAACTTTACATATATAATTTGTCAAGCTCATACATGCAGGAAGTTGAATGTCAAGAATACTCATATGAAGATTATTGAAAAATCTCAGGAGATTGGAGACATCACTAGAAGGCTTGCTAAAGGATGCCCTCAAGTCACAAAACTCAAGATAAGTTACCTGCAAACAACTGCTAAGTGCCTTAAAAAACAGCTAGTTTGCAGGTTGTTTTTCAACTCTTGGAAAGTAATGGAAAGAAAATTTCAAGGCAAACTGTGACCATGAACCTTCTAGAAGATTCTTGCTAGGAGACCAGCAGTCAGTCTCTCCTTGTTCCCAATTAAAAAAAGAGCATGTTTGGAATGGTGTCATTAATATGTAACTTGGGAAACAAACCAGGAGCCAAGTTCTCCTCAGAGATGAGCCAAGATTCAGTCTACAGTCCTTTTGTCAGCCATCACATTAAAATAATGGTTACTTTAAAGATGGAATTCTATTGTTGTCTGCAAACTTAGCTATTAATGACTGGTTAGTTTTCCACATGTTTGAGGGAAGCACTTTAAATAGGTAACAGTGCATAGATAAGATTCTTAAACATATGTTTTTCCATTTGTAGATTCATTGGGGTTAGGATTCATATTATTCCAGACATAAATCATTTTGTGGACCAATATTTTGATGACATAAAATTGATCAGATGGATTAATCAGCTAATTCTCCTGATCTGAGTCTGGCTGAACTTGAATGGGATGTTCTCAGAAGCAGGATTACTGCCATCATTCCTCCTTTCAGAGGTCTTGTTCTGTAGGAATGATCAGCGATATCCTTAGAACTATAGGTTGGCACACACAAAACTGGCCCCCAATAGGCATTTTTTTTTTAGTTTTGTATTATTATTTTGGGGCCGGTTTTATGTGCGCCACCCTGTATTTGATGACCAATATGAAAAGGTATTGAGAGATCTGTACTGCTGTTCAAAGTGATCATATACTGTATTGAGATTACTTATCACTAGTTCATTATTTTGATCATTTTGAAATTTAACTCAAATTTTTTTTTTTACAAGACAAACTTCAATCTCTTCTTTTGTGTAGATATTTCCGCAATACATTAATGGCCAAACTCATGATCTCTTTTAATTAAATTCATTTTGAATTTTTTTTTTTTTTTAGAAATCTCATTTTATGTGTTAGTAACTTACAATTTGCCCTTAGTGTATATATATGTATATGCCCTGTGTGTGTATATATATATTTAAAATTAATAGGCAATTTCAGTTAGAAAGTTAGGTCAGCCTAACGAAGAAAAATTGAACGTTTTCAATACTTGTTCATTGCCTATGAAAGTACCTTTTTAATTTTTTCTAAGGCCGCATTTCACCTATCTAGTTCAGAATTTTATTTCTTAAAAACTTATCTCTAATTATGAACTTTTTTATCTGTTACTTGCATTTCCCCAAAACACTTTATTTCTTTTTGTCTAGAAAAATTTAGATTGCTGATCATCAATTCTTATAACTTCTTTTTCTTCAAATACTATGTGGATGATCTTTTCTTGATGGGATGTGCAGGCAATACCAATGACATTACTTTAAGATTTAACAGTATACATAAAGAGATTTCTTTTAAACTTGGAAAGGAAAAAGATGCACAACTAATATTCTTAGATATTTCTATTAAAGTTAATAATGAAATCACCACGATGGTCCTTCGAAAAAATACCTATGCCAGCATTATGCTTCACTTTAATTCTGCAGTACCTACATCCTTCAAAGAAATATTATTACAATGGATGTAAAAAGAGCCTTTAGATTAACCTCAACTAGGAGGAAATTATGAGGATTACTGGTTTAGCCTTGAAAAATGGAATCCAGTAAAGTTTATCCAATCCACTATTGCAAAAACATTACAGTCCATTTATCACCCCAGGAAATTTATAAACGCAAACAATCAGGCCTCGAATGTTTCCATTCCGTATGTACCAAAATTATGTTTAAGTATAGTAACTTAAACTATAACGTTAATTTCAATAAATGCAATTGTTTATATGGAATAAATGTATAGGATAAGAGTGCCTCTACATTGGTGAGACCAAGAGATCATTGTATATTTGACACTGTATAATTATGCTACAAAAAAGTGTAATGTAAATTATAATATTGCATTCCACATTAAAAACACAGATCATACCCTCGAAACTAGTAATCCTATTGTCGAAGGATACGACGACGATAGTTACTTAAGCAAATTTACAAAATCAATTTTTGTATTGTTGAATAGCCCTTATTACGACCAACTTTCGGTTAACTCGGCATAGTTTTATATACCAAGTTTGCATCTTAACTAATTCCTATACATACAGTAGAACTCCAATTATCCAAGCACCAAATATCTGGATTGCCAATTATTCAAATCGATTTTCAGGAAATTTAGAAATTATTTATTCAGTAACAGAAAATACTTTTCTTTACTCTGAAAGAGTCATGGCTCAGTTTCTGCTGTATGTACAGTGTTGTTTAAGTGTTCAGCAGTGAGAGTCCAGCATTCTGCTGCTGCTGTGGGTTTTTAGTCAAAACGTCAACAAAACACAAATGGGTAGTGTTATCAATGAAAGATAAAGTGAAAGTAATCAATTTCATAAAGGTATTTCAGAAAACAGTTATCGCAAATGTTTGGTGTCGGAACCTATAGAATTTCGGATGTAAAGAAAAACAGATCGACTTTCAGGATGAACTCACGAAAAATGATGAGAAGAGCTAAAAATAATGATCTTGAAAGCGCAGTTTATAAGTAGTTTTTACAGGAAAGGTCAACTGGAAATCTTATTTCTGGCCCCATCATCATTGAAAAAGCGAAAATGTCTGCTGAAAAGATCAGTGATTTATCTGACTTTAAAGCAGGGCTGGCTTCGAAATTTTAAGGCTTTCTGCAAGTGAAGAGGCTACCGATACATTTATCGAAACATTCAAATCAGAAACCAAAGACTATGATCCTGATTTTTTTTTACAAAGCAGATTAAACAAACCCCAACTGGAAGGCAATGCCACGGAAAACACTAGCTTCCAAGAGAGAAACTACTGCTCCTGGTCACAAGGTAAGCAAGGAGCGTATGATAGTGTTTAGTTGTGCGAACTCAAATGGTAATCATCAGCTCCTGTTACTTTTCATTGGCAAATCAAAAAATCCTAGTGTTTAAAAATGTAGCAAGCCTTCCCTTAAACACCAACAAAAAGCATGGATGACTACTGCATTATTTACGGAATGATTTATTCCAGAAGAAAAAGAAGTATCAGGAGGAAGTGGGTAAAACAGGGAATGTTTTACCCTTATTTTTTTATTATCTTCGTGATATCTATCCATTGTAAGATAATTTCTTATTTTAATGAACTCATTACATTATGTTGAACACTAAACAACTGGATGTCACACGAATATACGATTTAATCAGCTTCAACGATGAACAACACATGCACAGTTCCTTCTTCAACCATAGAGTATTACATTATCAGAGTGTGCCTGGATGATGTCATCATTATCTGGATAAACTTCGAAAAACTATTTTTAGTTTTACTTTATTCAACATTATCTGAATAATAGTGGCATTATCCAAGGTCGGACTTTACCCATAACATATATATATATATATATACATATACATTTGTATATGTAAATATGCATGAGTGTAGTGTATATTTAATAATGATGATAAAAAAAAAAAAAGGCCCTCCTTAATTAACGTTCATTAGATGGTAGGTTCTGATCCCATTCTACTCATAACAGTTTAGTTCTTATTTAATTGGGTTTTTCTTTTTATTTTCATAAATGCCTTTATAAGCATGCTGCTTGGTAGCATGCTATGTCTGATGAAGGCTTCTGCTAAGGGAAGTTAAAACTGGTAACAAGTTTTTTTAATCTTTTAGCTTTTATTTAAAAGTGTGTTTCTTATCGCTGTTTATGTATGCTTTTATCTGTACAACAAACGTTACAATTGATAGATTTAGCTAGATCTTATAATTTTATTTTATTCTTCAAGCGTTCTCTTCAAAGATTATTTTTATTTTATTTTCCTCTTCAAAAATTAGGGAAAATCTTCCCACCAATTTCACTTACAATTTTATATAATAAATCTCAATTTGAAATTCTAAATACAGGACAAGTTTTTTCAACCTATTCATTTGAGTTCAACTGTGACAATAAAACAATAATAAAAAAGTAAAATTTCTTCCTTTTCCATTACAGTCTTTCTATAATTTGTTCTATCTTATTTATGTTCTCTGTTTTGGATTACCTTAGACTGAAGACAAGTGGATTATGTTGAAAGAACTTTCAAATGCTAGAATCCCCAACTAACCCTTACTTTCATTATCTTAGCCTGGATGTTATAAATGGAACGTATGAAATATATTTTAAACATTAACTACTGAATCATTATAATTCACTGTGAAAATCAGTTTCTTCACTTATCTTATTGAAACAAAAGATTACTTTCAATTATTTATAACATTTCCTGATCTCCTCACAGCAATGATTATTTATTAAGAAATTCATTATTAAAACATTTATCTCTTTAATAGTACTATATACAAACATTTACATTCTATCATATTCTACATCTTTTTTTTTTTTCCAAATACTGCTGCACTTTCTAATTTTGGCTTCAAATCTCTTTTCTGCTCCAATCACCAGTGCTTCACTCATCACAACAAATGAATAGCTTCAACTACATCTTGAAATGGAAAGCTTTTTTTTTTTTTCAATTTTTCAGGCTTTTAAAGAATTCTATGTTTTGATAAAATAAATAAAGTAATTAACTTTCTTCATAATGTGTCTGAAAGTAATCTTAAGCCTATCATTTCATAATTAAATATTAAAAGCAAGCCTACATCAAATATTATTCTTAATTATGTGTTATTTAATCTGCTTCCTAAGCATCTATATCATCCACTTCTGTCTTAATGTTGATTTCACTTGATGCACAAGACTCGTCTAGAACTTTTTCGAGTTCTTCCTCTCTTCGTAGAGATGTAATTTCGTCTGGTAATAACGTTGACGTCAATCCAAGCTTCATGCTACATCCACACACAGCCTCATACGGCGATTTATCAACGTCTTTCTGCTTTAACCGATTCATTTTCATCTGTACAACACTAAGACCGATGACCCAATCCGCAGTCCGATTTACGTGCATCCATTCCGTCAGCAACTCGCCAACATTTTGCGCGACGGAATCGTGATTTACGGGATGATCAGCGTGAATCATCTTCATTTCGCTGCAGTAATGACCGATCCATTCAATAATCTGGTTACAAAAATCGCGTCCATAACTCGCGTGCAGAACGTTGGGAGCTCCCAAAAGGGAGAATACATCTAAAAGGCAGGTCGCCACGTCCTCATAAGAGTTGCCACCCATAGCACGCAGCACGACGAACCTCGTTTCGGCGTAGCGGCAAATCAAAATAAATCGGTTTGCGTTGCAAGGATGTGACTGCATATCGATTATATCAATGCCGCACCGTGAGATTGAGGTTGGTAGCAGTGGTTTCACTTGGACATGTCTCTTGACCATGATCTGTTTATGCTTGCATTCCTCGCACAGTGTAAGAAACAACATGATGGATTCAGTCGTTATATTACAGTATGTAGAGCGAAGTTCTTTGATCATTCGATTTCGACCTCCATGACCGATAGACAAATGTGCTTCATATAAAATATCAAATAATTCGTCAGTGCCCACAAAGTATTGCACTGCCTTATTTTCAGCTGTTCGAGGTCGAATCAGCCGCTCTTTGCCTTCCGATAACAGAATATCATATCGTTTCAGCCTCCGATAGTCCTTTGGTTCTTTCCTATCTTTCGTTTTGGCCTTTTTTACTTCACTTAAAACACGCTCATATTTTTCAACGGTCAGAAAAACATTGTTATCCCCTCTCTTAGCGGAAAGTGTTTCAGACAACTTAACATAAAATTGGTCGCGCACATTGGACGCGATACAAGTGGAGGCGTCCATCTTGGAAAGCACGAAGTAAAGTGTGAAACGGAATCGGTAATCAGAACGAAAACTAACTTCCAATAAAAAAATTAATAAATAATTGAATGGGTGAGTTGAAAAAGGTACATATTCCACAAATGTAAACTTTTGGAAAACTAAAAAAAACTGTTTTTTAAGAAAACTAATTTTTTTTACAAAAAAATTTTCTATTATTGATTTATACCTTTAAGTGAAGCGAACTCATTGTGCTTTGTAAATATATAGATATATAACTTTTTATAGCATAAAACTATGTAAGTATGTTGAGGAATATGTTCCTTTTCAATTCAATGTTTTTTGTTGTTTTTTTTTAAAAAAAAAAAAAAACTCATAAAATTTTATTTTTGTGTATTTTATGTGACGTAATGTAATATATCACACCATGTATTGTGCTTTGTAAATATTTAGATATATAAATTTTTATAGCATAAAACAATGTAAATGCGTTGTGGAATATGTTCCTTTTTCAACTCAATGCTAGTGCGGCTTTGAATTGACAACAGAACGTATTCCTGGAATATGTCCCTTCTTCAATTCAATCATTTTTACATGGCTCTGGAAAGCAGACTTAAAATTGAGAAAAATGTTTCTTTTTCTGTTTAATGGATGTATATACATGCAAAGAAGAAAATGGCTATCTCAGTTTAGTTTGTCAAATTTATGGAATATGTACCTTTTTCAACTCACCCATTCAATTATAATGCACAAATTAAACGAACTAAAAAAACGAACAAATTAAAAACTGAAAGCATGATTTTAGTCTACACAAGTTAAAAGGTTTTAGAAATAGCTTCTTTTCTCTGCTATATTACATATACCATCAGATCAATAAAAACATCTTTTTTTTTTCTTTTATGTTACAGGATATTTAAAAATAACTGATTTAATTCGAACATTAAAGGTTTCACCTTGCTTTTACGCAAATCATATTTAAAAATAATAATAATAATAATAAGTCAAACATTACCATAAGATCTCGCAACAGAATATTTCGTTGCCGTTTGATGGAATCTTTCACCTTATTTTGTCGCTTACTGTGTATTATAAAATGCTTTGTAAAATGAGCCGTTTATTTTGAAAGTGTCCTAAGTCCATTTTTCAATTTTTTTTGTTAACAGTAGTAACGTGTGCAAATTCCACGTTACTACAGTTAACAAAAAAAGTCACTTTCAAAATCAACGGCTCAAATGATAATTCGGCTAAGTTGCTTAGTGAATATGGTTTTGATCTTGAGGAGATTATTCAAGAGGATGCATTTTTATGCTATGCAGAGTAATTTAAACCTATATTAATAATTAAACGAGAACTTCTTCTTACCCTACACCAGCTGCGACGACAGGTTTATCACAAGACAAGCAATGGAAACGTTTCAGTAACTGCCTGAAAAACAAAAAAAAAGAAAGAAAATCTTTGAAATCTAGTACTAATTTAATCAAATTCAAGAGTCTTTAATTTGACTAAATGCTCCTAATTCATTACCCATTATTCTCCTAATATCTGATTAAATGACTGAGTCTGATGTAAAGAAATCGTCGCTCAGAATACTTTAAAGTTTGTAGTTTTAAAAGCGCGTTGCTAAATTGTGTCTTTATTACGGCGAAATAACCATCTGAATAAAATTTCTTTGAAAAAAATAAATAAAATAAAATAAACAACGTATCAATTGGATGCTCATAAAATAACTGACTTATAATCTATCTAGAAATAATAGATAAATTAATGTTAAAATAATGTAATCTGAACTTGATATATATATATATATATATATATATAAATTGAATTTTTACTGTAGTCTAGGATAATTTATCCACTGAAGTCAATGATTTTGTTCTCAGCCTCTTCTTCAAAAGTCATTTTTTCTAAATGTGATTATTACAAATGTCAGTGTTCGTAGTTTACAATACAAGATAATAATAAATAATCCAATTTCCCCAATAATGATCCCTGGATTTTCTTCTTCACTCTCAGGTGTGCCGATCATTGCGTCCCAAACGGAGAAATTTAAAACAAATATATAAGCAGAAACTGATGCTTATTTACATCTTAACTGCGGTTAAATCTAATAAACATTAAGTGAAGTATAAAGAAAAGGTTCAATAAAAATACCGCCACTCGCTTAGATCCCCTACTGAAGTGCACAGGTTTGGGCTGTTGCTCTACCCGCTCTGTCCTACACCCATCTCTATTTCGTAAAATTCTAAATTACTGACATTAAGTGAAAGCCTTACTTCCTGGTACTGGCTCCATCTTCAGGTCCAGTCGATGTCTGTAATTTCTTAATCTTAATGAGCAACATTTTTACTTTGGAATTGATATAATCTTTCAAAGGACCCACTTCACTTCGATCCACTTTGCGCATCAGAGCATCGTTGATGTTACCGAACATGGACTGGTTCATTTCATCCTGGAAAGAAATAAAGAAATGATGAGAAATGTCCAAAGCAGAAAAAAAAAAGAATACTGGTTAAAAAAGGGCCGAAAGTATTAAATGAACTCGAATCAAAATGTGGTTTAAAAGCGATTGATTTTTTTCCATGATTTCTAGAATGTTGTTGGTTGGGTTTTTAATGGCGCAAATGCAGCTGTGGCTAAATTTCTAGAATAGGATGTAGCACTGCTAAGTGTGCTCTTTTGATTGAGCGTGTTAGTATCTCTTCAGTAGATCTCGTCTTACAGATGCTACAATAAGACATAGTTGGGTCAATGCGTCATAAATTGTCCCAATGAAGTAAAGTGCAATCATTAAATCCATAAAGAGTGAGAAAAACGCACTTGAAAAGAATACGAAAAAAAGTTCGTGCAGTCAATCACGTGCTCTGTTTTCAACTGGTTCGCATGATTTCATGACGGATTTCAGTCAACTGAGGACGACCCCAGACAGGAAAAACTATCGAGCGCTACCCTTTGGCCTTTCTTTTGTTTCCGACAATTAAGAGGGCGTTAATTCGACGAAATCAAGGAGAGAGTGACGCAGCATCTGAAGGACGTTAATTTAGGAATAGTTTCAATAACATTTCCAGAATTTACTTCATCGTTGTAAGCACTGTCCAGTCAAATCAAAATGATATTGAATATTCACAGCAAACATACAGCGTTTGCTAAAACAAATTCATCTCATTATCTAATAACAACTACACTGTTAAATAAATAACCACTGCTGATGCACGATGTCTTTTTCTGTTAAATAACTGTAATCATATTTTCTAGTTTATATTATGGTTTAACTTCCAATAGTCACAACTATATAAAAGTACTGAAATTGTTATTTTATTAAAGAATTCTTTATTTATTATTATTACGCTTTTAAGTAAAATTGGCCAAAAAAAGTAAACAGCAAATAGAAAGCGGGCAGCTATTTAGAGACCATTGCTGTACAAATTTAAAAACTGAAGAAGCCATTGACAATCCTTCTTCACAGCGCACTAGTATTTCAAACTAGACTACCAAAAAATGAAAAAATGTATTTGTAGGTAAAGCGATTTGCTTTTCTTAAAGGATTTAATTTGTATACATCAAGGAATTCTTTTAAATTAGCAATTATCGCAAAATAAAGCTGATTGTTATTCACTTACCACGTAAGTTATTTTATCTTCTAAGGCCATCATTTCTGTGTTGATTTCATTCAATGATGTCTCAAATAGTTTCTGATCCACTTTATCCTCCACCATCATTTTATCTGCTTTCTGTAATAATAGAAAATAAAAACTTAATCTTCCATGGAAAAATTAGCTTCAGACGATCAATTGACAGTAAGATTCAATTTCGATAATTCAAATGGATCACATCTTAGTCAAGCAGAGTTTCGCAATTTCCAAAAACTTTTTCTGGGTTAATATGCATATTCTATAAAATTTCACTAAAAGTTTCATTTGAGGCAAAAAGACTGTATACTTCCCGCTAAAGAGTAAATTTACTGAAAATATTGCCAGTCTTGCAGAAAAATATTACAAGCGTTGTAGTAATGCCTGCAGTCTAGTTTTTTGAATTACTATACGTAGTTTGTACAATGAATTTATTGAAGTACAACGAAGAAAATCGTTTGTGTCCCTATCCATTATCAAGGTGTTGGCTATTTTTTCATGAGTAACAAATCCAATATGTACGAGGACATATTGGGATTTCTGGCCACGTATCGTCACAGACTGCATAGAAACAAAGGCTTTCTTTTACACTGATGATTCGAGAATATGGGCATGATTTTCACCTACTCTTTCGTATATAATTCCATAAAAACTTGTATATTTCATTAAAAATGTAAACACGTAAATCTACCAATTCTTCTTTATTCAACGATATTTCATCCTCTTTTACAGAAGACTTCAATGGGTTAGTAATTTCGAGGACAAGAAAATTCCTTTCCTCGAATTACTAGCCTAATGAAGTCTTCTGCAAAAGAGGACGAAATATCGTTGAATAAACAAGAATTGGTAGATTTATGTGTTTACTCTTTCGTAATTTGTATTCTCATTTGTTGATGGTAATAATGCGTATTATGAATTTCCGTACAAAACTATTACACAATTACAAATTATTGATAAATACATAAGATTATTACAATGAGATATTGTAAGATTTTACTTACAAAAATAAAATAAATAATAAGCTGATAAAAAATAATTAAGCAATTAAGAAATCTAGAAATTAATGCCAAAGGAATACATGTAATTAAGGTTTAAACAACAAGAATCTTTTTTAGCTTATTCTTTTTTTTTTAAAAACGTAAAAAAGAAAAGTGCTTATTTCTTTTTGACTTAAAAACAGCAGAATCACCCAATGTATTTTCATGAAATTCTGTTTAGCATAAATGTAATTTAATCTTACCTCTTCCTTCAGGAGACTAACTTCTTCTTGCTCGGCTTTAGAGTCTTTGATGAGTTGAACCGATTCCAGAACTTTCTAAATTAAAAATAAGTTATTGAAGACTAAAATCACTGTGTTATGAAGTAAAGAACAAAAACAAAAGAAACAGATACTACTGTTACTACAATAGCAATTATAAATACTAAGATATAGTAGTAGTTAGAGTACTGATAACTTCGAATATCAACAAAATATCACTAAAAAAGGCGACCAAATATCAGTTGTTCATAAAAATATAGAAAAGAAATAAATAAAAAGAAGTCATTTGAGAGTCAACCAAAGAAATTCAAAAGAAAGAAATAAAAAGTTCAAAGTCTACCAACCAATTTTGACGGTTTCTGGTCTACAATTCCTAACTTATTGATATGAAATTAATAAGACATCCCTCTTTTATAATAATCTATAAGTTAGATCTTAAGTTTTAGTTAGAAACTAAAAACTAAAAAAAAAAAACTATAAATTCCTTCAACAATTAATTAGAGGACAAATAGTTTTTTGGCCATTTTGATAAAAAAAACAAACAAAAAGAATTTCTACTGAAAATAATATTCTAAAATTTTTATTATTTTAACCATTTTTATCTTC
The DNA here is from genome assembly GCA_023159025.1 of Thereuonema tuberculata. Lineage (NCBI taxonomy): Eukaryota > Metazoa > Arthropoda > Chilopoda > Scutigeromorpha > Scutigeridae > Thereuonema > Thereuonema tuberculata. Next base: position 63,513,035 of record JAFIDM010002131.1, read on the forward strand.
TCTGCAATGCATATTACGAGCTTAAGTAGCAAATCTATAATACTCTGTATAACTACAATATTCTAAGTGGTAAGTTACCATGCGGGTGGTATAATAATAATAATAATAATAATAATAATAATAATAATAATAATAATAATAAAGACCTACAAGTACAAGTCAGCAAGAACGAGTCTCGAACAACGCAAACATCAAAACTGCACTCAAGAACACATACTGTGCTCCCATTCACAACATCCTCAAAACACAACTCAACGCCAGAAATAAAATTAAAGCCATCAACACTTTCGCCGTCCCCACACTAACATATTCGTTCGGCATAATTCCATGGACAAACACCGAACTTGAAGCACATTCACAAAACACAACATGCACCACCCCAAGTCCGCTACGGAAAGGATGACCCTCCCCTGCAAATAGGGAGGCCGAGGACTCGTTAATCTCATCACATTACACGAAAAATAAGTACACACACTTAGGGAACACTTCCAACAGAGAGCACAACACTCCTCACTCCAATTAGGCATTGTCAAGGCTGACACGCACCCCCCCCCCCCCCGGACCTCGCAAACTCTTGCCCAACACTCACCATCCGCGACAACCACCCTCCGCAGCTGCGTAAATCATTGGCACGTAATGAACTCCACGGCAGACATCGCCATGAACTTAGCCAGCCTCAATTCGACATGGAAGCGTCGAAAAGATGCCTGACGAGTGGTGAGCTGTTTGCTGAGACCGAAGAGTTCATGATCGCGATACGGGATCAAATCATCCCCACACGCACTACAAGAAACACATTCTACAGGATGCAAACACACATGTCGACACATGCAAGAAGTGTCACACTACATGAGACAATCGACCATGTAATATCAGGCTGTCCCCTTCTCTCCCAAACAGACTATCTCCACCGACACAATCAGGTAGCATCGATCGTCAATCAGCAGTTAGCACACAGTCACATATTAAGAACATGGACCAGTACTACAAGTACACACCATAATGTGTTAGAGCCACCCACATATAATCTCTACTGTGACCACCCCATTCACACAGACAAACCATACACCCCAACAGACCTGATATCACATTTGTTGATAAGGCCAACAAACAGACCTATCTCATTTGCAGTGCAGTGCCTATCAGCAAGAACATGCAGAAAACTCACGATCAGTAAATACACCAACTTTGCACACGAGTTCCAGAATCAGTGGAGGCAGGACCGGGTACGTGTAGTATCCATTGTCCTGTCCGCCACTGGTCTGGTGCCTCCCACACTGCATCATATCCTCAGCACAGTAGCACTTCACAAAAACATTTATGCACAACTCCAGAAGTACTGAACACAGCATGCATAGGTAGGTAACTAATGGACACAACCACATATCCCTAAAAACATACCCCCCCCCCCTTTGCACACTGTTTTACATTTGGCAACATGTGCTTTGGTCCTTGACCCGCCATGTGTCTTAGCTGGGGAAACCCAAGAATAGAAACATTTATAGAATACTAATACAATAAGAACTACTAGACCGACTGCAAATAAAAAAAAGTTTTTTTTTTTTTTCCAAGTAGATTCATTAATATCTTACGGTTCAGCATGGCTCTTTATCCATTGTCATTTTTAGAAATTCATGATTTTTAGAAAACAAAACATAAAATTAACCAAACTCATCTGGATTAGATGAGTCGTACTTCGACTCATAACTATGCAAGAGGTAACTAAAGATCGGACAGAAGAATAAATATTTAGGATTTTTTGCAACTAAAGGGCTTTGATCTCACGAAACGAAATAGAATACCTAATAGAGTAAACGGAACAAATTGTGACAATAAAGGGTTTTATTAGTTAAACATGAAAAAAAGTGAAATTATCACAAGCACAACTGTTAACAATGGGAATCCGGCTGATTAACAATTCAGAAAGGATGGGGAATTGTGGATTTCATTTCTTCCCCACTCCCTCAATAAAAAAACATTTTAATTAAGTAGTCACTTATCAATCATTGTATAAGTTATTGTAAGAAACATTTTTCAGTCATTTTATTCTTTCAATTTATTGGGTTCATCTAATAGATTTATCACACTATTTCTCAGACAAGCCATTCTTTGAAACATCGTATGTTTTCTAGAATCTTCGTTGCAAAGTATTTTCTTGTGGATTCTCTTCTTCAGTTTCGGAAGGCGACAAACCATAAGACATTAAGGTCATATGATAAAATAAAAATTCTGCTTTTGTTCAATAACTGCACGAGTGATAAGAACTCAGACATTTAATTTCTTAAATTACAAAATCCCTTTTTTCTTCATTTTTCACGTACTTTTAAAGCTTGTTAACAAGTTCTATTTAATATTAAAACAATTTAACGCGCGATTAAGGAATACAAACAAATAATGACCAATAACGCACTCTTTTAAACATGAAAAAATTAAAAGAAAAAGTATTGACATGTTTCTGATGCTCGTTAAAACGTTATCTATCTTCAGAAATACCGTTTAACGGGTATCTGAAACATGTCAATACTTTTTTAATTTTTTTAAAAACTTTTTCAAGTTTAAAAGAGTGCGTTATTTGTCTTCTTTATTTCTATTTAATATTTTTTAATTATTCTTAACTATTGTCGTTATCAGTTAAATGCACTAAGATGGGAGCAAGCGTTTGTTTGCGTTATATCTGAAATATTTTTAAGAAAAAAAATCTTTAAAGGTAACGTTACTGTTTACTTAAACTGCTGTTGTATTTATCTGTAGATTTAATATTATATTTGCTAAATTTATGAATAACATATTAACCATCTATTTTCATAAAGATATAGAATGTAATTTTCATTATATTTGTGTTGAAAATTCTACACTAACCTCTATCTGCTTCTGTTTCTCCATGTTTTCGTCTCCCAGTTGGTGAACTTGTTCACTGAGGGTCTCCATTGCTTCGAACAATTCCAAAATCTTCATTTTCGCATCATCCAACTGACCGGCATCCTTTGCGAAACAAACAAATGACAACAGATTGATATTTATGAAGATAAGGGCCTAACAAGTGCACTGATATATATATTCCTCCGTGTGTTATAAATATTTCTAGGCTTGCCTTCAGTAACACAACAAATATAGATTTTACTTCTATTTCATAATTTTTTTAATGAATTTCAGTTATTGATGTTCGCAAATGGTGAGAAATAGAAGTAATAGAAGAAATCTACATCTGCCGCACAACTGCTAATCTTCAACTAAAGAAGTCGATGTCTAGTGTCTCAAAATCAGTAAAAATTTCTTTAAACTAATAACAAAAAAAAATATCAATCACAAGCCTTTAATAATAAAGACACTCAAAATAGAATAACACGGTTAGGAATACAGTTGATAACACAAAAGGCTGATAAAAAAAATGCTAACAGTTATTATCCACATAGTTAAATAAATAAATAAATAAATAAATAAATAAATAAATAAATAAATAA
>JAFIDM010002131.1:63516505-63538334 GCA_023159025.1 Thereuonema tuberculata
TAAATAAATAAATAAATAAATAAATAAATAAATAAATAAATAAATAAATAAATAAATAAATAAATAAAATCTTTTAGTAGTATTCTGTCGTTACTGAAAACCAGTGATAAGAACCTCTCTTTAAACAGGCAATACAAGTCCCTTTGAGGTTTTGGAGGTATAGGCTATCAACGATGCTTGACCACTGCGATAGTTAAGACTGTGGATTGAATCCGACTCCCTCCCGCCTTCCTTATAAAAAGAAATACTCATTTTACAGAGAATTTAGGGTGGATTCGATCGAAGAAAAAATATCTTGGGAGAAATCCCCGACAGAATAATATACGTGGCACTGGAGTAATATTTCATATTAATATTTCTGATACTATTTCCCATAATATTTCACCAATGATCCAGTCATATGAATGTGACACTGGTAAATGCATATGTAACTGTAAATACTTTGATAGTTCAATATAAGCAAGTTAGTATAATTTAGTATAATAATATAAAGAAACATGGTAAGGTGGCTTCACCTAATAACATCATTGCTGTTTTAAGGCGAAGTCGCCATTTTGGCGGTCGTTTTCAGGACCATCTTATCTTGCACAACTCTCTCTTCAATTTCACAATCTGTATATTTCGAAAGCTATAATTTCACAGCACAAATCGAATCAAAATATCCATTTCACATTCTTAAATTTTTTATAATTATTAATTTATAATTATTAAATATAATCAATGCAAAATAGAGATTTATTGCAGAAATCACTAATGGTATTAAAAAACCTGAATGGAAATTTTTATAATCGAAAAGATAGACGAATGAAATATAAAATACCAATATTAACTAACGATAATTATTGTGATTTAATATACAGGATTTTGCGTCCAAATAATCTCTCAGGATTTTTGAGTTCCAGAAGCTTTTAAAATAACAAAAAATCACATTAAAACATAGTATTATATCTAAATGTGAAATAGTCACTTTTTGAATTTAATTTTTATTATTACTCAACCTTTAGACGTAAAAGTGATTTTACTTTGGAATCTTTTGATTTGATTACGAGTATTTGAGATTGCTGTTAAGATATAAGCATTCCTTAACAAATTAATAATAATAAAAAAAAGCTTAAAAGACAAGAACAATAATATCTAAATAAAATCCTTGCTATTTCAGAACCGACTACCATTTAATATCTGAGTATTTAAATATTTTTAATCTAAGTATTTAAATAAATCTAAAATAAGTATTTAATATCCTATCTTTGGTCTCCATCTTTCATCACATTCCCTAAACCCTGTATTTCCTATCCCATTTCCTTGTCAAAGACAGGTTTATGATGATAACTGCGATTTTTATTGAATATTCAAAATTCCTTTATCTTTACCTCGACTGAAGCTGACTTCTGAACGGACGATGACGTCATCCTGTCCAACTTCCGGATAAAATCGTGAACCTGTTTCTCCAGATCATCGACACGCTTCTCGAGTTGTGACATCTCTGCCGATCCCGATTCGGACTCGGAGCCGGAATGAGATGCCTGTGCGGCTAATAGACCTGAGGATTCGGAGGCAGCCTTCTTATCCTGTCCAATAAAAAAAATAAAAAAGTCTTCAAACTTTCTACTAATAAACAGACATCCAGTTCAAAAGAAGAAAAACGAAAGAAAAGTGATCACAGGAACAGCATTCCTTTCCATCCGGATCAATTTAAGAACTTAATGTATTCACCGAAAGATGGACTGACAGATATTGAAAAATAATAGAATAAACAATTAAGTGAATGTACATGTGTTTCCAAGCACATGTCTCCGTTAATGAAAAGAGAAATGTGGCATCATGGTTTATGCGCAGATCATATTTTCCAAGTTAAAAAAAAATAACTTTCAAAAAACTCTTTTGAACTGGTTAATGTAAGAAGCCTTATTATAAACATATTTTTTTAAATTGAAAATTTCTTTAATTTTGGTTATAAATTAGTAGCTCAGAACTTAAAACAGAATCTATAAAGTAATCTTACTAACAAATTTTATAATAAGACTGTTTTAAAATTCCGTATTACTTTCGTTAAAAATTAATTGGTTATTCAATCGTCACAGGATTAAATGATTATCAAGGAAGTTCTTCCAAGTTGGCAAATTCGTTTTAACGTCACTGTTCTCTTCAGGTGCCCAACAATAAGGAAGTAAATGTAAAGGCCACTATTATATACAGTATATACATGCAAATATAAGAAACAGACATATTTGGAAAAAAAAGCTACCCAAATAATAAAAAAACCTTGGATAATTCAAGATTTTGTTTTGTTATTATAACACAACAAGTTATAATAATATCTGTTTGTTTTTGATAGTTCGAATTTGAGAGTTGTCTAAAACACATTGTAATCAAACCTCATGAAAAGATGAGTCAATAAAGTGCGAAGATCCATTCGAACCATTTCCTTTCTCACAATGTTTTTTCATTCTTCTCTTTCACTCGCTGTAACTGCATATTTGTGAAGAATTTAGCTTTGTCATCATGATTCTATTCTCGAAGATTCCCTCTCAAATCAAGAGCAGTTATTTGAGTATTGCTGAGTTTATTCATTACAAAAATCATCATTTTCTGGATCAAAAAAAGAAACTGCTTCCAAACCAAAAAAAAGTTATTAATTAAATACTAATAAATCCGTAAAAAAGTCGTACAGGGTAAAAAACAAAACCATTGTAGCATAATTCACATTTAAAAGCAGAAGTTAAACGTGTTTGCTTGAATGTTTTTTTTTTATATCTTCTTTTCCATTTTGAAATGTTTATTCCAAAATGTACACCAAAGTCGTATGAACAAAAAAAAATAACAATGATAAAAAAGTATAAAAAGAAGCAAAAGATTTTTGCAATGGGATGCCTAGGATATGTTTTCCTCCTGTAACCAACTTCAGTGGAGACAGACAGAGCCTTGAGTGGTAGTTTTAATGTAACTATCGCTTTTTATTTTATATCCAAACTTCTTTAAATTATTTATTAAAATAAATGATATACATTGCAATTTTTCGGAAAATTCCCTTATTGCCTTTTCAAGCTGTTGATAAATAATTAAACAAAAGAGAAACATGATATGACCTATCCTCGATTAAAACAAATAAAGATGTGAGTTTATTTGTTTTAATCGACAATATTGCATATCATGTTTCTCTTACAATTTAGTCTTTATTTATCAACAGCTTGAAAAAGGAATATGGAAATTTTCCGAAAATTTGCAATGTATATCATTTATTTTAATAAATAATTTGAAGAAGTTTGTTGTGATGGATTTTAATAATTAAAATGAAGAGGAGTGAACTAAGAAGGAGGTATGATATTTATATCCAAACTGTTCTGCAAATGAAGTTATGCGTATGAATGACTAATGATAAATGATGATCACGTGATTCTTATACTCACCGGAACTACTTCAACAACAGTAGGTTGTGGATCAGGCTAAATTAAATACAGATGGATGAAAAGAAAAAGTATGAATTAAATGAATGAGAAAGGTGATGATGATAAAATGAAACTGATTAAAACTGATAACTGCCTATAAATACTTACCGGAATGAGAATAACTGCCATGAAAATAAAAAATTAGAATATACAGTACTTAAGAATTATTTTAAGAATAAGTAGTTTGAAGATATAATGTTTTTCTTTCTTATGATTCAGAATATCCACTTACTAATTTGTTTATAGTTGAAGAAACTGAACTTAATCTGCAATATAGAATCATTAGCATATACCATCTTAAAAATGTATGGAATATACTAATTGGTTTTGAATATAAGAATGTTGTTTATGTGTAGTTTCGAGGCCACCAGGGAATCGATTTCTGGATCTTATAATGCGATGATGATTTGCTGAAATTCAAATTCGTAATTGCGATTTTTTTTTCCCCATTGTAGAAGAAAGCAAATGGAAATTAATTTGAGATTTTTTAATTTGAGAATCATTAGAATCGACATTCATAAAATCTATTCAAAACTGATAGACGGAGGCAAACTTAAAAAAAAAATGTTTTGAGTCAAATTTAGAATTGTATGGAAATTAGGTTGAACATCGTTATTATTATTACAAATGATTTAAGTTTTTAAGATTCATTAAGAAAAGAAAGAAAAGAAAAAAAAAACTCGGTTGATGTACGAGGGTCATTCAATAAGTAATACAACACATTTTTTTTTTCTCGGCTAATATTTGATGAAAAAACGTGAAATTTTCTATACAGTATCTTCAAACATTCCCGCACTTTCTCAAATTGTTTCATCATTCTCCGCTATGCGGCAGCACCGTAGGTAAAGTTCAAGATGGCGTCTGTGCATGAGATGCGTTTCAAACAAAGAGCAGTTATTGAATTTGTTTTGGAGGAACAGGAGACCGTGACAAATATAGTAATCTCCTGATTATCCGCTTTGCGGATTATCTGCGGAGCTCTCATGTTCCATTTTTTTACTATATAATAAATTACGGAATTAAAAAAAAAATTAAATCTAGAATAAGGTAAAAATAAAATAGGCTAACAAAGTAAGTGAAGACAATTATAGACAAACAATTTTAAGAACGGCCTTGTGGGCGGAGCTTAGGCCGGCAGGTTACACTAAATTACGGGAGAGCCTTCCCCTTATATACACGCCAAACAGCTGACTTGTCAAATAAGCAAATAATGTAAGTAAATAAAACATGTTAAAATCATTTTTGTATTGATTTTCGTCCTATTTTGGATTATCCGCGGTTGTCGCGCCACCCAATTCCGCAGCTAATCGGGAGTTTACTGTATTCACAAGCGCTTTCAGAATGTCTACGGAGACCAGACAGTTGATAAAAGCACTTTGAGTCGTTGGGCGAATCGTCTGTCGTTGTCGGAAGAAAAAGGGAAGCTGCCTGATCTCCCGCACTCTGGCCGGTCGCACACAGCTGTGACTCCGCCAATGTTGCAACGATCAACTCAGAGGCCTATGTGAACACTCTTATGTGAAACTGAGGAAACGTTCCAGCGTGTTCGTGGCCACAAAGACTGAACAAACTTCTGCTCCACGACAACGCCAGACCACACTCAAGTCTGTATACCCGCGAGGAGATCACAAAACTTCACTGGACTTTTTCCCTCATCCACTCTACAGCCCTGATCTCGCATCTTCGGACTTCTACCTATTCGGATCTCTAAAGGATGCAATCCGCGGGAAGCGATATGGCAACGATCAGGAAGTTCTTGACGCAGTAAGAAGTTGGCTGAGGCACAGACCAGTAGAGTGGTACCATCAAGGCATACAAGTTCTGACATCTCGATGGCGTAAGGCCATAGACTTGAACGGAGATTATGTTGAAAAATAGTTTATCTACTTTGAGAAAAAAAAAAGGTGTTGCATTACTTATTGAGCGACCCTCGTAAAAGTTGTGATAAGTAATGAAAGATTTACTTGTAATAACTAATAAATATAATCTATTGTACGGAATAATGTTATATTATTTTTATTGCATCATTCAATGATGAGCCTTTCTGTCCTTTGATAGCAATAAATTGAAAGCTTATGGTACTTACATACGCCGTAGTCGATTTAGTCGCAACTTCAAGGGCCATCGCCTTCACTTTCTCTTCGGCTTCAGCACTTCGTTCAAGATTGGCGCGTTGTACATCTGATACATCGATTCCATTCTCATTCAGACAATTCATCAACTGCTGAAGAGTATCATGCTGAACAGCCACCTGCAAACATAAAAGGATCAAATGAGTAAAAGAACATTTAAATAAAAAAAAATAATCTATAAAATCTCAATACTATAAGAATGTTAATAAGGAGATAATAACTGTTACGGATATGTAGTACTTTGTAGTTACAATAGTTAGAAGATGAATGTTTAATGTTATGTTAATGTTAAGAATGGACACTTGATTGTATTAAGCCCGTTTGCAGTAATCTGCACACAGTAGATCTCTGAATGGACAAGATAATTAATGCTTTTAGACAGTGTCAAAAGCAATGCGGTCTCATAATATGTACAATTTTATAAACACAATTTTATAAACAAAATTTAAGCGACCACTTTTGATCCCCCCCAACTTCCGGTCAGGAAGTGGTCCTACAGGTCTGATTTTTTTGGACGTGGTCACCTACTTTTTGATGCTGAACACAATGGTGAAGGTATTCATTTAACTGTTTGATCACTACTTAGTGTGACATCCAGCAAAATATCACACTTTCAGCAACACAAAACCAATAGCTTCCCTTTGTTTTACAGACAAGCTGTAACCTAGGAGACGCTAAAAAGTGATAGAACTATGTGACAGTCATAAGCTGTCTATGTTTACAAAGTATTTCGTCAGCCTCCTTTATATCGATTTGTTTTATATTATTACATCCTAAAAACCAATCATCTAGTAAATGTTGACTTAAGACCATGTTCCTTCCAATTTTTTCTCACTATTAACTGTGTAGCTGCTACACAATCCTGCATTATTTATAGTTGATGGCATTCACCTGTAGTAGGACAATAGCAAACTATTGTTTAATTTTCTGTTTGACGATGGTGGCCTGAATGGGGTTCACATTCAGAGAAGACACGAACAGTGGTCTAATCCAAGAAAAACAGAGATGGACAAATTACTTTCAAAAAGTAACTAAGTCACAGTTACTTTAAAGTAACCTTTATGTGACAACGTTTCATTGATCCGGAGCTAAGATGAGTTCGGGTAAAAAAATAACTATACAGGTACTTTATTTTAACGACCTCCAAACAAACTAAAAAAACAACAACATTTTCCTGAACTGTTGAACAACTCACACTTTTACTATGTTTTTTTTTCTTCTTAAGTTTCCCCCCCCCCCATTTTTTCATCTTTTTATTTATGTACAAATAAGAAAGTTTTAATTGTTTCGAACTCTGTTGCTGTATTATAATGCTTAACAATTTTTTATAATACATTTATGTTATATTATTAGTCTTTAAAATTTTATATTTTAATGTTTAAAACATTTATATTTTAAAAACTATATATTGTAATTGCATAATGAGGTTTAAAAAAATTAACAGAACATACATTGAAAATTAATGATTAGATCTTTTTATTTTTTAGAAATTTTATTTAGGCTTTTTCTTATCATTGTGTGCTCTATAATATATTTGTAAAGTTAATAGTTACAATGTTATGAAGGGGAAAAATATAATGTAACATTATTTAATACTAGCTAAGGCATTTCGAAGTTATTGTTTTGCTTGAATTTAATCTTTCCCGATATTTCGCGGTAAATCACTAATAAAATTCTAATGATTCTTCGCCAATGATTCAAACAAAAGAATGACTGAAATAAGACCGTAGAGATCAAAATCATACATTACAGAGAGGAATAGATAATGATATCTCTTCCGTTCAGTATGTTATTAGTTAATGTTGTGTCATGTGTCAAACGGACGGAATTTTTACTCCTTTTCGCCAGTGACTTGCAAAGGTCAATTCAAGGTCGTTCTTTAAATTGCAAATAACTGCTACTAGTAATGGCATTACTAATAACCGCTTACTTCCCATCGCAGTAGAACAGCTTGCTGAGCGAATTGCAGGCATCATGGGAATAACTGAACTGTGATTGTAAAGGTTCAGGCAATGATCAAAAACTGTAAATGCGTACATCTATATTTTTTTGTAGATTTTTAACTTGCCTATTATCTCTTCATTCTTATTCTAGAAAACATTACTAAATTCCAAACGAAAAACATATTTTACGAAAAATGGAAGGCTAAAAAATTATGAGAAGATAGTCAAGGATTATGGAAATTATTAATTATAGTTATCAATTTCATTTGTTTTCTTTCTGTAATTAGAATATCTTCTGTCAATTAAAAGTATTCATTGGTGTTATTTTTTTATAAACTTTTTTTTTTATAGGAACAGAATTGGTAGGATTGTAATGACTTTTAAATTAAAATTTTACATTTTAACGCTCTCCCTTTTAATTGATAAGGTAGATTGACAAAGACACCCACTTCCTAAGTCACTCTTTAGGAATCAGGCCCGACTCTTCAGATCAGCAGGAGAAGAAAAAAAATTAACGCAATTTTCACTGGAACTCCTGTAATCAGTGGTAACCCAATTAAGATAATCACCTGTTCTCTAAAGCTCCTGATGAAATTAACAGCCTTCTTAACAGCCGAGATCTGTTCGACGAGGGTCTCGGGGATACCAGACAGATCAGTGAAGAGTTCCTTATCTAACTTAGTGTCCATGACTTCAATGACTTCCGTCATCTGCTCTTCCATGCGAGAAACCTGCTTCTGAAGTGTGGCCAACATGTCTTCGCTTCCCATTGAACCCAATTGTTGAGACCGCGTAAGATCCTCCTGAGACATAATACGCTTTTCAATCTCTTCCTACAACAAAACAAAGGATTGATCATTAAAAAATAAACAAACTAATCTTATAAATTTATGGTTTATATGCATAAAAGGTTTAAACATCACGTTGTCAGAAAACAACAATAACAACACAAATAATAGAAAAGTTAAAATTAACCATGTTTTTGTGATTTGTTAAATCAAATTTTTAGTAATTAAATAACCTCTGCTGTAATACTTACGATTTTGGTAATAATTGTTTTGAGTTGTCCATGATGAACCTCCATCTTAGTCTAAAAAAAAAAAAATTAACTATCTCAGTACATTAAGTCATTCAACCAAATGTTGTTTCTTGCCATTCAAATGTTTCATGCATCATTGTTAATACCGGTATAATCCTTCTATATAATTGCTTACCAGACTTTCTTCACTCTCTTTCTTCTGCTTTTCAGCTTCAGATTTGAGTTCTGCTATATCCTGACCCCAGGCAGAAGATTTGAGCTCCTGGATCTCTTGATTGGCCTTCTGAATTAGTTTGGAAAGCTTTAAATACAAAAGAAAGAATGTAAATTTACAAGGACATGATAAGTCTTCGATGACAATAGAAATCGCAGCTCAAGTCGAAGGCATCGCATGTTATATCCTACATGCAAACACATTCTAGAACTTTTAATGATATAGCGCTTGAGCAAAGGAAAAAAGTGTTTCTTCAAATCGTTGTAATGATTTTTAATATTAATATTAATGAAAGTACTATGAGACATAGAATGACTACCTTCCTTCCTTCCTTTTATCGAATTCAGCCAACTAGGGACCACGGAACTAGCTCAACCTGACAACATCAGGGCGAAGCTAGTGATATTTAAGAAGGGGGTAGGGTAACCCTTGAGATAGTAAGTCCCAAGGAGAAACGGAAGAAACACAGAAGAAGAAAGAAACAGCCTAGCCATCACCGGGATTCGAATCCAGGTTCCGACATGCCGGTCACACGGCAGACCGTCGTCTAGACCGCACGACCATGCCGGAATGGCTGTAGAATGGCTGCATTGTTATCAAAAAATTCTTAAGCAATCCTTAAGCAATGCAAACATACACCAGCAATCCCCACTGGTATGTGTTTTAAATCCATCTAATTAACCTCACTTCATTTCGTTAATTTGAGATCATTTATTTAACTTAATTTCAAGAGGCCGCCATTTTTTAAAAAAAATGACAAAAGTTTAGACAAAAGTTTTTAACAACTTTACCGATGTATGGAAATAGGTCCTCTAGTTCAGAAGTTAATACAGTGGGAAATACATATAATAGCATTTCATAAAGTAATCATTTCTTCAAAACGTCCGTCCGTCTATAGAATTAATTATGAACCAAATAGGAACGAGTATGAATATAGATGGAAAATATTCAACAGTACTTTGTTCAACTCTCAAATAACAGAGACGCACGGAAAAAAACAAGTAAATATAATTTTGTGATAAAACATAAATTCAAGGGCGACCCATAATAATATAAAAAATTTAAAAATAATAATAATAAAAAAAGGAAATACATTAACATAAGGAAGAATAAAAAAAATATTAGGAAAATAAGAAAAAAACAAAAACAAAACCCAAGCGGACATTTAGAAAAAACAAAAACAAAAAAAAATAGGTACAGTGATCCCTTGCTATTTCGCGCTTCAAAGTCTCGCGGCTTCAGTGCATCGCGGGTTTTTCTCCAAGATAAAAACCCCAGCTACACCGTCAGCGACTCCAGCATAAGAGCATCCGAGTGAACCTCAGCCCTCTACAAGTGGGAGTGAGTGAATGAATGTATAATATTAAGGTTTTATAATTAAAAAGATTTAAGTAAAATATACTGTACACACACACACACATATACATTTATATTTACTTTATATATACGGTATACTGTATATACAGTATAAATATACATATTTTAAACATTCTGGTACACACACACACTTACGAAAATTCCTAGGAGGGGCCAATCCTACTTCGCGGATTTTCATCTATCGCGGGGGGCTCTGGTCTCCATTAACCGCGATAAACGAGGGATTACTGTATATGGATTCGAACCGACAACCTTCAATATAGGAGTCGGAGACCTTAAGCACCAATCTATAGCTGACAACTGAAATCAGATGGTTGCTTTTCTAACATTTAAGGTAATACAGGAAACCCAATGAAATTTATGCCAAATATCTCGAATTTGGGGGGGAGGCGGCTTTGCCCCTGAAAATATCCTGTTCCTATGTTGTTTGGGCCTCTGAACCCGATGATAAAATCCGTTTGTCGATCCGAACTTTCGTTCGGGAGTTGTTAGGGAAGTAAAATGACAACAAAGCCAAATATCTCGAACATTGGGGAGGGGGGCGTTGGCCCTGAAAATACCCTATTTCTACGGCCTCTAAACACGATAATAAAATCCGTTTGTCGATCCGACCTTCCGTTCGGGAGTTGTTAGGAGTGGACAGACACGGACGGACGCACAGGACAAACGCAATAGCTACCGATTTTGGTCGCTATCACAATGCTCCCAGAAAACAGATTCATGTGTTTTCCTTAAGCAAGCCTCAAAATAAATTTTCAAACATCATTACAAACATAAAAAAAAACAAAAACGGCGAACATTATCAATATGCAAGACCAAATGTCATTTAGAAAGTATATGATCTTATTTATTGATTTTAAAAGTCATCTTCTACAATTCAATATTAAATTTCTTAACAATGATACAAAAAAGTAATTTATTTTCTGGTATTTTCAAGGAGCTGCTATTATTCTTAAACTACCATTAACGATTGAATTATGTTTTTACCTCGAATACAATGGCTTCGTTGTTATCGATTCTTTTACTCAACTGCAGTCTTTGCATCATGTCTGCAAGACTAACAGTTTGATCCTCTTCAGGAAAGAACTGCTTAAAATGTTCTACTAATTCATCAGGAGCCACTTGTCTCTTGAGTGCCTCCACCTAAAACATCATCAAACAAGCGATTAATACAACGAAATAACATTAATTACATCACACTGAATTCATAAACATGTCGCTCATTTAATGCAACAACGACATAACTCAAAAACGATCAGTTGCGGATTATTTGCAAAAAAAAGAACAAGTCTTTGGAGTTATTTTACTGGTAGAACGGCATAGCTGAGCTTCTAAAACTCACCACGAGAGGGAGAGTTGTGTCAGTATTGCATCAACACATTTCATCAACTTTCAAACTCATTTTCTGGCAAATTATGTACTGATTTTTTCAGTTACGCCATTGCTGCATCAATGAGCGATGTCATTATTTCATTCAATATTTGTACAATAGTACCTGTCGTCACTCATTTTCAGGATACGATTAGTATAAAATTAAAAGATTATCATCCTTCATTACTTTGCATTCTTAGGTGATTATTGCATATGAACGAAATTATCAGAACTGCGCAGTTTTTGAATATATATATATATATATATATTTTATTCATAAAAAGTATTTATACTCATAAGTATTTTAACAACAATGCAACAGACCATGAGCACTTGCAGTTAAATAAATCCTTTAATTAAACTTAAACAAACTTTTCTTAATTCCATCAGCCAGCAGATTTAAAGCGTTGAATCCTGGAGTTATCGGACTAACATTGCATGGAGGTCGCTCCGACGCTCGGTTGCCTTGGAAAAGAAGCCGGTTACGAATCGACAGAAAATAGGGTGCACCATTAGACCTTTCTTGAGGATAAACAATTAGGGAAAAATCCCCGACCTCCTCTGGGACAATCATCAGATAAAAAATTAATAATTTCCTTACATGATAGAACAATAAATTTATTCTTACTCTTCAGACGACCTGGAGGTTATTTTTAAAACGGTGATTGAGGAATATAAAATTATTATTATTAAAGCAAGTATCCTAAAAAACATATGTACAATTTTTTTTTTCAGAATCAATTTCTGACAAATTTATCTTGTCTTTGAAATCCTTTCTCTAGTGAGAATTCCAACACTCTCCTGATAGTATATTCAATTCACGATTTATTCTCGAATTCAAAAGAGATCTTTTTTAAAGATCTCTTGTTATCCATTGGAGAAAAATTGCTATTTCCAAATGGGCAACATTTTGTCCAATAGCTTGTGACGCAAAAATAATTCAGATCGTACGTAATCGAAGGAGATGTGTAATAAAGACCATTGTGATCTTAAAATTGTTAGTTAATAATGATTTAAGAAATCTATTAGGAAATTACCAAAAACTGTGAGAAGTAGAAAAGGTTTTTTTCTCTTAATGTCCTCAGAAAAGCATTTTTTTTCTTAATTAGCAGAACTAGACAGACTGTTTTATGACAACACGTCCACTTCCAGAGCTTAAACCGCGCGTTTTCAAGTCCGCAATATCATGGTCCTCAATTTCTTCATTTTAAAATCGTCTTTTGTTGAGGAACGCGGGGCAACTTTAAAACGAAGAAATTCACGATGATTTGAACAAACTGAAGATGCTTATTGGGGCAACATTGTTTTTCTTACTGAATACAAGGGAATTTCTCTATGAATGTTCAAAATCACCGCATTCATGTTCCATACTTTCTTGTTTTAACTAGTGAATATGGAATCCTACACAAAGAGTTGCAGGACTGAGCAATTACGCTTTGCAATATCGAAAATCTAGCGTCATTCATATTCATTCATTCGTTTTGTCTTCACTGGCAATTTGGAGATCCTTGACCATCTTAGAATTAGTAATTGTTTCCGAATTAGAGCTAAACCTTGCTATTCATTCATCATTGAGAATCGGATATAAGTCGTACCATTTTCTGATTAGGATCAGTTTCAGAATTTAGCTCCTGAAGTTCAATGAAAATTTACGAATCGATACCCATAAATACTGTAATTAGTGAGAAATTTCAATTTCCAATTTTGCTGACTTTTAACAATTTATTATTATATGCGATTCGAAGTTGATAGCATTAAGGACAATTCACTTTCTTTATACTGTAAAATTTTAATGTTTTCAATTATTATCCTATAATTTACTGCGACCTTTACTGAAATGGCATCAAGTAGCACTAATTATCATGTATAATAATATCTCACTTCTTACCCTGTCCTGAAGCTTCTTCATTTGTAGTTGTATATTAATCCAGGATTGTCTGGTCATTACCACAGTTCCTGCCTCGGGCCCTTCAAGTGATCGACTCACTCTGTGCTCATGAGCCGGGCCTGGGTGACCAGAAGGACCAGAAGCAATTCGAGTAATACGATGCTGCAAACAAAAAGCATCTATGAATAAACGCAAACAATTTAAGACTTAAATTTTACTTTTCATTAAACTGTAAAATTATTATTCACCAAATTTAGTTAAATTTACTGGTTAGGTTCAGTCTTCGGAGATTTCCTAAATTTCCTAAAAACTTCTGAAACCTAGTGTTTGAAAAAAAAATTCGAGTTGATAAATTTCTCAGGTAGATCAAAAGCTAAGTTCTGTTAGTTTATTTTTATTTAGCTGTTTTCAGATATTCAAGAATCATAGAATGGACCAATTTATATTAAACATTTTGAAAATGAAATAAAAAGAAAAGTAGGCAATTATTTATATTTGAAGAATTCATTACTTTCATTACCATTGGATTCTCAATTCCTCAAATACTTTTTAACAATTATGTTTTCGAAGCTTTTTTAGTATGTACAGCTGCAATCACTAGCACAAACTACCTGTAACCATGCGAAGGAGCTCTAGAGTAATTTTGTCATTAATATCTGATGAATCTCGCCCTTCTGTGTTACAGAGTCTACGAGAGAACAAGTTCAGTTTAAAATAGTCTCATTAGAAAGTCAGGTGAATCCGGTGACTGCAGAAACCATGCAATGCTTAAACTAGGAATATGTGCAGTGTTTCTATGATGTGACGAATTATGTGGACCTCATTGTTTTATTCCTTCAATTTTTTAAGGTCATGCACAGTTTAGTCAGTTATTGCAAAAGTTTATTTCAAAGAAAGGTTTGAAACTTAGAAAACAGTTTTAAATATACACTGGTGAAAAATGAAAAATGAACAGCCCTAAGGAAGTGGAATATACTGCAGACCTAAACAAAAGGGATTCTAATCGGAAAGACATTTTTAAAGAAAAAGAATTTAGCGAAGAACGAATGATAATGGATTCTGAGGTAAAATGGGCAATGAAAGAATTAGAAAAAGGGAGGATACATGGTACTGATGAAATACCTATTGAACTGCTCAGGGAGGCGGGGGAAGAAGCAACTAGAGTACTAGGAGAAGTCTGTAAGCAAGTATGGAGGAAGATCTTATGGCCTAAAGATTGGAAAAGATCGGTATACATCCCAATACCGAAAAAAGGAGATGCTAGAGATTATGCCAACAATCGCACAATTGCATTGATCCCGCATGCCGGTAAAGTCATCTTAAAATACTGCATAAAAGACTTGAAAGTCACATGGAAAGAGAAATGCCAAGAGAACAGGCAGGTTTTAGAAAGGGAAGGGGCACGCGGGATCAGCTTGCAAATATGCGATGGATTATGGGGAGAAAACAAGTGAATTTCAAAAAGATATTTATTTGTGCTTTGTAGATTACAGCAAAGCGTTTGATTGCGTAGATCATGACAGACTATGGATTGGAATGAGATCAATGGGGATTCCTGAGCATTTGATTCGTCTGTTAACAGAACTATATAGAGAGCAAGAGGCTACAGTAAGGACTGAGTCTGGAGATACAGAGTGGTTTAATATTGGAAAGGGAGTGAGACAGGGATGCATCCTCTCGCCATACTTGTTCAACCTGTACAGCGAACACACCATGAGAAGAGCGGGACTAGAGAAATCAAGGGCTGGTGTAAGGATTGGAGGAATCAAGATCAACAACTTAAGATATGCAGATGATACCACCCTGTTAGTAGAAAATGAAAAATACATAAAAAATCTTCTGAGCAAGGTAAAAAATGAAAGCTTAAAATTTGAACTTAGATTGAACTTAAAGAAAACTAAGATCATGACATCAGGAAAAATGGGAGAGCTGAAAATAGAAGATGAGGTGATAGAGAAAGTCTCACATTTTGATTTTCTGGGTTCAAGACTGCTTGAAAATGGAAGATGCACGGAAGATCTAGAGAAAAGAATTTTGTTGGGCTGGCGAGCAATGTCGAATCTGGGGAATATAATGAAAGATAGCGACATCTCTAAATCTACAAAGATTGGATAGTAAAAGCAATGGTCTTTCCCGTGATGATGTACGGGTGTGAGAGTTGGACAATGCGAAAGATGGAAAGGAAGAAGATCGGCTCCTTTTAACTCTGGTGTTGGAGAAGACTATTGAGGGTACCATGGACTGCAAGGAAGACTAACCGATGGGTTTTAGATCAGATTAAACCAATCTATTCGTTGGAAGCATTGATTTTGAGGCAAAAACTATCCTATTTTGGCCACATTATGAGAGCGGAAAATTCCATTGAAAAGATAATCATTGGGGAGGTAGAGAGGAAGAGAAAAGAGGAAAGCAACGAAGAAGATGGATGGAAGATATAAAGGAAGCTACCGGGATTTCTTTGCAACAACTAAGATATGCAGCAAGTGATAGATCTGTTTGGAGAGCATAGTACATGAAGTCACTAGAAGTCGCAGACGACTTGATGGAATCTAACAACAACAACAAAGGAAGTGAATGGAAAGCACCGTATTTGCATGTAGTACTGATGAGGGCAATAAATTCAATTGATCAAAAGAGCCATGCTATGAAAGAATTAGGAAGCGAATACTGGCCGTGGACAATATGCGCCCCTATCAGCAGCAGCTGACCTGCGGCAAGAGTGTTCGGCTGTTTCCAGCATCGTACTGCGCACCAAAGTTGTAGTGAACGTTGTAGACATGCCAGGACGGCATAAGCGAGCACAGTTTGTGCAGTTAAGGGAGTATGAATGAGGTCGAATTGTGGGTCTACGGGAGGCCGGGTGGTCGTTCCAGAGAATCAATGCTCAACACATTGGATGTGAAATGTCCGCTGTGCATCAGTGTTGACGGCAGCAGCACACCGATGCACGCCAGAACTGCCGCATCATACGAGCGGCCTTCGCGGAATGCATGGCGACCGCTGCACAGATGATTCGATAATTAGTAAAGGATAAAGATACTTCTCAAGACAAGGAAACAAAAATCAAGTACTATGACATAGGCTTACCCAAGGAAATTTGGAATGGGATACATTATGATGGTCTTAGCCTTTAACCAAAAAAAAAAAAAAAATGTCCTTTTCCGTTTGGGAGAGATTTACAAACGAAACCATGGATTTCCAAACCGAAAAACTAATCAAAAATGCTCTATTTCTTCCATTTTCACGAAAACAAGAATCCATATATTTAAGTTTCGTAATTTAACCTAGATTTACCTAATTTTTATGTAATGCAAATCGAAATGTTTCATCTAATGAAAATCAAATCATTATAACTACAACAAACAAACAATTAGGCTGCAATTGGCTAAATTTAATGGAGTTGGAAAAAACAACAAAAATCGATCCTACAGACAAGAATAACCACTTGTCACTTTTCGAGTACTAATTCATTGTAAAAATGCTTGATATTGTTACATGAAATATCCTAGTAGACAATCAGAGTTAAGAAAAGAATTTCAAAAGAACGTTTATCCAAGTGATGATTTAGGATAGCGTCAGTATCTTGTTTGTTTAAAGTGAAGAAACACCATCACATTCATCAGAGAAGTAAACAAACTAAACACAACCACGAAAAATCCTGAAAGGAATTAAAACATCAAAATCTCATCACCTCAATCCTTGGCCTCTGCGGAACAAATGCTAACGCGATTTCTGTCATGTTCCTATTAACCAATAGATACCTTCTGTTTTCGTGAAGGCCTACTGGACCTACAAGTTGAATAACATATATTTCTCTGTACAGGATTTCCTGAGGAAAAAAATATCTCCGTAAAATCCCTCCCTGTTTTTAGTATTTAAACTGGGATAGAATCAAAGTTCACGAATGGAAAGTCATGTATCTGTGTATCTTCTTCATATGGATCAATTACAGATAAGTAAACAGGCTATAACCAACCAGACTTATTTCACCAATTACCAAAACCACCAATTAAGCCCGCTAAATGAACTAGAAATTGAATGTTTTTTTTTTTTTTTTTCTTGTATTTTTAAATGATGAAACTAAATAACACTTTGCATATTAAGTGAAGAATTGCCCAACTGAATTTGCTAATAACTGTACAGGATGATTCTAATATTAAACCAATCTTGTTTCTTGTCAAAAAAAGGTTACACAACGTCTATGTTTCGACTGCATAAGTTTAGTGATAGATGTTATTTGCACAGTGACAATTTTATACACAATTTATTTTATAACTACACTATCTGATTTGTTTTCGAATTTTTACTTGCAGAAACCATCGGCCGTGTGTCATTGATACTTACGTCTATGGAAGAAGGACCTTCTTCGGAACGAGGCACACGACTGGACTCTGACGGTCTTCTGATTGACGAATCGGTGTCTTTTTTCATTAGGTATTCCTTGGCGCTCATCTTCGGTTCCCTATGGGGAAATCAAAAATAAAAATCAAGTAAACTTATTCAGAATTAATCAACGAACTTAGCAATTTTATTAAAGCAATAATAATCAAAATCAGAAGGGTAAATTAGAGACAATGTTATACCGAAAATCGTCATTACCGAAAGTTACAGAAGCAAATATAACCATTGAAACCAAATTCATCTGAATAGGTCATTAATTCTGAATAATAGGTGGATGTTAAAAATTTATTTATAGCGGGAAACATCCGTCTCCGGAATCGTCCTTAATTTCTACCC
The DNA here is from genome assembly GCA_023159025.1 of Thereuonema tuberculata. Taxonomy (NCBI): domain Eukaryota; kingdom Metazoa; phylum Arthropoda; class Chilopoda; order Scutigeromorpha; family Scutigeridae; genus Thereuonema; species Thereuonema tuberculata. Next base: position 63,534,653 of record JAFIDM010002131.1, read on the forward strand.
ATAGAAACCTGTGTTAAAAACACCTACTTCTCAGTCCAATTTTAGCTTTATTTCTTAAATATCATCAATAAATAAATTATATGCTTTTATTCTATAAATAATCTATTTATTTTAACGATTTTTTCTTTACAATAAAGCAATAGCTTATCAAATTAAATGATTTATTTTTAGGTATAATAACGCTGACTAAATGGAAACATTCATTGAACGCAATAAAATTTAAAGAATGATTTTTTTGTAGTTATATTTCTTTTATTATTATAAATCTTAAGCCTTATTTATCTATAGCTTTTAATTAATATTTTAACATCTCTGCAAGCATATTTTAAAACTTTTGTATTAAAAAATGAAGTAAATTATTATTACTAGAGTATTTGCCCCTCATATATTATGACGGATAGAAAATTAAAATGAACGCATTGCTAGGAACTGACGGCGTTTCAACTTGAATGGTAAACTGACATCACTCGGTTGAAAATCAATCCTGGGAATAGTGACGATATCACCTCTGTTGTTTTCCGAAAGAACTTCTGCCGTAATTAAATGGACCACTTGAGGATAGGCGGGGCTTCGTAGTTCCAAAATTTCCCACCAATCTACTTTTTGGCTTGTGGGATAAACAAAGCCATGTGCTTCATTTTAACCCTAACAGATATAGAGGCTGAACTAAAAGATTTGATTTGGATGCAACGATTGTAAGCCTTCCAAAATTTTCAGATTGGATATAGAGTTGATTATCGCCTATTGAAGAAGACGACAGCAATGTATTTTCAAAGAAGAATATAATTTAATGGATCACTTGAGGATAGGCGGGACTTTGTAGTTACAAAATATTCCACCACGCTACTGCTTCGCATGTGGGATAAACAAAGCCATGTGCTTTGTTTTAACCGGTTTAGATACAGAAGAAATATTATATTAAAGAAGGATATTCCAAGCGTTTTTACTGAATTATTACAATAAGGATCTGCACAGTACTGAGCCATCGTCTTGAAATTTCAAATATCGACGATTTTTTAAGTAATTCAAACAAAGTTATATGTTTGTTTATGCCACAAGCTCTCGCCGCATGTGGGATACACGTCATACGTGACGTCGATAGGGGCGTAAACCTCAAGTGGTCCATTGCGATGACACTCTTCAACGATCAATCGTGTGCTATTGCAGAGTCCTTTCGTTGGATTTAGATTGCGAAGGAGCATCACAATTGATCCTTTCTTCAGGCTCAGCTGATGAGGTGGGATGCCGGAAAATGTGTGTATGTGAAGAAACTTTGCAGGATAGTTTCGTTTAGCACTTGGATCATTCGACACTACTACATCTGCACTGCAGTAGATGTGAGACTTGCCGGGCAGCTTTTTGATGTCTTGAGTTCCACACAGAGGGATACACATGCAGAATTGGAAAACTATATAACGATGTATATATACACATTGTCCGGCCACTTTATTAGATACACCCCTGCTGTGCGCATGAATATCTGGACCCGTCGTGTCTCACAACAACTCTTCAAGGCGGTGGGGCAATGTCATGGTGTGGGGATGTTTTCCTGGCACACATTGGGTCCATTGATACCTCTGGCGGCACATCAGGATGCTAGAGCGTACCTACACATCGCAGCTGACCAAGTGCAACCGTACATGTTAACAGTTTATCCTCATGCTATTTCCAGCAGGATAATGCGCACAGTGATGCACACCCAAATCACAATGGGATGGTTTGAGGAATATGACGATGACTTTTCCTTGCTGAATTGGCCCGCTCTGTCCCCGATTGAAAATTTGTGGGATGAATTGGAACGGGCTGTTCGCTCCAGGCCTACACCTCCATCAAATCTTCAGGAACTGCGTGACACACTCATGTCTGCATGGTACACAATACCTCAACAACGTTTTCAGCATCTTGTGGAATCCATGCCTCGACGAATTCAGGCTGTTTTGAGGGCTGAAGGAGGCCCATCACGTTACTAGGTAGGTGTATCTAATAAAGTGGCCGGACAGTGTATATATTATCCCCGATAATTTTTAATGTTTTAATTATAAAATAATTTAATTTTAATAAAAGGCCAGACGAAATTAAAAAGGAATCTCGTAATAAACAAACAAACTTAGAAAATTTTATTTATTAGTATCTTAATAAGTTAGTTTGAAAGTCTCTGAGAATTTTTTAAAGGATTATATTATTATTTACGTATGGAAATTAAAAAAAAAATAGTCCTTTCTTCGGAAATAACAGTACGTAAGATATAAACAAAGATATGATGTAAATGTAAATAAAGATATGATATCACAAACATTTTCCAATGAAAATTCTAGAAGCTAAACAAAAAAAAAAAAGAGAGAAGGGAGTGAAAAAAGTTACTTATTTTCCAGAAAACAAATTAATCTGAATTATGAGAACTCTTAATAAAAAATTACAGCATTTTTCTATACATTACTCTCATTTTTATTATTCAAGTGTCTCCTTTTTTCTTAATAAATTTGGATAGAAATATAAACAGAAATTCAAGCTAAACACAGCAATTTTTTTCAATACTACATAATATTCAGATTATACATTGGTTAATTTTTTAAGGTATTAACAAATAAAATTTTTTATTTGTTTTTCTTACAATTATGTAAGCTTCCTTTGTAATTTCGTCCTGCTTAAAAATTGGGCTGCAACAAAATCTTATCAAAAATATCCAGAAAAGTGTATTATTACAAACATGTCATATCACCCGCAGGTTTCTACAATAGATGGCTTGAGATGAATTTCTCCGCCTACAAGGCTTCCGGACTTGTCTGAGATAAACACATGTATAATAATAATAATAATAATAATAATAATAATAATAATAATAATAATAATAATAATAATTTTTTTTTTAATTTTTTTTTTATTTTTTTTTTTTTAATACACTTGGCAATATGTGTTTTGGTCCTTGACCCGCCATATTGTCTTAGCTGGGGAATCCCATGGTTTGAAACTTTTTCGATATAATAATAATAATAAACCTGCAAAAAACATCATTACTAGGCACTGCTTATATTTTACGAAGATACTTGGACAATTCTTAGGTCTCTGGGTGAGACTTGAGTTGCTCAATAACTCCAGTCAAAGATGTGTTTTTTTATCTTTGTACTGTGTCAAATGTTGATATAAATAAATAATAATAATAATAATAATAATTCATTCATTCATTCGTTCATTCATTCATTTTATTTCCGTTACATTTTATCATAGTCCTGTTAGGAAGCATTTGTATAGCTTCCTATCAACAGGTGCTACTGTTGAGTACATATATATATTGATATATTTGAGTTATTAGTTACATACTATACATTTTTAAGAAAGTAAAAAGACTAAAATTGCCGATCATTATATATTATTTCTCAAAGGGTTTTTTTTGTCGGAACGCCATATTTCCTTTACTACTTCATCAAAATCAATGATTGAGGCATCATTTTGAAGATTACGTTCCCCGCTAATGACGAAAAATAAACAAACTGTTTAAAATTAATGTTTTCGTTAAAAAACTTTATTTTTAAAAACTTTTTATAAAAATGTAGACACGCTTTAACAGAAGCGCCTTATTTTTCGAAAGCGAAAATATTCTTTAGCGTTGTAACCTTCAACTATTTCCTTTTTTGAACAAAAAGCACTTTAAATGATATTTCATCGTTTATTTAATAACAACAGA
>JAFIDM010002131.1:63543334-63584275 GCA_023159025.1 Thereuonema tuberculata
GGCCGGATTTTGCGAAATTCCCACGGGTTCGGGAATAATGAGGGTTTAATGTCGCTTTAAAGTTTTCTTATTTCCGTAATTACCGGTATTTCCATAACTATAATTAGTAGAGACTTCAAATTTGGCATATAAGTAATTATAATCACTAAAACCCTTTTTCAGCATGTTTCGAAATTCCCCCGGCATAGGATAAAAAGGGTTGCTTTAAGTTAGCTATAAAGCTGAAAGTTTGCTTCCGTTACTATTGTTGGGTTTTAGAATTTGTTATCTTGACAATGAGAACTACACAATTATTATTATGCAACAATTGGAGCTAAAATATTGTTTTATCACAATAGCGCTACTTATGCACCCGGTGGCGACAATGGGAACTATACAAATAGTGTTGTGCAACAATTGCAATAAAATATTGTTGTGCAATAACGACGGGGTTTTCGGGTTAGATATAGATTTGTAATGATCAGATGATTTTTTACGAACTAGGAAAGGTTTGAAGTGATAGGGTTATGACATTACAAAATTCAAATAACCTGGAAGAATGGGTGTACACTGGGAGGACGGTGAGTGGATGGGCAAACATGGTTCAAAGATACTTCTACGAGGTTTTCGGGATAGACATAAATTTGTAATGAGATCAGACCTTTTGAGTTGTTGTTGTTCTTTGTTTTTGTTTTTTTTTTTGTTTTTTGTACCAACCAGGAAAGTTCCAAGTGATCTCACAATTGCAATTTCTTTATCATCCACATTAGGACATTTGTTTTTTTGTAACCCGAGCGAAAAACGGATCGTTTTGCTAGTAATAAAATAAAATTACAAAAATTATTATTATTTAGATTTTACTGTTTTTAATGAACTATTGGTTTTACATCTAATTGCAATTATAAAGCTGGATCATATCTAAAAATAAATTATTTATTTATTTTGAAAAAAACAAAACAAACAAACCTATATTCAAACTATTTTCAATAGTTTTTCAAACTAATGCTTTGGTTTAAAGAAAAACATCGTTTAAATAGATAACATATTTGTAAAATAAAAGCATAAATTTATTTCTTTATGATATTTAAGAAATAAACGTAAAATTGGACTGATTAAGTTTTTTTTTTTGTTTTCTTTTTGGTGTTTTTAATACAGGTTTCTATGGACAGAAATTACGCACGACTCCGGAGACGGGTGGCTCCCTCTATAAACACTCAAAACTGAGTTTAGATCCCATCCATCTTAAGAAATTAAAATAAAGTTGCATTAATTTACTTGGACTCCTGTCATTGGTTATTCGTTTTAACGATCGTTAAGCAAGGGATAGTTTTATAATGATATGGTTGGGGTATGTAAAAATAATAATAATAATAAAAAAAAATTAACTGAAGATCTGCAAAAATCAAAATCGGTTCAATAGAAATTGACTGTTTAGGAAGGTTCTAAAGGGCTTTTGAATTAAATGAAAGCATTCACCTATTTTTCCAGCCTCTATAAAACTAAAGTGGGAAAATCAATAATCCCAACAGTTCAAAATACGTAGAAAAATGGAAAAGCCGTGATCATAATTATTCACCATTACGATTTTTATTAAAATAAAATTGTAAAAATTATTGTTACCTTTCAAGGCCAGGAGGCCGATGGCGACGATATTTGTATGAGGCTGTTCCGTTTACATTTTGAATTAAAGCAACAATGAACTTATAACTTGTGCAAAACAATTTGAGTATTTGATATTTCTTACAATGTGCTAACATGGCTTTGGATAAATAAACAACGAAAAACCTTCGTGACGTTTTGTTTGTCAGACAATAAACTTTGAGAATTTTTTGTTAAAAATTCAGTTTTTTATTAGAGGCTGTCTGACATCTCTGGTGCATTTCTGGACCTTCAAGTGTATCTAAGATATATTTGTTTGGCATTTTGATTTTACAACATCTAAGAAGAAGATAAATTTAATTAAGATTATAGTTCTCTAAGATTTATGTAGACCATTGTTATATGGCTAAAAATGGCACTTTGTTTTTATGAAATCACCGTAAAAAATGAATTTTAATTAGTACAATTCGTTGAGACATCATAGAAAGAAAAATATATGTCAGTGATTCTGTGAATCAAACAGTGCTTTACACTCTGATGCGTGATGTTTGCATTTTTCAAGAAAAATGTTAACAATAAAGGTTTTCACAGGTATTATTTCTACAGAAATTTCTGTCAATATCATTCCTATTCGTTGTCTCCTAATTACAGCAACACATTAAAATATTCATAGCTGTAACACTTTAAAAATATGTCTTTTAATATTTCTTTTAAGCTATTTAACAGCAATTTGATATTAGATCCACTGTTATAGTCATTAAGAAAGTAATTCAATGTTATAACGAATTTGTGCTCTTAATAGTACACACCAAATTGCCACTATTTCGATAGGCTTTAAATACTTCTTACAGCTAAAAAATTCAAGCACTGTAATTATAGATGTATTCAATTAAGATTACATTCCATTCATCAAAAATTGGTAAGTTAGCAGCTAATTTTCTTTTTATTCTTCTACGTCTTTTTAAGTTATAGGTAATATTAAAAGGAATCTTACTATCCCAAACCTGGACTATTATTAATAATTCTAATCTATATCATTCTAAATATCAAAGCGAAATTCAGTAAATTTCCTAACTTTTGGTACTCATCACTCAAAAATCTTGAAATTTTTGAAAATATTTATTTTATATGTTAGAAACAGTTTAATAAAGAATCAAACATTTCTAATGAAATACATTCTTTGATTTTGATGTGGCTAAAGTAACAGGCCAGGCGATATATCTTGTTGTGGAAGGACAAGCAAAGAATTTACTTAATGTCTTCGATATACATTATAGACAGCGTATATTCATTTAATAATTAGTGAAGCTGGTTATCGCTGGATTTCCTGACCACGTCAAAAACATTTTGCTGTTCTCTAATTGTTTTTTTAGGTAGAGTGTCTCTTGAGAACTTCTTATTGTTGCTATCCAATAAGTTATCGATGCCAAAAATCATCATCTATAGAATAATCTCATACAGGATGTCCGAAAAGTCACGCATCATAGGCAAATATGATTTTTTTTTTTTTCAGGACTACTGACACATTGTTGACTCAAGACGAACACATTGCGATCTTCGTGGTCAAAAACATCTTGTTTTCATATGAGCCAACTGTTACGTGTCTGCGAAATTAATCGCTAATAACACCCATTATTGGTTCTCTAACAACCCACAAGAATCACAAAGACGTATCAGATATTAATCCCGGACATCTTGGAATGAGAGTGGAATGACTGAACTTTTTCATGCAACAGGATGGCAAGCACATTGAACATTAATATGTAAACTGCTATTCAGCCTATGATGCGGGACTTTTCGGACATCCTGTATACTGTAGACAATGCACTAAAATTTCGTTAAACTGAATGCAATAACTGGATATCTGACTTGTAGATAACCTTAACCATTGTTGCATTTAGCAGAATCTTAAATAAAATGAATAGTAAATGCAGTCTTTCCTAATTTCAAAAACGGGATATAAACAATTAAACAAGATATAGTTCGCCAGCTAAGTTTCGATTACTCGCAAAGTAAGATTCAAATTCAAATACAGGTGTTTCTGAAGATTATGATAACCAAACTTATAATTTTCAGCTTTTCTCTATAGTTAGTGGTTATTGTTTATGTTGATATCGGATTTTAGATAAAATCGTATTCTGATTGGTGCAATTTCTATCAAATTCAACACTAAGACCACATTGAGTAGCATTTATTTACTATAAAATTTCCGTTTTATAATGAAATCGGGTTTTTGAGTTGTGAGTATTAGCATTTAACGGCAACGTTTATTCCGTCCCTACAATAAATCTTATCTGTTTAGTACACCAATATGAATTTTTCTTTCGAAGTTAGCTTTGTAGGATAAGATTGTTTTGGATTTATCTTAATAATAGATGGACACTCGGATATCCGTATTGCCTCGTAAAATTTCATTTTTCGTACCTCTTTTTTTTCTGCGATGGAAATTGAAGGACGTTATAAACGTTGAATTAAATCCTGAAGTTTACCAGTTTTGTATAAAATAAATGTTTATTAATACCGCAATAAACATTTAACGTAGAATAACACATTTTAAGAAATAAGTAAAGAAATGAAGGCACGACGTTACAAGCTAGGATTCGCACCCTGAGTTGTCACCGGGAAGAGACTGGACGGACCGTTTCGTCCTTTTTAGGACTCATCAGCCAGCCAAACTCCACCGATGACAGACTCAGAAGGTGCGAGTCATTTTAAAAAAACACATTTTACTTTAAACATTTTTTTTTTTAACAAGATAAGGCTGACACCGAAAAGCCAATTGGGGGTCCCACTTACACTCCTGCATCAGAGATCTCAGCGCTGGACGATTTCTCAAAGCGAAGTCCTCCTAAATCTCCGTCCCACACTAGAACTTCTTCGGGCGCAATGGTTTCCAGACGTCGGATGATCATGTAAATCACCGAATGAAGGAGATTCAAATTGACAACCCCCACTTCCGGATGGCCAATGGCCAAGTCCAGTAACTGATGTAGAGTCACCTCTTGCACCATAGCTGCAATTAACAATGGCTACCAACCAAAACCTACAAAGAAACAAAAGCAATATCCGAATTAAGCCAATGTTATTATTTGTCCAGACCATTTAGGAAATACATGGCTATCACTAAGTCACCGTTTAAAGTTCCAACAACTATTCTCAAATAATTAGTAATTCGTGAATCATTGAAATAAATAAACAAAGATTTCGAATATTAGAATTTAATTTATCTAAGCTTTGGTTGAATTATAATTAATTATAATTACTTGCAATAATTAAATAACTTCAATTTTTTTATTTAAATTGAAAACATATCAATTGTGTGAATATGAATCATTTGGATTATATATTATTAAAATAGTGAGCCCGGGATTAATTTTCCAATACCTAAGTTACACTTCTGAACTTGTTAACCATGATTTGCCAAATTAACCATTTGAGAATCATATATCATCAATAACTGACAATTGTGAGAGAAAAAAACTCATTTGTTGTTCACGTTATCCATACTTGCTATCACAGAAAATCGTTGTCTTATTTATTTATTTTTGTTTAATCATTTATCTTTTAGTAAAATTAATATTTACCTATATTTTTTGAAAGAATAGTTCCAGAAACATCTTTTAAAATAGAAGAATTGCATCGCAGTAAAGGGGAAAAATAACATTTCTGATTTTAAACATAGATGCACTTGATAAGACGATAAACTCATGGAGCAGGTTTTATGATAGAAATAATGTTAAACCAGATACTGGCTAACGCATTAATGTGCCCAGAATCTCAGTGCAATCACATCGAGACAGTTCTAACCTACAATGAAATGCATTATAATTATAGCATTTCTATTATAGCTGTATGAGCTTCATTTAAATCAAATCTCCTTAAATGACAGAAAAGATAAACCCTCAGTGAACTGAGTTTTACTTCACTCCTAGATTGCTACATCAGCATAACTGTGTTATCAATGGCTCTACGTGTTGCATATCTGCAGTGGCGGCTCACAGCTAAAATTAGTGGGGGTACTGCTCCAGAAAATTTTTAGTCTTTGTTTTAAAATTGTGTAAAAGAAAACAAACATGTCTAAAAAGAAAATTTATTCAGAAACTTGATAAAATCTTAAAAGAACAAAATCAAGCATTTTTTACTTACTTTAACCTAAATTGTTACAGTTCAAGCTTTATCTATTCATTTAAAAATAGAATTCTTGTTATAATTTACGCGAAAAGATCAATAATTTTCTCCTAAAAAAAAACTATCTTCCGCGAGCATGCCAGGGTCGGCACTGCGTGAGCGACAGTGCTCTGTCCCTTGCAGCCTAGCGTTCAGCTTCCAATGTGCTCATGCGCACAACAGTCAAACACCACGCCGCGCCGCTGGAATTGAGAAGCGCACAGTTCCATACAAAGATTTTTGTATCTTTTTCATAAACTAGGGGATGGCTACTGATATTAAGCTTAAGGATTATATATTGTACAAGTATAAAGAAAGAATTAAAGAAAAAAGGACTCATAATATTAAATGTTGTCGATAATATCAAGCGGAAATAGGGGGTGCTGCAGCTCCACAGTGCCTATACGCGAGCCGCCACTGCATATCTGGTATAATTAATATGGTATGGGATGTTTGCTTTTATTTGAAAAAATTACTAATTCTTCCTAAATTGTTGATGTAAGCCCAAAACTAATTGAATGTTAATAACTGGAATGCTATTGAGTTATTCTTTTCAGAAAATGAGTATTTCTGCATGAACTCCGTCTGCAGGTATTTCCATTGCTGATATTGGAATATGGAGAAGTTGAGAAGACCAGCAGGATGAATTTCTTAGAAGAACAGTATTGTGAACATCGTTGTGAGCTTCTAAGACTAAAAATGAATCATGTGTTACCACGAGTAAATAGAAACAGAGCTTAAACTGATACTATTGTTGATCTACCTTGGGAGTTCCTCAACTTCTTCAATTTGTCAGAAAATTTCCGACATTATATATATATATATATACTAACGGTATCCTCTGTGCAGATTCTTCCTCCTTTGATTTTCCCCGATTTGTTGTTGAAGCTAAGTAGACTATGAAGAAAGAATTTTATTATACTGTTCAACTTTTCACACTGTCTTTCTTGCTAGGCAGCAAATCACGATTTAACTGCCTTTTCAGTTGTAATTTTCTTCTGAGTTTTCAATGACAATCTAATAGTCTGTTTTATATTAATTTACATTACATATGCTGTGTTTTGTATTGATGTCTCTGTTTCCACCGTTCACCCAATTGGTTCTAATTACAAATCTTACAATTCTCAGAAAAATAACCAGTTTCTGAAGTATAACCAATTCTCAAAACCAGTCACAACAAATCCTATATTGTATTAATTCAATCGCCTACAAAATTTCATAAAAAAGGCGATTTTATTGAAACAACAAAATATAAGACCTGCAAAGATAGACTCGCATTATTTTTTCTGTACAGGAATTATAACATTGTTGAAGATTTATACCTTATTTTTAAAGCAAACTATTATGTGTCCACTGCAGTAGAATGTCTCTTCCCCCCCCCCCCCCAATCTTAATGAAAATTTCTAGTCCAGATGTCTTTCAATTTGGATAGCCGGATGACCCCTTCACACATTTAGAAACAAAAATGGGAGCACCTTATTATGAATTATTAGCTATGATAATAAAAGAAGTTTTTTTTATTTTTTCCAGAACCCTCGATAATAGTTTTGAAGCTGCCAATTGAAGAAGTATTGTTCTACACACATTTACGAACCTTTCAAAAGAGAAAACAAAGCACGGCAGTTAAATAAAGTATGGAATGTTTTGTTGGTATTGATTGGATCCATTGACACCAGTATAGACAAGATGTATCGAACATCGTTGCCGATCAAATGCTCCTTGCAATGTTGCAGTTTTCCGCAGAATGTGATGACCTATTTACGGACGACAATGTAACTGTTTCATCGGTCCAGAGTTGTGTAAGAATGGCTTGCTGAGCACAAGGAAGGTTTCGTCATCTTCTCTGGCCTCCACAATCTCTAGATCTCAATCTCATCGAGCAAGTGTGGGACATACTGGACAGGGCTGTATAGTATCGAAGCCCTTCAATGATCATACAGTTGCACGATGTTTTCTGCAAGAATGGCAATCCTTGGCCTTAAATGACCTCAGGTATCTCTTAGAACAAATGCCGCGTAGAATATATGCTGTCATTCATAATAATAAAACAAACCTTACACGCTATTAATAAAGGTTCGCAATTTTTTTACCAGTGTGTAGTGTAATTTCTGCGTTACAGAAAGATTGGAAAACAAATGGAGAAATACAAGGGAAAGCAAAAAAAAAGAAAAATCTGTGGCGTTTCTCAGTTTTATTTGACATGGATGAGGAAAAAATGGAAAGTGACCAGTGCCTTATATAGATAATCAAACCAGGTCCGAATTATAAGAAGCAAGGAACTTAGAAACACTGTTTTTATAGATTTCTGTTGAAGTATTTTATCTTTCAGTACTTTATTAAATACTTCAACATTATAAATGAAATCTTGGATATTTTTTTTTAAATGATCAGACATTTTCCATTAAAAGGCAGTGGAAACACATTTTGCTTTAAGAGGAAAAAAAATAAATAAAAACAAAATAAAACTATAACCTTATGGTGCAATGTCTTAAATACTTCGATGTAAAAACAAAAGCCGTGTTTTACTTTTTAATAATAAGCCACGAAACAATGTTTTAAAACCCAAGAATGGAGAACAGAGTATTTATCAACTCTTCGGTAACTTAATATCTGCATGATTTTAAAAAAAAAAATGTTACAAATATGTATTTTGAGTTTAAGAAATATTTCAAAAAGTCAGGGAAGAACTTAAAATTGTAGTATTTGGTAATCTTCTTTTCTTTGGAAATCGAAAGAACTAAATTGGTATAAACTTCAAAAACAAAATTTTAGTCCTTTTACATTTCAGGGTCAAATTTAAGTGAAAAAGAAATCATCATTGGATTGAAAAAAAAATAATTTTGGTTTGAAAAACAGTGCAGCGATGCAATCTTACCTTTTTCCGGCCTTTCATTTATCAAAGGAAAAATATTTCCTATTTTTCACTCCAAGCCCAGAGTTCATCACATAGAATGGCCCAGGCCATTCATTTGGTTCGTCTTTTGTTTTCGAGACGCTTAACCCACAATACCCTTTGCTGAGGCTTATGGGATTGCCAAGATGGCTGCGCCCATTGGAAATCAAGTGCCGGCTATATGAAAATATTAATCATACTAAGTAATTTAAAAAACTTAATCTCAGTACTTTCAACTTCGAATGTAGTAGGTTGGGGGTACATTTCTTTCATGTCAATAACAATATTAAATAAAATATGACATTAAAGAATTCTGTAACTAAATATAGCTCTAACTTTCGTGCCATAAAAAAAGTATTGGTATCTCCTTGTTAATGATAAAATATTTCAAAAGTTCAATAAAGTAATACTGAGGGTTAGTTCTTAATAATAATCGTTTATATTGATGTTGTTTTAATAAAGGAAAATTCTATCTCTCATAGTCACTGCTGATTGCCGTTACTAACTTTTGAAGTAGCATTAAAAACTAACTAATTAGTTATAGTTAGTAATTTATTATACTAATTATATTCCATTATTGTCTTATTATTGTGTTGTAAATTATATTAAATTATTGAATAGATGTCGAGCATTAGATTTAGTACCCTTAAATTAGCCCATTTCATGGAGAATCTGGAAAACATGAAATGTTTTGGTCTGGTCCTCCCAATTTCATTAACCAGTTCCATAGTATAATTTTTAAAAAATATATTTCTATCAAGAAAAAAAAATGGAATTAAGAACATTTTTGTTTTCTTTTTCTTTCAGGAATGACACAATTTGATGATAGTATAATTCCAAAAAATAAAAATGGGAAGTTACTTGAAACAACTGAAGATAAGGTGGAAATACATCAGTAATTACTTTCCAAATATTTCAGTGTCTTTTGGCAACTCAAAGTTTAAGTTCAATTCAACTGTTTGTCCCAAACTTTTAAGGATAAGGTATCAGATACCATTTAGGAAAAAGTGTCTGCTCAGGAATAAACTCAGTGACATTAAAGAGCCGAATTACCAACCTTTAAGAAGATCATCATCATTATTTTCACTTCCACTTTGTTGCCGTCTCGAAACAGGTGGCTCAATGATATCATCAAATATTTACAATGGACATTTGAGTAATGTATGGAATAGAACCTTTCATTCTGATGTGTGTTGCTGTGCATCTAATAAAGAAAAGCAAATTGTTTTGAGTACATCACCGTTTGAGGCTATCAAGGAGAAAAACCGAGAAACATTTTATACTGTTTTAGAAACATTTGAAGCCCGTGGGCCTGAACGTAGAGGTCATGTAGAATTCATTTATGCAGCTCTGAAATATTTAGAAGAATTTGGACTTGAAAAGGACTTGGAAACTTATAAGAAGATCTACAATATCTTTCCCAAAGGAAGATTTGTTGCCCAGAATATGTTTCAAGTTGAATTTATGCAGTATCCGAAACATCAGCAATGTGGTGTTGATATTTTAGACAAAATGGAAGAAAATGGTATGAATTTATTAATTACTTTTAGAATTTACTAGTTTTATACATTTTTGCTGTTCTTTTTATCTATTATTATGAATTTGTTTGGTAAAAGAAAGAATGACTTTCTTTTCATCTACAATCCAGAACAAATTCCAGTTCTTACTATATTAATAGAATTTTAACTGTTTTTAGTACTAATTACTGAATAATAATATTTACTAATTGAGTTCCAGCTTAATGCACTAGGAAATTCTTCTTCCATAAAGAGACACAAAACAACATGCTTCTTCATCCTATAACATCAATATTTCTGGGTTTTTTTCAGGATTACATAAAACAAGAAGAGAAACCATCATTCTCGTTCTTACCAACAAAATTTGAAAAAAAAAAAACAAACAAACATGAAAGTGAAAAACAAACAATCATGAACTTAAACAAACCTAAACTTGAAAATACAATATAAGCATTTTTATATAAACAAACAAGAAAGAAACTTAGCTAAAACAATCAAAAACTAAAATTGAACAAATTAAACAAAACAAATGGACAAATAATTCAGCTTACACAGACTTTAGTTTGGCTTTTAATATCTTGTTTTTTTTTTCCGTACATTTTTTAAAAAGACCAAATGAAATTTCATTCACTTTTAAAACCTTCTCCTTGTTCATACACTTACTCCTACATGCTCCTTGAGCGATTTCCCTGTACTTCCGTGTAAATGAACATGTTAGGGCCTTTAGAAAGAAAAGAAAAGGTATTTCAAAGTAGACGGACCATATTCTTAAGTTTGACCACAATCCTGATCCTTTAGTTAACATTCTTTATGAGTCTCAAGATGAGACAGAAAGATTGTTGTTAGAGTCTTGTTTTATTAACTGGAGTAAGTGTATGAACAAGGAGAAGGTTTTAAAAGTGAATAAATTTAATTTGGTCTTTTTAAAAAATGTACGGAAAAAAAAAAAGATATTAAAAGCCAAACTAAAGTCTGTGTAAGCTGAATTATTGTCTGTTTGTTTTGTTAATTTGTTCAATTTTAGTTTTGAATTGTTTTAGCTAAGTTTCTTTCTTATTTGTTTATATAAAAATGTTTATATTGTATTTTCATGCTTAGGTTTGTTTAAGTTCATGATTGTTTGTTTTCAAATTTTGTTGGTTATTAAGAAGGAGAACGATGGTTTCTCTTCTTGTTTTATGTAATCCTGAAGAAGACTTTTGATAAAAAAACATAAATATTGATGTTATAGGATGAAGTCTTAAGTATGTTGTTTTGTGTGTCTTTATGGAAGAAGAATATCTTTTAGATGTTTCATTTGAAGTTTTAGTTAACTAGGAAATTGTTTAGTCATTGTACACATTACAAACCTAATTATAAAAGATTATATCTTTAATTCTTTGTTGAAGAATGTTGACAAAGACTTCAAACATCATGTATGTATGAATACAAGTATAGATGATAGATGTTAGGGCATTAATTATTTCTGGTTATTTTTTTTTTATCTAATAGTAATTATGATTTGAAAAAAACTGCTAGAAGGATGCTGGTACTATAATTTTTTATATTTTTGGACATTGTTAAAATAGGTTATTCAGTAGGATGTCTTTTATCCTATAATGTTTTTCTTTTAGTATTAGTAATAAAATGTTATCTCAAATTTCAGAAAAAATTTAGAAATTAAAGATTTAGTAACAAATCAAGGTAAAGATATTTAAAAACACATAAATAAAAAGCTTAAAACACTAGGTTTGGGACCTTTTCTGATCTCTTTTTCAATGCATTGAAGACAGAAGACAGGTTATCGTAATTTAAGCAAATAAATTATGATCAATCATCTGGTAAGGTAAAGTCCACCAGTGCCAGGGATGAGGCAATAAACTAATAAAAAACAGTATATAAATTACACGGACAAACTGATCACACCATTATATAAAAGTTTAATATGGGTAAGATAAAGTAATAACATAAGACAAATACAGGAAAGTTAAAAAGTGAGAAAGAACAAACACACAAAAAAAATACGACCACTATTTCACCGTATCAAAATGATTCAATGAAATTGTTGAGTCTTTAATATTCAGACAAAAGAAAAAAAAATAATTATGAATTAAAAATGGTAAGCTCGAATATAATACTGTGTCGCATGTGTGTGATACAGACCACGTAGTGGATTAAAAAAAAAAAGAATGATTTTTTTTTTCTGATTGTGAGTCTCAGGAATACATACTTAAATTTAAGGAGTCTTATTGATATTATGCAAACGGCCTTACAATAATAAACTGTCTATTGATGCTGCTGAACATTAGAAACTGCAAACCAAGTTAAGTATTTTTTTTCTTCTTTTGACTGAATATTAAGGACTCAATAATTTCAATGGATCATTTTCATACAGTGAAATAGTGATTTTTTTTTATGCTCTCTTGCTTTTTAACTTTCCTGCATTTACCTTATGGTACTACTTTAACTTAACTGTATTTACGTTTTGTATAATGGTATTACTGGTGTGTCCTTGTACTTTACATGTTGTTTTTATGGGTTTATTGTCTCATCCCTGGCACTGGAGGATTTAACCTTACCAATGCTGATTAGTGATAATTTGCTTAAATTGCAATGGCCTGTCTTCTGTCTTCAATGCATTGAAAAAAAAACCTGCAAAGGTCTCAAAACTAGTACATGTTAGTAGTTTTTTCATCTTTTTATTTGTGTTTTTAAATATCTTCGCTTTGACGTTTTTCAACTGCACATGTTAAATTTATATATCATTCAATAACAAATTTAACAGTGTGACATGATATTTTTTTAGAAATGTCAAAGTTTGCAATTTCTTCTTTACTTTACGACCTACTTATTACAGATGTATACTTTCATTTTTATAATCAATTCATCTGGAAATTCAAAGCCCAGCTTTTTCTTTAGTTATACAAATAAACTAAATTCAGACAAGAAATAATGAAATCTTTTAAGTTCATAATTGTATAGACAGGTTTTCCTGGATAAAATAATGACAAGGTTTAAGGATAGATCATCTCGCTGAAAAAGATGTTTTAAAAAACTTTTGGCCCTCAAAAAGTTATTAGCAACCAGTTTACTGACTGCAGCTGATCTGTTAGAAGTACCCAACGTGATAAGGACAACTCAATGCACCAGTGACAACATTTTGTTATGTTAATGTGATATCATCTATCTTCACAACCATTGGTGAGGCAGAGAGAAAATCTAATTGTTACTTATTTATTTGGGAAGCTGTTAGTTTTGAATGTAAATCACATTTTGTACTTGTGAAAGATTGACTTATCACTGGATATTAGAAGCTCTATCACATTGCACTACCATATCTTTGAGCACCAGTAGCAAGATAATGCTTACATACATAATGGTATCAACTCAAGGTATCAAGATGCTTTCATGACCTGCTATCTCTCCCTAGGTTAGCTAGTAAACAAATTGGGACAAGATCAACTGATGCCTTTAGATTCATCTTCATTTAGTCCATAAGAGAGTTTAGGCCAGTTACATGAGACAACTTTGTAGCACAATAAAATAGAATAAGAATGCTTTAATCTTTGGTGCTATTACATGTCTCTACACACATTATAGATAACATACATTTGACAGAATTTCATTAGATTAAATACAGTAAAACCTCGTTAAGTCATCACTCAAGGGACCAAACATTTTTGACGACTTAAGCAGAGTGACGACTTAGGCAGAGTGGGCATTTTTGAGAAAAAAAAACACTGAAATACAGTATTTTTATACTCGACAGAGTTGCTTTGAATGATTAGCAGCGAGATTCCAAGAACCCAATTCTCCGAAGGAGTAGGAAAGGAATGAAGTGACAGGCGTGGTCGAAAATTCCCCGTAAAGGCTTGGCTTTCTTAAAGTGAAGGGGTGGAGCTGAAAAGACAACAAGAAGGCATGCAAAATGGAGACGAAAGATGCTTTTGGCCATTTTTGAGGGCGACGAGTTATCCGGAGTAGAATTAAATTTGGTGACTGGTAAAAGAGGGTTATTTTACATTATTGTGTATGAGACCTTGTCAGGACCAAAGGAAAACGGCGGCTTAAACGGAGTGACGACTTATCCGGGTGACAACTTAACAAGGTTTTACTGTAGTTGCATTGAGGCTGTTATCAGAATTGTATCATTATCATCAAACAATCTTAAGTTTGAAAAGTTTTAGTCCACTCCTTCTATATGCCTTGAGTTTAGTCAGTGTATACCCTACTTTTATCAGAAGGCTTATAATCAGAAAAA
The DNA here is from genome assembly GCA_023159025.1 of Thereuonema tuberculata. Taxonomy (NCBI): domain Eukaryota; kingdom Metazoa; phylum Arthropoda; class Chilopoda; order Scutigeromorpha; family Scutigeridae; genus Thereuonema; species Thereuonema tuberculata. The sequence goes on from JAFIDM010002131.1 coordinate 63,557,730, forward strand.
TGTATTTCTATCATTTTTTTTTAAGAAATAGAAAAGGCATAGTTAAGTTGAAATTAATATGGTATGTACTCAAAAGTGGTGAAAGCTTGATATTGAGGGATATTTCCTTGATATACAAAGCATCTTATCATTGGGAAGTGTTAATTATTAAAAGCTTTCAGAAAATAATAATGAATTGTACTGCAGTTGTGCAAAAACTTTACTATATAATTAGTAAAATGTAAATACTATATATTGATAATTAGTACAAATATCAGTAAAATGGATTCTATTGATATTTTTTCACTTATTCATATTGACAATTATTCATCAAGTATTATCCTTAAGCAGTTGTAATACATAAACCAGGAAATGTTAATGGCTTTGATTTCAATTAAATTGACTAGATTATACAGTTAATATCTAATTTTTTAAAATTACTTTTTTTTTTCCTTTTTAATTTCTTAGGGGTAATTCCAGACGAGGATATTGAAGACATGATACGAGCAACTTTCGGTGGTAAATCTTTCCCAATGAGAAAATTTGCTCGTATGCTTTATTGGATGCCTAAATTCCGCAATCTATCACCCTGGCCATTACCACGATCACTGCCAGTAGATTCTAAAGAGTTGGCCGTATTGGCATTGAGGCAGATGAGCAGTGTCGATCTGCAGACAAAAATAGACGTTTATGAAGTAATGTTATTCTTAAATGCAATTGTTTTTATTTGCATCTTCATTCTTTGCTTGATTATTTTATTTTAATTTTTTATTAACAAAAAAAAATGATCCCTTAACATTCCCTTTTTATTTTTTTTTAATTTTTTTATACTCTTATTATCTTTATATTTTATATCCTTAAATACAGGATTCTATTTGTAGATTTGTTTATTTTGTCTTTTCTTGTTAGTTGGGCTAATTTATTGTACATGATTCTAAGATTTTAAGATTTTGCTTTTTCATGCAGATTTATTCTTGGATGAAGCACAATTAATACCTTTAGTACTGGGTGGCCATAATTAAATAGGATGCGTTTGGAGTGTGATAGGCAAAAAACTGTTGGTCCGAAAATTACCAAATTTGGTGTGTATACTATTCAGACAATTTCACAGAAAATTTTTTTAGTTCCGAATGGCCCCACCAGGGGGGAAACTGGCACTATTTGGTGAGCTAATCAGACATAAGAAAGAAAACAAAACCGTACAGTTGACAATAGGTTTTATTGTTAGTCAGTTACACATATGGTTCAATATGTTGTCCTTGCATGTTGTCCAAAATCTGCATTGTATGGATCGTAGATTCTACTGCGGACTGCAGCAAATCTCTGGAGATTTGTCTCACATGAAGCAGTATTTGGTCCTTCAACGTGGCCTTGGTAAACCAATGCTTTCAAGTAATCCCTCAACCAAAAATCACATGGCATGAGATCAGGCGAACGTGCAGGCACGTTGTCGGGAATGCTCGACTAATTCTGTGAAATGTTAACGTAGGACTTGCTGCACTCACAATCCTATGTGAGGGGACATTCCATCCTACATGAATACAGTCATGTTAAGACATCCATGCTGTTGAATTTCTGGAATAGCGAAATTTCGCAGCATCTGTTGATATTGCACTTAAGTGACAGAAGATGCCATTGGTTCTATTGGTTGCAGTTCTTCAAAAAAGTATGGACCAATTATGAAGGGGGCAGTGAAGCCACACAACACTGTGACCTTCAACAGATACAATGGCATCTGCTCAATAGCATTAGGATTCTTAGTAGCCCAAAACCTCAGTTTGTATATTGACTGTGCTGCTGAGATAAAAATGCACCTCATCACTCCATAGAATGTTTCAAGGCCATGCATCATCCACTTCCACCCGAGCTAGGAACAAGTGAAAGAAATGCAGGTATGTTTCCGCATTCCCTTGAACCAATTGTTGGACTTGGCTAATCCTGTAAGGGTAAAACTTCAGTGCTTTGCACATGCATTTCCATACAATTGATTACAGCATATCCAGTTGCCTGGATCCTGTCTGAGCACTGCTAGATCCATGTGAATACGGACATTCCAACAGTTTCAACTTCTTCATTTGATACCGATTTGCATCCTTGTCCTGGCTGCCTTTGTAAAGACCCAGTATTTTCAAAACGTGAGATCATGTTTCGCAAATTGGTAATGTTCATGGGAGTTTTCATTATTCAGAATAATGGCACTTCATTGTTCAGAATAACCATATTGCAATGGATGCAGTACTGTTCTTTTGGTAATAAAACTGTACGAGCAACGCACGATCATGTAAACACAGCATTGTTTACAGTAATGTTCACAGCACCATCAAGCATGTCGAACTGACCGATTCCAGTTACCTTGATGCTTATATCCATGTACCTGATGTTGTCTGTCACTGGGTGGCTGCCAGTGTACAGTGCCAGTTCTACCCCCTCACCCCACCCAGTGGCGACATTCGTAACTAAAAATATTTTTCTGCAAAAGTGTAATCCCACGGGCTGACTAGTTTTCCACCAAATTTGGCCGTTTTTTGGCCCAACAGTTTTTAGCCTATCATTCTCTAAACACCTCTTGTGTAATTATGGCCACCCAGTATATAGTGAAAATCGTACAGTATCTTTCCAGTTCTGTGTGTCCATCTGTATATATCACACTTCCCCTGTGTGTAACATGGGAGAATTGCCTTGCAAATCTCACAAGTACGACAGCGTAGATCTATCTGTGTATAACGCAACAATGCCTGCATTCTCAGTCATGGGAGGTTTTTTTGAAAGAGGCGTATTTTCACTTGGCCAGCTTTATGTTGCATTGTCATGTTCACGAAACAGAGAAAACATGAAAAATATTCATAAAAACAAAACAAAACAACAAAAAAAAAACGACGATCAAGGTCGTTTGCTAAATGATGCTCTAATTTTCACTCGCAATGTGACTTATAATCAAGCCTTCCAATAAACAAATTCATTTAGATTCCTAGCAATGCATTCATTTTAATTTGCTATCAGTCATATAAAAATATGACAAACAAATACCATAAAATAAAAGCCTTCACATTGTTATCCCATCATTGTCGACGGGGCATATATGCAAGTTAATGGAAGAAAACATCATATGAAATATTTACACAGTGCTCAAATTACCTAAAACTGCAAATGAATTCTGAAAGCACAAAGTATAATCATTATCTAGACATCATAGAAATTGTTAATTCCTCATGTTTGACTACTACTAAAACATACTTCTATCTACAAATCTTTATCATTCTCTTAAAATTACAATTTAATAAATTGGGTTCATTTAACTTTCTGACTGAGTTATACTTTGTCAAAACACAAGTATAATGATAATTCAGTACAGGAAAGATCCCAATGTTTGAAAACAACATGTAAATGAAGAACTAAATTTTAGGAGTACACACAAAACTTATAAATTAATTTCTGCAAATGGCATACAATAACTCTCATTAAGTGCTAAATAAGAAAGAGAAACAAACAAATTGTAAATTTGTAAATATCAATGATTTTATACCTTGGGAAGTATCATTTTATATCAGCTTAAAAAAATCTATTAGGTCTAATTTTTTAACAGTAGAAATACACAAATTTGAAAACAGTAATAATTATAGTTAAATTATTGATAATTTTCCAAAAATAACTCTGCCTTTGGACAGATTGACACAGGACAAAATAAAAAAAAGGAAAAAAAAAAAAAAAATGGGTTCTTAAAAAATAAGCAAATTATTTTTTAAAAAATTGTTTTCCTTTTTTTTTTCTTTGTAATTGTAACTTGTTGGACTTCCTTGTAATCACTAGTACTTCATTAAATATGATAATAAGACTTATCCCTCGTAGTTCTTGAAATCAAACTTGACACTTTCATCTAATTCATCTTTTTAAATTGTATTTATTATTTAAGCAATGACTATAAGATATATTTATTACAACAAACAAGGCAAGTGAACTTATTTGTTTTAATATAGATTTAACCTATAAGATTACATCCCAACAATACAGAGTCTATTGTAAGGTAATTAGAATATCTAATGGCATTGAATCTAGAAGAATAATAGTAATATTAATAATAAATCTCTTTTAAATTTCAGACTATTGAACTTGATGACTCCTTGGATGATACGTGGATTGTCAGTGCACAAAGTCCAGATCAGAAGAAACTCATTTCTGAGATTCCCAAAGATACTCCTGTGTACATCGAGGGTTCATTTCAGATCTACTTAAGGAGTCAAAGTATCAACTATTTTGTGCTTCGTATGAAAGCACGGCCACTTCCACCACCTCCAACAATGGAGGAACTAGATGGTATGAAAAATACATATCACTTGTATTCAGGCTGAAATATTTTCAAACAAAAAAACTATTTGTAATATTTATGAGTTTTTTTTTTTTAAGGTTTCATCAATTTAATTTTTTAACTCTTCCTGCATTTTCATTAGTTATTAATATTTGCTACCTTCCTTACTGAACATTGCTTATCCATTACCTAGTCATTTCCTGGATTGTTTCAAATAAACAGCATTGAATATAAATCACCGCTATTTAGATATATGTATTTTCTCCTCCAGACACCCTAGGGTTCACCTAGCCGTCTGTCAAATGGATACCGGCTTACTCGGGGATTAAAGGCGCTCGGGTGTCAGACTGACCAAACTACCTCAACTAGTCCTGATGGTCAAAAATTGCTGGGAGCCTAAATATCCCAAGCACCTAAGGGCCTGCTTGGCCTGTAGCAATACAGCTTTAATATATGTATATATAAATAACATTGCAGTCTACTTCAGACTCGGCTTTTAGCTAGTTAAAGAAGAAATATCAGAACATATCTTTTTGCTTTGAATGATATTACAGAGATAAAGGCAAATCTTCTTAGGCTTATTTCCATTCTAGTATAACTTTATCTCATGGTAAACATAAATTTCAATAGATGAAGAAAAAAAAAATCCTTGTTATTTTCAACACAACAAAATTATTAAAAACATTTGATGCATATTTAAGGAATTCCCTTTTCATGGGCCACTTAGAAGCCAAAACCCCTAAGCAAATATTTTGAAGTAATTCTACTTTTAAAAAAGCTTAATATTTTTAAATGTGGGATATGGAGTCTTTATTATTCATATAGAAATGTTTTCTGTCTCCTAACCACAATTAATTCTTAATATATCATTTGCTTCTTACATTAAGCTTAATAGTTGTTCTTTCAATTGCTATTTATTTCACTCAGTATTTGGATGAGTGTGATTTTTGAAAGAAAAGGGCATCCTAATTTTGCATTAAATGTGCTTTTTTTTTTGGTTGTTTAACTACATTTGACTTTAACAATCCCTTTTCTTCTACAGCTTCAGTGGATTGTTCTATTTTCCTCTTTCTTGTTTAAAATTCTTAAGATGTATTTATTCAGAAAATGCACTCACAACATCTGCTTTATTTTTTACTTTAATCTGAAACAGTTGCATTTAAAGAACACACAAACATGTTTATCACATAAGCCTCCATTCTTACTATCTGATTTGTTTTGAATTTTGTTAGAATTAATACGGCATATTTTCCAGAGAGTAAGTATGATTGTTTAGTTCTTAAAGAGAGATATACAAAGTTATCCTTAATTTTCTATAAAATTAATTTTAATAATAAAATGTCAACACCTTAGCCATCCTTTGCTTTGTACAAAAAAGAAAAAAAATTGGCTGATCAATGACAAAGTGAAAGTAACATGAAAACCCATTTTATATCTCACCTTATTTATTGTCTGCACATTCCTCTAGTTATTATTCCTATATCTTCTTATTTATTACTGATCTTTTCAGTCACATTCAGTTATTAAAAATATGATAAAAATAATAAAAAACAAAAAAACAAAAACAAACAACAACAACAAAACAATCGATCACTTTACGTAATCAAGTTACACGTTCCTGTGTTTGAGGAACAGGACTTCATAATTAATTTAAGAAGTTATGTTAATGTTTTAAGAACATTTTTCTTGTTCTCTTAAAATTTATGTTTGCTGTAATTCAACTTTAAATGAACGCATAAGTTCCTCTTTTTGGAATGTATGTTCAACAACAACTTATTATATTCTGTTATTTTCTTTTCAGATGTTTCAAACATACCTCTTCACATGTTTGGGATTTCAGGACCAAAGGAAGTACTAGTTCAACCAACTATTCATGAACAAGAAGATGGTGTTTATTTAGCTCTTGGTGCATCTGGAACATCTAGTCGAGACTCTCTTCTATCTTGGCTTCGGTTCCTCCAGAAAGACAACCCTAGATTATTAGAGATTCCTGTTGTTTTTACCCTTAAGGCTCCTAGAACTGATTTAGTGAAACAGGAAACTGATGCAAATCCAAATAAATCGGATGTGGAAAATAAGCCATCGTAGCCAAAATATGCAACTAGTAGAATTTAGTTTTAATTTTTTGTAGGGTTAAGATCACAGTATCATTAGTATTATTTTTATTGTTTTAGATGTAAAATTATATAAAAATTGCCTTCATTTAGTTTGCAAATTTAAAAGTATAAGGGAGAAATATCATGTTTTTAATTTATATGCTTTCTGAATAGCATTATTCTGTAAATGAAAATAAGTAATTTCATTTTTTAAGTTTATTATAGGTTAATATCTGTCAAAGGAAACACACACACAAATTTAGTCTTTAAAACTACAAATTATTTCTTTACTGGGCAGTTTTTACTTTCTTTCTACAGTATGGTCAGAGCTAAGATATCCCGAACATTTTGTAAAGTCATAAGGCAAGGAATCAAACGAATATGAATGTTTAATATGAATGTCCTGATTGATAGTAACATATCTTTCATCCGGATCTTCTTAAAATTAGGGTTCAATGATGCCATGGTCAGAAATGGCACACTACACAATAACCTTTTCAGAGTGTAGAGAACTTTCAAGTATCTCCGTTGGCCATTCAAACCCAAGAAATCTGGTCGTTTATTTGTTCACATAACTGTCCAAGGTGATGTGGCATTCATCAGAAAAGAAATGTGGGACAGTAAATGTTCATCTTCATACGCCTTTGTGAACGTGAAAGCACGGAGTAAATGCCACTGTAATTTATCAGGGTCATGCAACTTATGCACACCTGCATATGATATGAAAATGCTCCCAATTCATGAAGAAGTGTCTGCATGGACGTTCTCTTCTTACCCATTCTTAGCAATATGCTGCTGACTTTGGTGAAAGCAAAATTAAGCACATGCTCATTGTTCGTTTTGTTCACAGTGATTTTTTGTTGACACAGAACAGATCCTGTCTACCTAAATTTTTTCATCTAGAACAACACTGTTTGCTTCATTAGTGGGGTTTTGTAGACCTTTTCTTTGAAAAACATAAATTCACAGTGGGTCCCCTGGAACGGCCGATTCTATAAGACTGAAAATAATGCCCCACAATAAACACCTTTTCACGAATATTTAAGAGCCAGTACATGGCACCTTACAATACGACCATTCTCTTCACGAACCAAGGCCACACTGCAGCTTCGTCATGCTGCCCTCCCGGCAATAAAAATGGTATATAGTGCTGCCACCTTTCAGTATACTTTATTTCCGGCCATTCGATATATAATTATGTATTTTGATTTTTAAAAAAAATCTTGGCAGCTTTAAAACGGATCAACTTTAAATGAGATCATTAAATTTCTGTTTTGTTCCCCAATGCTGAGATCATTGCCTTTATGCCTTTAGTTAATAAAGGGACATTAATTGTAGACTATTTGTTGAATAAATCAACATTTGGTAAATGAAAACATGAAAACTTCTGCTCACAAGGGATATTCAGGCAATGTTTGATTATCATCATCTACAAAGTTACTTACCAAAACACCTAAAACATAATTTTTCCAAAGTGTTTAAAAAAAAAAGTTAGAAGGTAGATTTGTAGCATGTTTAGATATGTTCAGTCTTCATTTAGGTAAAATTTTGATAATTTTGATGAAGACATAAATATTCTACCTATTGTTGTTTACAGTAATATTTGAACCGTTTATTTCTTCTCAGAGAGCATAAAAGTTATAAATCATTTCTTCACATTAAAATTTACACAGAATAACAGAAAATGTAGTCAAAGCCATTTAGAATTTGTGTGACTTGTATAATATTTTTTCATTTTTTTTTTTAACTCGGCAAAAACACAAGAAGATACTGTGATCTGATCAGTCAGCAGGAATGTAAAGTCTATTTTGGAAATTTTGTTTTTCATCCCAGTGTTCATTATTATTCTGAATAAGTATTGTACAGTTATTGTTATTAAAAAAGAAGAAAACTACAAGATTCTGACTTGGGATTTTTCCTTAAAGTAACAATACAAACAAACATTAACTTTCATTTAAATCTAAACATATAATTATTAATGCATCTTATGTAATTTCTTGCTGAATAATAATTTTATTATTATTATAATTTCAGTGCCTAGAATCCTAGAGAAATGAAGAGATGGGCAAAATATAAATGGGCTAGCATGTTAATTCAGATACAATTCTAAACTGGATCTTTTTTGCTATTCGTTAAAAACAGAAAGAAATAGTTAATAAGAACATTCATAAATTTTAAATCACTAAATGAATACCTTTACATTTTAGATGGGATTTTAATGTCTTGGTTATAAAATAAAAAAATATGATTTTTATTTCTTACTAATTTCCAACTATTTTCTATCTGTTAGTTTAAGCTGTTTGATTCCACATTTATGTATCGATTTTTTAAGGATACCTGCTCAGTTAATAATTGTAATGTTTCAACTGTTTGAGATAAACATAATTAAATTGGGAAATCATTCCATATTTATTTATATTATTATATATATGAACAATTGCAAGCTAACAAAAATTTAGGTGGGTAAATATGTTAAAAGACGTCATTTAATATACAGTAAAAAACGTTAAGTCGTCACTCCGTTTAAGTCGTTTTCCTTTGGTCCCGACTCCAGTCACCAAATTTAATTCTACTCCGGATAACTTGTCACCCTCAAAAATGGCCAAAAGCATCTTTCTTCTCCATTTTGCATGCCATCATATTGTCTTTTCAGCCCCGCCCCTTCACTTTAAGAAAGCCAAGCCTTTACGGGGAATTTTCGACCACGCCTGTCACTTCATTCCTTTCTTAGCCCTTCGGAGAATTTGGGTTCTTGGAATCTCGCTGCTAATCATTCAAAGTGCACTTCTCGCTGCAACTCTGTCGAGTGTAGACGTTTTTCTTGACGGCTCCTGAGTGTGACTTCATTTCATAGCGAGTAAGCACGCTATAAGGGTTATTTTTTCTCTTGCAATTTCGTGGTTCGATTACGTTTTTAACATGCCAGGGAAATGAAAACGTACCTCGTTATCTTTTAAAGAAAAAAAAGACTTAATTGCACTTTTTGAAAAATCAAATGTTTCGAAAACAGCTTTTGCCAAAGAACACCATATTCCCAGGACTACATTAAATGAAATTTTTTCATCGAAACAAGTAATTGAAGAAGCTGACTGCAAAGACAAAAGAAAGAGAATGAGGAAATCGAAGTTAGACGAGATCGAGAGGGTTTTAGTTCGATGGCTGAAACATGCCAGATCGCAAAAAGTGCCGATTTTCGCCGTGATTCTCAAAGAAAAAGCCATGGAAATTGCTAAGGTGTTGAACATTGAAGATTTCGGCGAAAGCAATGGTTGGCTGGAACGTTTCAAAGACAAACATTGAGTTCTTTTAAAACAATTAAAATGTGGTAACTATAACAAGTGTTGTTTTTTTTTATTTTCCACTCATTTATTTGCATGAATTGATTTCTGAAAATCTTGTTTTTCTCACTGAAACCTACAGCAATTCATGAAAATACTAAATTTCAGTGGTTTTTTTTTTTAAATATTCCCACTTTGCCTAAGTCGTCACTCCGCTTAAGTCGTCAAAAATGTTTGGTCCCTCGAGTGACGACTTAATGAGGTTTTACTGTAGTTATGTGAAGTCCCTTATGTGTGTTTTAAGGTATGGAAATGTTACAGCCAGATTTACAACTTCAAAAAATCGAAAAACTGTCTTCTCCCTATATAGGACAACTGGCTGGTATTCATTTAAATCAAGAGATAGGGATTCAAAGCGACCACGACTATATTCTTGTCATTTGTTTTCAAAGTGATTTCCTAAGATAATGTCATGACCAGTCAACATTGTTAAAAACATTTGAACTGAGTAAATTGGAAACATGGATTTGTTGGTTCAGGCTACTCTGTCTCTGCTGACATAGTTCAAATTCAACTTTGTATCTTTTACAAAGGTCACATGTCTGCATGGTATGATCAACATACACAGTCTTTATATAAATAAATAAGACATTTGGTTGTTGATAGTTAGCTGGTGACCAATGGGTGCACAGTGGATCAAGTGAAATTTACATTAAATGAAAATATGAACTCCTTGTCAGAAACATTCACACCTCAATAGGGAAGGTTAGAAAATGTACCCATTTTGAACTGAAGGGAGTCAAATAAATTGTGATTATTTAACCAACTTTTTTTTATTTTTTTTTATTTTGGCCCTAAGGAATGCCCAAGATTTTGCAATTGCTTGATGCCTGCAACTAAAATATGGAATATAAATCTTCTGAATAACTGTAATAAAGTTTTAGAAACACCAGTAGGAAGAAACTAAAAATAAAAGCTTAAAAAAAAAAAGAAAAAAATCTTGTTTTAACTGAATTAAGCAAATAAAAATGATAATTTTAACAAAAAGAATGACCAAGATAAATATAGTTTGTTGTTATGCAAAACATAATGGAATACCCAATAAAGACATTTTGTTTTCCCATTAACACTGCCAAGTATAACATTGCTTTAATATTTTTATTTCTGATAAAATACCCATGAATATCTTATGAGTTTCTTCATCAGTACATCTCAGATCTTTATTGAAAGTTTAACTTGATAATATATGATGGATTTAAATTGTGATTTTGCTTGTTTGAAGGCTCTTTAAGGCTGAGAAGACTATCAATTAACTGACCTTTTCTTTTTTCCTTTTCCGTTTCTATTGCCTCAGTTACTAACATGGGGAAGCAATGTAATACCTGTTTAAATGCTTTTCAAAACTAATATTTTTTAAAAGTAGGAAATTTCATGATATAAATATTTTTCAGCATACGAGAAAAGAATACGTGCTGATTAAATTCTTTGAAATGTGTCAAAAGCCCAGCACAGAATAAACAACAAATAAATTGCCTTTTTCTGATTCATTTACCGGGGAGGAACAGGTAACAGCTGTTTCGCTATTCTACTAGCTCATCAGACCTAAAAAATAATAAATATTTTTTATTAATTAATAAAATTTCTTAAAAGCTGAATAATGTGCTTCCACATATTTCCAAATGTTTTCTAAATTATCATACAATTATAAAAAAACAAACTAGTTAAGGTCACACACGTGATGAGAAGAAGGCAAATGAAACTAGTCGTGCTATGGTTTGTCGTTTTTTTATTGTGAACACTTACGATAAAGTGATTGACCACATAACAAAACAAACATAATAATAATAATAAAACCGATTTTCCATTCTTATGATTTTTACTTCCTTACAAAATTACGGAAAATAACAAATTAAGGAATTTCTGCTTCATTCAATTAACTCTTAAATTTTTCAAATTAATTTTCGAATATTTTCTTTGGTGCTGGAGTTATAACAGTTCATTATTTGCATTTAACGTTACTCTATTTTTAATTTTAAATAAGGTTTGATTAAGTTCTATTAATTAAATAGAATTTAACCTCGTTTTGTTTAATATATCCCAAAAAACAAATTGTAACAATTTGTATATAAATATTTTTAGAAATAATTTATTTATCTGCATTTTTCGTAGAAATTATTGATCTCGGTTTATCTGTATTCATTTTTATTCTTAACTGTTATTTATTCCTTTGCATTTCGTAATTACTGATATTCTGTTTATTATTAAATTGTTTTCCGTTGCAGCTGTTGAATCAGTTAAACAATTTAAATTCATTATGTTCTTGTCCAATCATTATGCATATTTTTAATTACTTAACCAATCACATCAAACTATAATTATAGTAGAACCTCGATTATGCGAAACTCTTTTAATCGGAACCTCGTTTAACCGACGTCGGTTTCTTTAAGTTTTTTTTTTGGTAAATAAACAATTTCTCTCCCCCCCATCCCCCCTCCTGTCGGAAATTCCATTCCATTGTCCCCCTTTGCCTGAAATTCCATTCGTCTGCAAGACCATCTGCCTTCTGCCTTTCTATTGGCTACTTTCTGTCCGACTCAGAAGCGTTGGCTTTACCGAAATGTAGAACATTCATTTATACCATGGAGCCCACTAAACGAAAACGTGTTTTGTTAACAGTTGAACAGATGTTCCAAATTGTGAGCAGAATTGAAGCAGGTGAAACTTCTAAAAGAAGCAACTCCGATGCTTTTGAATGTTTTGCTAAAGGACTGATGTGGTTGGCAATCCGAGCAACAGACTCTGATTCTACAGAACTTATGCTATTGAAACAACTTCGGGACAGAGCGGCTAAACGACATCAGTCGAGCTTAGGGCAGAGCAAACTTTCGTTTAAGTCAATGTAAAGTATGTATCGTATGTCATATAAACATTTACATTGCATTTTATGACTTATGTGACATCTATTGAACAAATTTATTGTTTATAATAACAGTAATTTAATTAAAAACATCACATTTAGTTATTTTGTAATGTGTACATGTTAAAATCCAGTATTAAAATTTTTGCTGTCTCCTTGCGGCCATTTGTAAGTGCTCTCTTTTATCCGTATTTTCGATTTACCGACGCAGGTCCGGTCCCGACCACTTCGGTTAATCGAGGTTCTACTGTACTATAAGACCTGTGCCACCTTCCATGGTTTCCCCCCAAGGATGCGTATTCCTTTCGATGCGACCTCCTCGTGGTATCGGGTGGGCAACGACGGTATGTCGGCTAATGCAATCAAAATATGCGGGAGCGGCTGGACTTCCAAAGGGACCTTGGTGGAGAAGGTCTCCCCAGCGGTGAGACGGTCGGGGTTGTGGGATAACCCGTAAGAGAACTGCTTCGCACAGTCTCGAAATCCCATAGACGGCAATCTCTGGGGACCGTAGCGGGGGCCCTGTGACTTAGCATTTGAGAGAGACTGCTTTGGCTTGCAGGTAACACGGATCTGCGTGCCGCCGTAGGCAACGGTCTACAGCCGAAGTGGTGTCGGCAGAGACTAAGGACCTTCGTTGGAAAGGATACCTCCTCAGTAGACCGGCTAAGTTGTTACAAAGTCACGGCGCTGAGACGTCGTAAGGAGAGCTGGCGCTGGCTTTTCCCTCCTCTGTGTTTGCCGTACAGAGCTTTCCCGATAGCGGGAAGTTCCAACGTCTGGACTGTGAGTGGCGGCCGCACCTGCGGGGCGGCGTCGGCTGCAATAACGGTTTCTTGGCAGGAAACCATCAGTGAGACCGGGAGGATCAGTAGTCGTAGCCCAGGCCTGGTCCAAATCGGCTTTTGGGTTAGCGGGGGGTGGCACGGGGTCAGACCCTTTCTGGTGCGTATGCTCGTTAGACGTCTGTCCCCCGTGCTTTACCCGCTATACACATCTGGTAATCCAACGAAGGGGAGCCTTCTGGGCTCTCCGGGGCTTCAGTGGTCCGGTGTGCGGCTTTGGACCCAGGTGTGCGAAGGCGTTTGATGTATTACTAATATGGAAAATTTAGATCTTGAACTGGTGGAGATGTATGCGGAGACGGGACTCATGGAGTTTAGTGAGTCGGAGCTGTTCGGAGAGACGTGTCCCCTCAGGCAGGTGATTGATGACGATCTGGCGGAACTCAACCTGCTGGACCTGATGCAGAATGCGACGGAAGGTGGTGATGTTGACGTAGACGATATGACGACCAGACGGTGTGATGAAACGCCCGAACCCCCGGGTGAGGCGAGTGACGAAGATGAAGTGGTTCCAGGTCCGGTGAGACGAAGACCTGGAGCTAGGATTGTTGTCTCTGATTCTGAACCTGAGAACGGAGAAGTAGATGGCGCCGCCACGGAGGTGGCGGAACCGAATGCTTTTACGGTGGAAGAAGGTTTCCCCCCGGGGACAAGTAATGCCGAAGAGGGAGTGGTGAACCCCTCGAGCCCGTCGGTATTGGTGAAGAAGAGGCGACGAAGGCAGAAGCCTAAGTCGAAAACGGGCCATAAAAACCAGTAAAACTGGTAAACAGAAAAAGAAAATGAAGCCACGCACTGGCCCGAGTCCGCTGGCAACGGAAACGCAGGGCGTGGGCGCTGGCCTGAGCAACCAGCCGGCAGAGAGGGAACGGCAGCCTTCCCTTGAAACCGAGAACGTGGTGAGGGCGACCACGACTGGGATCGAACCCAGGAGTCCGCAATCAGCAGAGGCAGATGGGAGCCAGGATGCTGAGATTATCGCGGACTCGCATGAGGATGCGGGGAGCCAAACCCCAATCCTCAAACTCCGACTAAGGGGGTCTAAAAGGGGATACGAGGTACCCCCTCCCCCTGCTAAGAAGGAGGCGGTTGTGAAACATACAAGGACTACCGATCCTTCTACCTCATTGGACCATGATGAAGCCAATAGGCCTTCTACGTCTAAAATGGACAATCCCAATGCCAGTCGCATTACATTGGAGGTGAGACCCCAAGGGGAAGGGCGAAAGAGCGTACGCGTCTCCGAACCCCAACCCGATAAAGGTCTTGCAACGGGGAAAAGCACTGCGCAGCCAGCACCCGCCAAAGCGCCCGCCCAACCGCCAAAGGATCAATGCATATCCGATGTACCTGAGGCGGCGGTGGAGCCCAGCTCAACTATGGATACAGGGACCCAAATCCCTGCCAATATAGGGGAGCTGGCCTTCGGTTGTAATGCGCCTCTGGAAGTCATGGATGTATTTTACAACATCCATGACGGACGCCATTAGAGCCGCTGTGACTAAAGAGGACCGAGGGAAGATTTCGTTCTTGAAACAAGACCAGAGAGTCGTCTTGAACAATCTCACCCGTCTCTCCGAGCTCTTTACTCGGACCCTTGTCGCCAACAAGGAGTGACAGCGACTTTTGCTCCTGGAACGACAGAGGACCAGGGACAGCAGTCCACCTCTGCCCAGTGTTCCAACAACTGCCAAAGCGTCACGGTCCCAATCGTACGCACAGGCAGCCGCGAGCAAACCTAAAAACTGCCCTACCAAAGATGTTCCTCTTCGAAAGAAGATTTTTCCGACTCCTGCGGCACGCCCTGCCGCAACTGGTGAAGTCAGGAGCACCACCGTCACAGCCCCGAAGGCCAGCAACCAGGACTTTCACGTGACGGTACGGCTCCGGGCCGAAACCCCCTACGCCTCGGACCTTGACCAAATTCTACGAGAGCGGCTTACACCTAAAAAACTCGGAGGAGGGATTAAAGCCAAAGTTGTCAAAAGCAATGGCGATATGATCCTCCGATGCTTTTCCAAGGACCAGGTGGGTAAGCTGACGGCTGCTCTTAAGGAAGTCCCATCGGTCGTGGTCCTAAATCCCCCAAAAAGGCGGCCGGTTTTCCGGCTCACGGGAGTTCGTGCTACACTAACCAGCGGATAGATAGTTAGCCAGCTGGCTTGCAGCAATGCGGACTCAACTGCGGAGCTCTCGGAAAGGGACTCGTGGTTGTCTCCCGCAGACCCTGCAAGGACCCGGTGAGGTGCAACGTGTTGATTCGTCCTAATGAAAAAATACACGCGCACTTCCTCCGGCTGGGGTTCCTCACTTTCGAGTACCTGCGTGTCAAGTATCGTGTGGACCCGCAAGCAACTATCTGCTACCGGTGCCAGGGGTACGGCCACGTATCCCGGGTGTGTCAAAAACAGCAGATTTGTGGGAAGTGCGGAGAACCGCATTCCCTCAAAGAGTGCGAAGCTCCCAAGCCGCGCTGCATAAATTGCACGCGGAGAGGTTATAAGGTGACGGGGCACATGGCTGGCAGTGCCCGGTGTCCCGTCCACGTTGCCGCTTGCAAGGCTGTTGAAACTCCCCCATTAAAATGACTCTTAGGTTCGCGCAACTTAATGTAGGGAAGGGGTTCGTTCCTTGGAATGAACTCTCCTTACAGAGTCATTTTCGAGATTTCACATGCGTGCAAGAACCTTACGTGCTGCCTTCGAATGCTATACCGAACCTGGCCAGGGAGTTCCGGGTCCACTGTGTCCCGGACCCCGCCCAACGGCCACGATCGTGCATTCTGCAACACAATGGGAGCATCCGGTGCCATCTCTTGCGCCGCTGGTCCACCCCGGATTTAACAGCGGTCTCTATATGCTTTCTTTCATCAGAAATCGTGCTAGTGAGTTTGTATGCGGATGCCAACCGTAACATTCTAGCCGACTTGGACCGCCTTGGTGATATCATTCGATGCCATCGAAGGGTGATTTGCTTAGGAGATTTTAACGCCAGGTCTCCCTCATGGGGAGACCGCTTGTGCGACCTGAGAGGTGAAACTCTTGAGAACTGGCTCGTCGAAAATTCGGTTACTGTGGTTAATGACCCAGATTCTCCTCCGACGTTTCTAACAGCCAACGGGCAAAGTTGCATAGATCTTGCACTGTCCGTGAACCTTAGGGTACATGGATGGCAAGTATCAGAGCAAGACACCGGATCGGATCACGCCCTGATCTCTTGCGAGGTCGGGGACGAGCCGCCCTGCAAATCGATGGTTCACCAATCCTTTTGTCTTCGTAAGGCACGATGGACGGAGTTTGGAGAGTACCTTTCTGCCCGAAAGGAAGAGCTTAGATCCGAGATTGAGGTAAAAGGGTGTGAGGACGCGGCGATTCTCTTCTCACGCACATGTGTAGAGGCTTGCCACGCTTCAATACCACTCAGGGGTCCACCTAAGAGCACCACAACTGCTCCAATATGGTGGTCTCCCCACCTCAGGGATCTTCGTACAGTGATGCGCGCTGCCAAACGAAGGCTAAGTCAGGGTGGTCCACACCAAACTGACGCATTACGTAGCAGGTGGAAGGAAGCCAAATCCACGTATAAGCGTGAGATGCGGCGAGCTAAGTGGGCGTCTTGGAGGTCCTTCTGCGAGAGGGCCTCGGAGGCCAACCCATTTTCTCTTCCGTTCACTGCTCTGAGCGGCAAGTGCAGAGTACGGGCCCCCCTTGACCCGGTGCTACTTCCGTCCGGCCTCTGGACGGAGAACGAACACGACACCGCTAGGTTTTTACTTGAAAGCCTGTTCCCAGCTGATGAAAGCACACCTGATGAGAAAGCGGCACTAATCCCTCCCGTGGATGAGTACCCACCTTTCCCCGATGACCGAGCCTTCATGATCGGAGAACTTCGTGCGGTTGTTTCCCGAACCAACCTCGCCGCAGCCGCGGGACCGGATCTCTTCCCCAGTAGAGGAATCCCTCAAGTCCTGACGGCGATAGGCGAGGTCTGGCTTTACTTGCTGAATAAATGTTTCCGAGAGGCACATTTTCCAACCATTTGGAAGTTAGCGAGAGTGGTCTTGATCCCTAAGGATCGAGCCGGCGCCTATAGACCTATCTGTTTGCTCTCTGCGCTGGGCAAAGTCTTAGATAGGTTGTTAGCGCAGCGTGTCTCATACCATCTTGAGAACAACGCGCTCTTGTCCGACCTACAATTTGGCTTTCGGCAAGGACGGTCTACTATTAATGCGGTACGTACGGTGGTAGACTTTGCTAGACAGGGCGAAGCCCAGGGAAACTACGTCGTTTTAGTATCTATTGATATTAAAAATGCCTTCGGGTCTCTAATGCATGCAAGCGTACGTCGCATGTTGAGACGGAAACGGTGCCCGCGCAACCTTTGCAAGCTGGTCGAAAGTTTTCTGCAAGATAGAGAACTTCAGCTGGGCACCGCTTCCATGCATTCGGACCGAGGATGCCCCCAGGGGTCAGTCCTTGGTCCTCTGCTGTGGAACTTTATCTTTGATGAGCTTCTCGAAGACTGGGCGCAAGCCCAGCGAGAAGGCAAAATCGACCCGGCGAACCAGCTAGTTGGCTATGCAGATGACGGACTGATAGTGCTCCAAGCACCGTCTCGCAGAAGCCTTGAGCTAGCTTGGAAGGATTGTGCGGGTGTTATTGAGGCGTGGGCGGACCGTCATAGTCTGCAGCTCAGCCCGGACAAATCTGAGGCATTATTGGTGCTTGGGAGAAAACTCTCCCGAGAGCCGATTTTCAGCCTTGGAGGAAGCCGGGTAAAGTTTAAACCTACCCTCAGATACCTTGGGATGATCCTATCCCGGAACTTTTCATGGTATGAACATTTACGTTCGGTTCGTGAGAGGACTCGATTGATCGCTCATCGACTTGAGGGCTTCGCTCCGCATTCGAGCGGGATTGTAACTAAGGCACGGAGGCTTTTTTACACCCTAGTAATCCGACCAAAGGTTCTCTACGGTTCGGAGGTCTGGGGTGAAAAGGCTTCCCTCGTTAAGGTCCGGGCAGGCCTCCTGGCCACTGTCCGGCCTTTCCTACGAGCTATTACACGGTGCTATCGTACGGTTGCAAACGAGTCCCTTCACATTTTGAGTAGTTCGATTCCACTCGATCTACTGGCCCTAACAGCCGCCGATTACTATGTTGACACGCATAGTGACAGGTTCGAAGGGCGCCATTTAAGTTCGAGCACTCACCCAGCCGAAATACGGAGTCACCCTTTCGAAGATTGGGACGACGATGTTACCGGCTACCGTTCCGTGGCCTTCACGGACGGGTCGAAAATGGGAGATCGCACGGGGTTTGCGGTGGCTTGCTACGATTCAAATTATGCCAGTATCGATTCGATCAAGCACCGCCTACCAGACCACGCAAGTGTACACCAAGCCGAGTTAAGAGCCATTCTGACTGCACTCCAATGGGGTCTCGACCATCATCGGGACACCGGAGGAACGCTGGCGGTGGTCTCTGACTCTCGGTCGGCCCTTTGTGCCGTTGCAAAGGGCGAGTATGACTCCTCTCTAAGGTATAGGGTGGGATCCGCACTGGCCGACCTAGAGTCGGCTGGCGTGGGACTGGCCCTGTTCTGGACAAGAGCGCATGTGGGTACAGTCGGTAACGAGCGAGCCGACAAGCTTGCAAAAGAAGGTACGTCCCTGCCTTCGGTCACCGTGCTGGAGCCGCTCCCTCGCAGTTACGTGCAGAAACTGCGTATGGATAATTGTCGTAATCTCTGGCAGAGAGTGTGGGAAAACTCGGAAAAAGGTCGCCCTCTCTTCGAGTATTTGCCAAGGGTACCGACCGGTACCGTTCAAGCGGACTTCTACCTTAACCAGTTCCTAACAGGGCACGGAGACTTCAAATGCTACCTTTGGAAGCATGGGCTCGCGGAGAGCCCACTCTGTGTCAGGTGTAGTTCGGGGGCAGAGGAGTCCGTGGCTCACGTCTTATGGCAATGCCAGGACGAGCACCGGTCCCGGTGTAGGGCTAACTTGGAGAGGGAGCTCGTTACAAACGGCTATCCCGTTCCCTGTGACGGGCGAACCCTCCTCCGAGTCGAGCCCGCGCTCAGGCAGTTTACTGCGGCTGTCCTGGGCTAGTCTATGCCCGGGTGGACTAGGAAGTGCCCCGCTTCCGGCCGCTCCTGAGAAGGACGGCCCGTGAGGGGAAAAAACGAAAGTTTTGTTGTAATCGTTCGGAAGGGGAAGGCTGCTTGCGGCTCCCTAAATGTGGCTGAACTTTCCTTATGTTATGATCCTCTATCTTGGGCGAGGTTCACGCATGTGGATGCGCGGACCGGCTCTTGATGTCTATATGCCGATCCTCGGGGCTGGGTCCGCGGTTGGTGATACGCGGATTGGCCCCCATTGTTATGCTTGCTTTACTCGGGCATGGTCCGTGATTTGGTTTCATCCGATGTCCCGGATGTGATTGGGTGGGACCGCGTCCATGCCTGGAGAGGTACGGATGGGTCCCGAGGCCTAGTGTGTGCCCAAATGCTCTTCGAAGTAACACGAGGCTGGTCGCACGGAGGGGGTCTGTGTCTCCGGACGCAGATCTCTCTGCTGCTAGCGGTTAAGCCTGCGTTTTGCCTTTACCTTAGTAGGGCCGGTATCGTGCCCGGAGGGGTACGAACCAGTCCTGCTAACCCCCCATGTCCCTTCTCAATGGCTCTGTGGAATTTCCACGACGCCAGATGCCAGGTGGTTTCCGGCTGCGGCCGAACTTGTCTACGATGTTGAAGCCTGCTGAAACCCTCAGGAGAGGGTAATAGCTTGTATCACGGCCTGATGTACTATAAGACACTGGCGGATCCAGGATTTTTCAAAGGGGGGGGGGGCTAACTTTTCTGAAGGGCTGAGTATATTTGTGAGTTTGAAGTGCAAGCTAGGAGCCAGCTTTTTATTAGCAATTGAAATCGTCATCGTGACAATTGTAATGTTTATCAGGCAGCAACCTTTGTAACCCCATTTTATCCAGTCTATATTCACAGCTGAAGGGAGGGGCTTTAGCCCCCACTAGCCCCCCCCCCCCTGGATCCGCCTATGCTATAAGACACGGTGCTAAAACACAGAGTGTAAGAGCAGAAACCATGCAGCTTGTACTAAAAGACCAATGTTTTCAGGTAATAAATTTATTCAGTTCAGTCCCAGAACTTGACTCGTTGTCTTTAGATCCTAAAAGATTCTCCCACAAACAGCATTACAATACAGTTGACTCAGGATAATCCGACATTTGACAGTCCGACACGCTCGGTAGTTAGACGCACATTGGTTCGCAAACCGACCCGATTGAGGCGGTCACGGAGGTGTAATGCACAATTACTTGCGATGAAGTTATGTCGGCTGCAAACACTTTGATATGTTGGTGTGAGAAGAGGGAACTCGACTACGAGAACAGTTTAATGTTAAAAGATATTCAAGAAAAAGCCATGACAGACTTTTTACGTAAGGAGAAACAAAAATCGATTACAGATTTTTTAAGCCGTAAATACTTATGTAGGCTACGTATTTAATTTTTTATTTTAAGACATAAAATTATGATTTACATTATACTGTAATTTTATTTTTTAAGACATAAATACAGAAATAAATTCGTATTAGATACATACGTTTTCATTTGTGTAAAACTATGCCTAATGATTTTTTTTTTATATCCTCAATGGCCGTTTACTCAATATGTATTGTAACAATGTACGTACTAGTACGTGCTGTGCTGTTTATACATAACTTAAATTTTCTTGCCTTCGAAGTCAAAATTCAGTTTTGAAAAATCAACCTTTGGTAATTCAACATTTTTGATAATCCGACACCTCTCAATCCCGTAACTGTCGAATTATCGCGAATCAACTGTACAGCTTCTCAATCTTTTTCACTTGCGCACTTTCACTTTCACTTTAAGTTATAAATACAGAAATAAATAAGTATTACATACGTATTCATTTGTGGAAAACTATGCCTAATGAGCTTTTTTTTTTATATCCTCAATGGCCGTAAAATATGTACTCAATATGTATTGTAACAATATAGGTAGTTTGGGTACGCACAGTACTGTATATACATAACTTAAATTTTTTTGCCTTAGTAGTCAAAATTCAGTTTTAAAAAATCAACCTTTGGTAATCCGACATTTTTGATAATCCGACACCCCCTCGGTCCCTTAACTGTCGGGAGTCAACTGTATTAACATAATGTTTAGAAATCATTTATCTTTTTTGCTGTATATTGATATGTGCTGGTTTTTGCGTTTATCTAAATTTTGTGAAGTCATTCCAATGCTAGAGAGAAATATTGCTCTTTATCTATGCTTTGTTTGAAATAAAATGAAAAAAATCACAAATTTGTAGGAAGAAGCTCAAACCAATTTCTGCTAAAATTCACTTTTATTATAGAAACAATAATAAAGCATGGAATAAATATTAATTCAAAATTACAAATCCAAAAAAAGTGTGACCACAGTTCTTTCCGATTCACATCACATATAAAGCCCAAAAGGAATTCAACCTTTTTCAAAAGCGCTTTAAGATTTCGATAAATGTAATTACATTTATCTTTAATTTTTGATTCAAGTCAGCAAACTTAATTCTTTTTCTTTTTTTATTAATATTTTATTTTATTACAAAATCTTTATTCAATGAACTGATAACTAGATAAAAATCTACACAAACTGGTTGCTTTAAAAAATGAAGTTTTCGTCGAGGACTTTCTTCCGGCATATGATACAGTGTTGCTCGCTGCAGTTCTCTGGTACGAGACGAAAGAAATGCGTAGGACTGAAAATCAGACACTGGTCGTTAAAGTAGCCTTTTCTCATTGAAACGAGATGACTTTCATATTTCATGGGTGTTAATTCGAAGGACTCGTACTCCCTCACCGCTTTCATCCCTGCAATAAGAAACAGATCACATTAGGAAATGCTTGGAGATACAGGGTGTCCTTCTAATCCTTCATAATTTAATGAAGCAAATATTTTTACAATAAATTAACGGTCGAAACTTCAGCGTATTTAATTAATAATGAAATATACATACTTACCTTTATATTAGTTTAAATCAGTTAATCTATATAATAAACGCGAGTAAAGTTTGTTTGTTTATCTTGAAACAACGTCGCCATTTCTCAACGAATCTTTACCAAATTTGTCACAGGTTCACATGCATCCCAGAATAATGAATGAACAACGAAAACCCGGATCCAGGGTAAGGGGTGTAAATGGGGGGGGGGGTATATTCTTGAAGGGTACACATATCTCTGAAACCACTTTAGTTGGAAAAACGAAATTAATATACAGTGGAACCCCGCCATTCGTCCGCCTCGCTATTCGTACAACTCGTTATTCGTCCAACTTTTTCAAGTAAAATTGAACTCGCCATTCGTACGCTTGCTCGCTATTCGGACTTGTTACTGGCATGATCTTGTTACTGGCCGCCCCACGCGGTCGTTTCAGTTCAGTCTCGTGCTAGCTTCCGTACACTACGCATCATCCACGCAAGCTTCATGAAGCTTTGTAATATTTGATTGTTATTTTTCGTTATTTTTATTGAAAATAGTGAAGCCATGGGTCCAAAAAAGATTACTGATTCAACTAAGCCTAAAAGGAAAGCAGTGAGAACGACAATTGAATTGAAAAAAGTTTGAAAGTGGACGTTGCGAAGTTTGAAAGTGGAACTCGTGTCTCTGACTTGGCAACTCAGTATGGCATGGCGAAATCAACCATATCGTCTATACTGAAAAATAATAAGAGAGGCCTATATATTTATTGTTTTCATAGTTTTAATGTATTTTACGCTTAAAGTATTATTACAAAGGTTTAAATAAGCAATCATCTCTGGGTTCTGGAACGGATTAATCCAATTTACATTATACCTTATGTGAAAAAATAATTCGCCATTCGTACAAATCGCCATTCGAACTGCCTCCTGGAACGGATTGTGTACGAATAGCGGGGTTCCACTGTAAGTGTTATTTGTCAAAATCTGAAATATATAGGTATTTAATGAATATTCGATATTCGGATCCTAAGGGGTGTAAACAGGAGGGCAAACATTCTTCAAGGGTATCTCCAAAACCGCTTGAGTTGCAAACACGAAATTTCACATTAGTGTTCTTTGTGAAAATCTAAAATATATGTATTCGACGATTTTCCAATATTCGGAGCGAAGCGACGGTAGCAGGTCTATAACATAATTTGTAACTACAACGCGCCTTTTTTACCAACTGGAAAAGTTTCATAGTTGTCAAACAATTACAATTTCTTCGTCATTCACATGAGGACAACTCTTTTTTTGTAACCCTCACGAAGCACGAGTATTTTTGCTAGTTTTACTTATAAAGCAGAAAGTCTTATCAGTTTGCTTGTTTCTTATATGATACAATTCTAATCCATTCCACCGATTAGAACCAAATTTTGCGTAGTTACGTTTCGGACCCATAGAACATTGCTGGCTATATGAATTTGGATCATCCCACCCTATCCCCGGACACATGAGACAGTTGCCTAAAATTGGCGAAATACCAAAGTTGTCATAGAAGGACCAGATACATTTCATTTTAAGCGGCTCATCCAGAGAAACAAAACTCGAAGATCCCTGGGACCATGAAAACCAGGTTTAAAATTCTAGGAAATTTGCAGAATGTCTCACAGCAGATAGGAGTATTCTCGAAGCTTTCCCATCTCTACACACCTTCTTTAGTTACCTACATTTTCAGTTTATATGCATTTTCTTCCAGATGCCTCCCAAAAAGCTGCAGACATTATTGCATCACCAATAATAGTTCAGTAAAGATGTTTAAAACAGTCTTGGATCGAATATCGACGGATGAAAAAGAGGTTTTTTTTTCAGTAGACAAGAGACCAGTTGGCGAATATGAATCATCCTATTAATAGGCAAAAAATGTACAGATCTTTGTAAATTTGTAATTTGAAATAACCAATCACAGTGCAGCGTTGGAACACGTCAGGCATGACGTCATGCCCATGTTTAAACATGGCGTCTCAAATAATCTTCCCACTTCTCAGCCACGGATCGCGGTTATACAATTATTATCAGCGTATTGAGATTTTCTTTCCCACATAAATGAAGTTTACACTGAAATGCATGAAGTTCATGCGTCAAAATTTATCAGAGAGTTTGTAAAACCTCGGTTTTTACATAATTTCAGCTGTGTAGCCACTCGCTCACTAATTAACAAGTAGGGGACAATGACGAAGCATGTGCCGTCATTGTTGACCAGACAGGATTATTGGTATTGGCCGTTGGACATTCGTTATTGTTACTGTTATTGTTATTGTTGAAACTGGTAAATCAATTTTTTATCTTCTTTTATTTTAACAAAATTTGGCTTAGTCATTCAAATTATATATGGGCTGTTGCGGAAGTCGTGGCTTTTAAAAAATGAGCTTAGAACATCTTTTTCAATCTTGTGTTTTTCAAAAATTTCAGGATATTTCAAAAGTGTGGCATTTGTTTTACTTCCGTTAATATTGGCTCAATTTCGACGAGCCTATTCTTTTAGGGTAGCAGGTTGCCATTGTGTTTCATAATGAGAAACCGCAGCGCTGGCTACTACGAAAGTGATAAATCAATTTTTTATTTTTTTTAATTTAACAATATTATAATATTATATATTTTAACAAATACGCCGATATTCAAATTACATATGGGCTGTTGTGCAAGTCATGGCTTCTAAAAAAATTAGCTTAGAACATATTTTTCAATCTTGTGTTTTTCAAAAATGTGGAATTTGTTTTACTTCCGTGAATATTTCACGGGTCACAACTAGTGACGTTTTAATGCTCTGACTATTAACGAAGTGACCGTTGTCATGGGTACCGATGACGCGATATAATCATTCATAGCAGAGTTCTACAACGCATTACAGCAACACCCAGATCTTATGATACCCTTCAGTACTCAATAATATCACACGAGCGAAGCCAGGCATTTCAGCTAGTTACTTGTATTTTCTTAAAACACTATCTTTGAGTAATATCTTGTCAATTTTAGATATTTTCTATCACTGACATTTGAAACAGAAAATTCTAAACATTTTTTAAATTTGATTACAGTAAGATAATTAGAAATTATTAAGGATTTTTTCTGAATTTGTTAAATTTTGAAATTAAATACCCCACAATTAAAACTGATATAAATTGAAGTTTGTGACTGATCGAATTTTTCAACTTTACAAATAGCTGTGACACAGAGACGTTATCTCAGGGAAGAATATTGTTGTTCGCCAAATGTGCTAACTGTCAAAGGGGGTTCGAACTATCGTTTTTTTTTTTTTTGCTTCGTCTCTAAATCAAGGCTTGCTTCTGCTTCGGCTGTTACTATCCATCTTCTCTGCTGTATTTTTGGCTTCGTTTTGAAACCCAATCTTACTTCTGCTTCGGCTGCTATCCCTCTTCTTGGCTTCGGTTTGAAATCAAGTCTTATTTCGAAAGGCGGCCTTTGCCGCGGACGGAATCTCCTCTTCCCTGGAAGGAAAGCCTATATGGCCGGCTACCACAGACGAACTGCTCTCTTCTCCGCTGGAGACCAACTTACGGCTGGCTGCCGCGAGGACGAACTGCTGTCTCTTTTTCTCCGCTGAAGACCAACTTACGGCTGGCTGCCAAGAGGACGAACTGACTTCTCCAACCGAAGGAACTGTTTATAAAGCCGGCTTCCATTCTAACAAACCAAGGGACACAGAAAGCGCTGTCGGAACAGTTCGTTGCTGAGGGGCAGGGACCAATCTTTGCCAATTGTCATGCAGCAATATTTCGAGCAATTTTAGATACGATCGGTCACATGTCCGATTCTGTTAATCTTGTTTAATAAAAATTTCAGTTGTTTGCAATCAAATTGCTTATACGAAGTATAGTTGGCTACTTTCAATTATTTGTGTGCACTACATCTTTTCTTTCATCTGGGATTATTCTATTCAACCCATGTTAAAACAAAATTGGCAGTGTTGTGACACATCGCGAGAAACATTCTACATGACGCAAAAACAGGTAGTAATGCACCTTTTGACAGCAATGATCTTAGATTTTGATATTATTTAAAAAAAACGTTTAATTGTCAGTCCTTGCTAAAGCATCTAATAAATTTATTCTTTATTCTGGA
>JAFIDM010002131.1:63591899-63616418 GCA_023159025.1 Thereuonema tuberculata
TAAAAGAAATTGCAAATATGAAGACAATTCTTAAAAAAAATGGTTACCGAGAAAAATAAAGCAGTAAATAAATATGATGGATTTAGAATAAAGGAATTGAGGATGCTTAATGATAAGAGATTTTTTATTCCTTCTTTCCTTATTTTATTCCTTATTTATAAAATGTTTGTATAGATGATAATTACAATTGGAATTTTCATTATAACTATTTTGTTAAAAAACTATCTACTTTCACTTATATGTTTTATCATTTAAAACATATCTACCCTTTAAAGCAAAAGCTTATAATTTATAAAACATTAGTTGATTCTATTTTAAATTATGGATTAAATTGTTGGATTTTTTAAATAAATGTCAAATTCATAATATCAATACACTGATTTTAATAATTTTTAATAACATTTACATTAATTATAAAAACGAAACTTCTGAATAAAAATTAAAAATTCGTTATAAATATGAAATATTAAAAATAGAAGAAATATTTATTTACAAAATTATTTTGAACAATTTCTACAAAATTAGAGACAAAAATCAAAACTACGACAATGGTATTTCGCCTAGAAATAATTGGTTAAATATTTAGTTTTATAAATAGATATTTCTTCTATTTTTAATATTAGGTAGATTATCAAATAAAGGGTAGATATGTTTTAAATGATAAAACATATAAGTGAAAGTATGTAGTTTTTTAACAATATAGTTATAATGAAAATTCCAATGAATATAATAATAAAATAAAAAATATTTTATGTAGCAAATTAAATATGAGTGATAGAAAGTATGAAATGGGAATAATTTACAAAATGGATTGTATGAATTGAGATGCATTTCATTTGGGGGAAAGTAAAAGAACGAGTTCTTGAATATGGTTACTGTATAAGAAATAAATTAATGGAAAAATCTGAAGTGGCGGAAACATTGTATTTAGAAAAAAACGCATTATATTAATAATGAGATCAAAATTTTAAGAGTTGAAAAAGATACGAAAATAAGATAAATAATTGAAAGTATGTATATTAGAAATATTGCTACCGTGCTTTGTAACGGCTTGGTAGCGAAGGGTAACGGAATGCGACTAGAGCCAAGGTTAATTAAAAACCAAAGAGACTTTATTAAACAAGAACGGTGTTTACAAGAAATACGAGTATTGTAAGGATTCTCAGGTAAGGCTGTCTTCTACGTAGTCCTCTATTGGCAAGCGATCGTCTCAGGGATCTTCCGGGGACGGGCGCTGCAACCACGGTTATGGCTAACCTTTCCGATGCCTTCCTAGCGGACGCCTCAGGGTTCCTTCGGGGACGGCTGCTCGGTTCTCGGCGTCGGTTCCCTCTCTCGATGCCTTCCTGGCGGACGTCTCAGGGTTCCTTCGGGGACGGCTGCTCGGTGAACCGCTTCTATAGTCTTCCCCAACTGGAGACCTTGATGGGCGGTTGCCCCACGATGAGTGACTGCACTCTTCTCTCAACGGACCTCTGGAAGGGCGGCTGCCCCAAGTCGATCTGGACTCTCCTCTCCACGGATCTCTGGAAGGGCGGCTGCCCCAAGACCAACTGTTCTCTCATCTCAACGGAGCTCTTGAAGGGCGGCTGCCCCAAGTCAATCTGTACTCTCCTCTCAACGGAGCTCTGGAAGGGCGGCTGCCCCAAGACGAAGTGTTGAACAGGCGTTCTGCGCCTGGTTTTATAGGCGTGGAGCGCTGCACACGCTCCTTAGGAGAGGTCGACTCGGCCGAGGTAGGCAGGGAAGGACGAGTCGACGTCGTCAAAGGGGGAGCGGACAAAACGCCTGGTAACAATATTTGGGAGAAAAATTTAAATAGAAATGACGAAGTTGAAGTAAATTCTTGTATCGTAGGCTTAGCTAAAGAGTTGGTACAAAAATTATATTTAGGTTGCAATAACAAGGTTGTGATTGATGAATTAGATTGTTAAAAGCATTTGATTATTATTGGAAAATTTAAACTATATTATGGTAATTAATTGTTATTAACAACTAGTTAATGTAGCATGTAGTCTGAGATTGTTAAGAATTTCGCAACTTATTCTGTAGTTAGGCTTGAAAAAGAGGAGACGATTTTCTCCTTGAAAATTTGCATATTTTTAGAATAAATATATATATTAATACATTTATTTTTGTGATAAATGTTGATGAAGATGTTTAATAATAATAGTAATTATAAGAGAGTTGAATTGAAGAAGTATGGAATATTTATATACTTAGTAATAACCAAAATCTTTGTACCTATACTAATTAGATTAGGATATAGTGGTAATTCAATGAATAATGGATAGATCTATCTGAATAATGTAAATTAGAATATGACTTATTCCGAATTACATAGCCATTTTTCTATAAAAATAACGGATTAGTTACGTAATTGCGTAATTTAAACCCGTAAATTCGTTAATAGTTACATATTTTACATATCCGTAAATTTCTGTAAATTTTGGAGCCTTTTGGAATTAAATACCTAAATAAGGGGGCGGCGAGTTCGACCTCCGCCCCGGGCGGCTGAAACCCACGCTACGCCTCTGCTTGCAGCCATGGGTAATAGAAGGAATAAAAGTTAATCTTTAGAGGAAAAAGTCAGATTTATTCGGAAAGTGAAAGACAACCCGTAAAAATCAAAAGCAGAAATTGCGAGAAGCGTAAATATAAGTTACACTACATTATGTGCAGTCATTAGTAAGAAGGAGTCAATTTTAGAAGAATGTTGAAAGTTAGCTTCAAAATGTGTAAAGCGCAGCCGTCAACAAAAGGGAAAAATTTGTAGATATGGAAAAGTGAGTGACAATGTGATGGAAAATTAGTAAAACTTTGGTGAGTATTTGCTTTTCATTTATCGTAGATCTGTAATTGTGTAATAGATGTAGCTGCAGTACTTTATACAATCCCTTAAAGTTTCTTAAAACACGAAATCAGAAAACCCCTATGAAAATGAATACACTGATTTGAAATTGACAGTTTTACAATTGTGCACATCGACGTTGAAAAATATGTACCTACTACACAGATGTCAATTACCAGTGCTATTATTTAAGTTTAATTAAAAATAAAGTTAAACCTGAGTTGTACGTAATTCTCAGTTATACGTAATTTAAAATTAACCCCTTGAAATAGGTATACACCAGTTTTTACTTTAAATAAATACATCGTTTGACAAAATACATACACACACAAAACGAAGCAACCGGAAGGAATCATCCAATCGAAATAGCACTTTGTCTGTGCTATGTACATACGTATATATGTACGGAAATCATTACAATTCCAGAGCAGTTGGGCCATTTATTCGGATAAAAGAGATACGCGAATTGAACAAGCCAGTATGTTATAGCGCCACATTTGGCGCGTATAAAAGCGGTTATCCGGTGTGGCATAGAGTACACGGATAGTGTCCTGAGGTAGAGTACGCTAGATAGTGTACAATTGGCTGGCGGGCTCGCTCGGCGACATATGGACATAGGTGGCATCCCATCATGGCCGAAATATGTTTGATTGAAATATGTCTGAGATCGGGTGATCGGGCTGGCATGGATGTGTCAACATTACGGAGACAGTTCTGGGAGAACTGTTCCGTGTGTGACTGGGTATTATTCGGCTGAAAATGGCCCGGGCTTGCTGCAACAGGAACAGCAACCCAGGTCGTAGAATGTCGTCGATGTACCGTTCTGCCGTAAGGATGGTATAGAGGACTACTAAGGATATCCGGCTATCAGAGGAAATGGCTTCGCAGAAAGTCACTCATGTTGTGCGAGCCGTGTGCTGTTCGTGCGGCTCTCATAATGGCTCGATCCTCGCATTCTGTCGTCTCTTTCGGGTGTTCACTGCCCGGATGCCGCTGGACTGATCCACTGGCGCCGATGGCGTCCGAATGCCGCATGGCTCCTTCCTAATGCTGGACTATATGGCGATTTGACCAACTCAACCCAATGGTGCGTCCTTGCTCAACTGCTCGTAATGTGCACGATTCGATGTCGACGCATCCTCATAGTCCATGGAGGCTAATGCAACTGCAATCCTCTGAAAGATTTGTCCATGCTTGATAAACCCTCCTTGATGCCCAATTACCATGTTCTGTCATTGGCAGTGATTTTCAATCATTTGCTCATTCGGCCCTGAGATATTTGCATGTCAAGTTTCGCAGTGATCGGGCAATTTCTCGGGAAGCTTCACTAGTGTATATAAAAAGAAAGAGAGATAACTGTGCCGTATACTAGAATGATCCAGAATTATGGATTTCTTCCAATTTTCGAAGCAGATGGCTGGGTGGGGGAGAGGGAAAGTGGGGGCGGAATATAATCCCATTAAGTCCGCCTCCTCCAGTACGTCAGTCGGTATTGTTATGTAAACTGAAAATTTAAAAAAAAATTCGGATGCAGAGGGGGGGGGGGTTTACAACCCCTCAACCCTTTCCCTCGGTATGTTATTGGCGTTGATTATCGTGACTCAAATACAATCCATAAAAATTATTCCTTTATCAAAATGCATTTCCAAATCCATGCAAGGCAGTGGACTGTTAACAAATCATGTTTACTAAATATCCCAAAAGTACACCCTTATGCTTACAAATCAGAAATACAAACTCAAGATGTAGATATTCTATAGGAATGTTTGTAAAATATTACATGGTAACAAAGAATAAAGAAAAACAATGGAATAAAATACATAAAATTTGGTGGATTAAAACATATCATAAGTTAAAAATAGTCAACATTTTTAATTTGCAAAACCTTGTAACTCACCAAATTTCTTGCATCTTTTTATTTTGTTTACTTCGTAGCACTTTAATCTTCTTTGATCATTAGAATGTATCAAGAAACAAATGAACTCATTTGGAAAACAGCTGTTCAATGCTCCAGTTCAATGTTCCAGTTCCTACTTCCAAGAATCATTCTGCTACTTTGAGAAAGACAGTTATACTAAAGACATCTGTTGATTCTGCAGATAGAGAAAAGATAGCTGACACTTTCTAATGGGATATTTCATCCCACATTAAAAACAAGCATCATCCAAATATAAGATATATGAAGGGATCCGTATCTATACAAAGGTATTTGTGTGTTTTGATATTTACAGTATATTAAAAGAGATTAATATTCCTAAATATTCCATTCATGAAATTTGGTGGGTTTTGCAAATTAAAAATGATGACTATTTTTAACGTTTTGATCCATCAAATTTTATATATTTTATTCCATTCTTTTCTTTATTCTTTGTTACGATATAATATTTTACAAACGAGCCATTTAAAATTATTTGTTCAGTACTAAAAAAAAATGTATGGTGCTTATTTATTGCAATATAAACAGAAAATGAAGGAAAGTACTTTAAAAATTGAACCATTGATTTAACAAAACAAAAAAAAATAATAAATAAAATAAAAAAGAAATTTTATATTTTATTAACTATGACGTTTGTTGTGAGGTTTCTTGTAATTAATCTAGAATTTCTGAAGGGAATGTTTAGTTTACTTTTATGCATAGAAATCGTAAGCGATTATGTTCTTATTCCTAATTCTGTGCAAAAAATTTTGTCTTAAATACGCAAGTTAAAACTAAAATGCTGAGATGTTTATATATTATGTCTGGTTTACTAATTTTTTATTTATTTTTCTTTTATTTCCTGTATGGTGCAAGGTACTTGTAACCTGCTTGGAACAAGGAATCCACATGCCAATGTCTAAGATAAAAACTCGTTAACTGTGAAGCAAAATAAATAAAACTTTGTTCAAGTCTTTTTAAAATTAAAACACGACAATCACTAACCTGTCCATGGCGTAGGACACTCACTGAAATACTCAGGATTGAATTCAGCAAACCACAGAAATTCCAATTCCTCTTCTTTAGTCTTAAAAGTAACAGCTCCAAATTTCTTATTAGTAATGCAGAACTTCTGAGCCAAAATATACGTGTAATTATACTGTTTATCCATGAAATCAACAACGAACAATCCAGATACTGAAAAATGAAAAATTAAATTAAATCAGTGTATTTCCACTGATCTCCTTAAATTAAGGGATCTTGCAAAATGAATTGTTCTGGTTGTCCAATAGGCACCAAGCTTGGTAGGGGGTGCAGAAGGTACCCCACACAATATCATCCCCACACAAAAAGTAAAGGTGGCAGCACTGCCTCTAACAGAAGAAAAAAAAAATTTCCGAAACGTCATTGAGATAGAAGCACCTGGAGTACTATCTAAGTATTGGTGAAACGCATAAAGAGCCTTTCAGCAGGCTGTATGGTCCTCCCGCACAGCTACGCAAGCAATACAACATGCAGGCATACTGCACTTCTGGAAACGTCTCCATAAGCGAGAGATGACGCTGGTTGACACGTTCAGTGCACGAGACACTTCCACTTGTGACTGGCCTGCCTCAAGACGTCCTATCACTCTGCCTCTCGTTTGCAGGTCCAAATGAACATGTTGAACTACGGCTAACAACTGACATACAGTACTGTATAATCCAAAACTGTCACACAATTCGTCCTGTGCCGTGACCCGCACTCCCACTACACAGAACTTTATTTCTGAACTTTATTTATTCAGATAGAACGGGTTTTACCATTTTTATTTTTTGTGTGGGGATGGTATTGGGAAGACATTCTGCACCTGCCTACCAAGTTTGGTCCCGACCAGACAACTAGAACAGTTCATTCTGTAACATTCCTTAATTTAAGGACATGAGTGTAAAAAGTAAATTCAAGGAAAAAAAAATTGTAAACTGTTAAAGTTGCTGTATTTTAAGTCTAGAAAGTATTTTAAGACTTTCTACACAGAATGGGGTAGAGTTAGACATACTTATCTAGTGTTCTTTTTATAATGCAGTTAAGAAATACAGGGTATCTACAAAAGATCGGAGTGGTTTCATGATTATACTGTGGGTGTATTATTTAACATATCATCAAAAAAAAATTGCACGGAGACAAATAAACTCTTCCAGTTTTTGTTCCATTTTACAGATGCTCGATTTGTGCACTGCTAGTGACTCTGCACACATCAACAAAGGTGAACTATAACTAATTTAATTAAATTTAGTAAAAGTAAAAAAATAGGCTGCGACACCACCTTCCCTAATTCTTCACTCATTCCATGGGCATTCATGTGCTTCCTGTATTATAATAATTGGCACGTGACGTCCAAGTCTTTTGGTAGTATAGGAAGACAGTCATTCGACGTAATTTCTGACTCTCGGGCTGCATTACTTTCTATTTCAAATTGCTCTTATTTAAATAAGACTGCCCGAGACACTTACGTAAATTAAAAAGAATTTCTATCTGAAGACAGATCGATTCAGCTTTTTTGGGTTAAAGCCCATATTGGCATCTCTGGTAATGAAGAAGCAGATAAAGAAGCCAAAAAAGCCTCTCATGGTGACGAAATCACTTTCCCTTGTCCTTTGCCCAGAACACATTCCAAAGCTATTAAACTCCAGGAGGAAATGTCCCTTTGGCAACACCATTGGGACTCTTCTGAAAAGGGCAGATTGCTCTATAGATTTGTAAATAATGTGAACATTAACCACCTTCTTTCTGATTTTATAACCAATCAATTCTTAACGGGCCACGGCAATTTTAATTCTTATTTGAGTAGATTTGGAATCAAGAATAACCCGTAATGTGAGTTTTGCACTTTGAATGAAGACGAGGATCCTGACCACGTCTTATGGCGTTGTCAGGATCCAAGTCGTGTAAGAATTAGAAATAAATTTGAGGCAATTCTCGTAAATAAAGGTTTTACATTTCCGGGTAATGACAAGGAACTTATGAAAATTAATAAGAATTTCTTTAAATTTATTCATGAAATTGGTTCCTCCTTCTAAACTACTCTTTGGGATCATGTTTTTTTTTCCTTCCACCTTACAGATACATTTTAATAACACTTGGGTGGCAGGCTAACAATTTTACTTTTTCTTCTGTCGTTTGGTAGTGGCCACCAAACGTGAAGTCTTCTTTCTTTTTTACAGGGGACATTTTTTTAATTGGTTTTCAAGTGATCCCGTTTGGTTTTGGTTTTGGTTTGGTTTGTTTTTTGTTTTTTTATTTTTTCTGCAGGCTACTCTCTTGGAGGGGTCAATGGGGAGGGTGGAGCCCGAGCTGTACCCGGCTCCTTGGATAGGGCCTTTGGCGGTCCATGGAGCTGTTCGGGGTGGGCTCCTGCCGACCAGATCACACCCATTCTTGGGGGTTGCCTGAATTGTTACAGAGGAATTTTTTTTTTTTCCTATTTGCTTAGTACTTTAATATGAGGGTTTTTTTTTTATGGTTTCCTGTAATTTGATTGGTAATTTTTTTTATCCCCCCCCCCTTTTAATATATGTATGTCCTTTGTCAATGTTTTTCTTTCTGTCCGTTGTGTATGCTGGGGACCCGAAATCTGCTCTGTAGGTAGTGGTCCCCATTTGTCTTATATGTTTTAGGCTATAGTCATTCGACGTATCTAAATCCCCCTCGTGCAGTCACTCCAGCCTATCGTCCACGGCGCACAGCACGGCTCCTCAGCCCGACGGGTGACCATACGTGTTGGTCGAACCCTGACCACAGGTGCTGGCGGGGTTGCATGCAATCTGACACTTGCGCGGAGCTTGTTTCAAATCGGGGAATCCTGGGCATAGCCAATATCACAAAATGTTATAATCTGTTATAATATGTATATTCTCTGAATTAAAAAGTTGATGTGAGATTTTCATTGACCCCCTCCCCCTCCCTTTAAATGGGATTTGGTGAGATTTGCCGGACCCCACCCCCCATTTTCAGCTCACGTAATTAATGGACGCCCCCAAACTTATGTCTGCCGAGCAATTCAAACAAAACTTTTAGAGATGCTTGTCTTATAATAACAAACTCGATCAGCAGAGTTCTATAAATGTAGCCATTAATATGGTCATGAAACTAATCCAATCATTTGTAGACACCCTGTACATTAATGAGAAATTTTGAGTATTTTTGCTGTGTTATCATTTAGTTGATGATGTCCTAGTTTTTGGTTAGATTCTCCAGTGCAGTTTCTACAGTTTTTAATACAATAATGTTGATGCAATGTTATTGTATTAATTTGCTGATTAATTCATGGTTCTTGATAAATGACTGTTTTTAGATACATCGTCTACTAGGCACACTATCAAACAAAACAAGATCTTACGATATTACTTAAAGAGAATAATATCACAACAGTGTTGATGAAAATTATTTTTTATATAGTATGTCAGATGAACTGTGTTTTGAAGAGAAACCCATAGAGTTTTATCTATAACGAAACTAATGTGAAGGTCTTTTTCATGCCTTCCTAAATCAGAAAGAAAAAAAAATAATGAATTACTTTGCTTATCAAATGAGAATGGCAGACTATTGTCAAGATGGCAGCAACAAATACAATGCTAAACTGGCAATTAGATTATAAATTAGGCTAAATCCTATTATTTACTTTTTATTGAAAGGAAATTATTATAAAGATGTTAAACGCAACATGATTCGTTCATAAAATTACTTTAAAATGTGAAGTGAATAGGAAAATATACCAAGAAGGATCCATTGAAAAAAAATGATAAACAAAACTATAGGCCCGTGAATCGAGACCTGGTTGTTTACTGATGACTGCTCCTAACTGATGATCGCCATATTAACGTGAAACAGCTGTACCAGGATGTCATCTTGTATACAACTTGGTCTCGCCCATTGTTAAAACTCAAAATGATTAATCACTGTTTGAAAGAATAAGAAAATTAACATTTTTACCAATGCAAAACAAATAGAATTTCCTGTTTGAATTGCTTATTTTATTATCTTCCAATCGATGTTATTGTATGTGATTAAAGAATAACTGTTATTGTTTTTAACAGCAAAACAACTAACAGTAAAATTGGGTTTATTTAACTTCCAATCTTTTAGTAACTAATGAAAACTAACGAATACTGTCAATGTCTGTAATCATTTACCTCTTCGAATATACAACTA
Organism: Thereuonema tuberculata; assembly: GCA_023159025.1. Classification (NCBI taxonomy): domain Eukaryota; kingdom Metazoa; phylum Arthropoda; class Chilopoda; order Scutigeromorpha; family Scutigeridae; genus Thereuonema; species Thereuonema tuberculata. The sequence goes on from JAFIDM010002131.1 coordinate 63,601,856, forward strand.
CAAATTTACTAAAATGAATATATCAAATAGTGACTCTTTCACTCGATGTAGAAAGGTAACAACGAACAACTTTTTAGATAAGTTGACATCGGAGGGAAAAAAAATCAGACTTAATCTTGGATACAAACAATTATTCTCCCTACATTTTGCTCCCGGAGAACTTGCAGAAATTTACTATCTAATGTAATGACGCAAAAAAAAAAAAAAATAGTCCCCTTTCAAAACTTATAAAGTTGTTATTGCGGATTTATACTGATGTGTAGTCGAAATGACAGAGACTAACGCCGTGGTTTAGTCTAAAGCATACACACAGTTTATTTACAATTATGTACAGGTTTATATACAAATGGATCGGATTTCAAGAATCTCTCTTAGAGCTCTCTGTTTGGTCCGCTACTCGGAGAGCGTTAGCTGCGACGCTCCCTCTTCGGTCCGTTAGTTGGTGAGAGGACAAGACATGTTGCTGATTGGTCCCCCCCGATTCGGCCAATCACAGGACATTAATTGGCCACTCGAGAGGACTTCTCAACTTTGTATCAATACCATAACGAATGTTTTGTTTGCATCTTTATCAATAATGAATCGTTTTAATTATATTAATTTGTGTAATAAAATTTTGAATTTATTTTTGTGCCAATCTCAGGACAAGAAAAAAATTAAAAATTGGAAGGATATGTGTAAGTAACTTATCTGTAAAAAAAAAAATGCGAAACAATCTACAGACAACCTCTACAGATCCATATAGTAAGCAAGTAAGTAAAATAAATAAATAAATGAAATTTAATTACTTACGTAGCATCTCTTGATGTGAATGATCAGGCATTTCGTCCTCTCTTTTGTACATAATTCTCTTCTCATCCTCATAATATTTTCTTCTTTCGGCCAATGATGAATTCGTTATAGTATCTGCAATTCAACCACATTTTATATAAATAATAGTTTAACAAACCTCAACATTAAATAAACCAGTGATTGATGAACATAATCAATTTCCAATCAAGTTCCTGTTACAAATACAGTTGACTCGCGATAATCTGACATTTGACACTCCGACACGCTCGGTAGTCCGACGCAGGTTGGTTCGAAAACCGACCCGATTGAGGCGGTCACGGAGGTGAAATGCACAATCACTTGCGATGAAGTTATGTCGGCTGCAAACACTTTGATACGTTGGTGTGAGGAGAGGGAACTCGACTCGAGAACAGTTTAATGTTAAAAGATATTCAAGAAAAAGCCATGACAGACTCTTTACGTAAGAAGAAACAAAAAACGATTATAGATTTTTTTAAGCCGTAAATACATTTGTACGTATTTTTATTTTTTATTTTAAGACATAAAATTATATTTTTCATTATATACTGTAATTTTATTTTTTAAGCCGTAAATACAGAAATAAATTAGTATTACGTACATACGTATTCATTTGTTTAAAACTATGCCTAATGAGCTTTTTTTTTTTTATAACCTCAATGGCCGTAAAATATGTAACTTACTCAATATGTACTCTAACAATATGCGTACTGTAGTACATACAGTACTGTATATACATAACTTAAATTTTCTTGCCTTAGAAGTCAAAATTCAGTTTTGAAAAACCAGCCTTTGGTAATCCGACATCCCCTCGGTCCCGTAACTGTCGGATTATCGCGAGTCAACTGTACAGCTTCTCAATCTTTTTCACTTGCACACTAATATATCTGTTAAAATCCTATCGGACACCAAACATTTCAAAAATACCTCAGCATGATTTACAGATGAATAAGAACATCTTTTAAGCATTTAAAAATACAGCGAAGTATTTTTTAAGATGATTTCAATGTGATTTAGAACTTACGAAGTAAGTATTTATTATTCACTTTCATTGTTATCACGAAACAGAATGTAGTTTAAATTTGTCTTAACATTAACTCTTAACATTTTTAGTCTAGATCAGAGCATTTGGCTATTGAGAAGCAACTATTTACTTCAGATTAACTTTAAGAATTTCCTTTACAGCACAGTAAAGGAATCCTCAAGGCATACTATTGTTCCATCGCACATTAGTTGAGAAGCTCTGCTTTAAGCCCTAGCGCGCATCTGCTGAGATGAGCCACCCTGACCACAGGAATGAGAGGGGAAATCTCCCTTTTACTGCTTGCCTCAAGCAAAGTAATGATCGCTTCTATTGTGAGGATCCCCTGTTCTCAACTCCTCTGGATGAATCCTGTTTCATTTTTCCGAGGTGCTTTCAGACCCTCCAGCAAAAAGAGGGTTCTCTAATGAACTTCTCCCCTCTCAGCGTGGCTCAGTTCATAAAAGCTTCAGTTCATGAAAAAACACAACTGGACAGTTCATTTTGTTTATTTCGTAACCAAAAATAAATTTGGCCAATAAAATATACTGTATATATAACCAGCCGGATACCGTCGCTTCGCCCCGGAACACTTGGATATATAGCATTAAAAAAACAAAAACAAAAAAAAACCTTTATTTATTTAGCAAATTAATAGTGAGATTGGAGAATATACGACTTCCCAGCCCGTTGTGGCCTTCTCCGCTTAACTCAGGTGTATTGCGGGTTGGCGCCACACACATTTTTGTAAACGCAGAAACATTTGTGAATGACTGATATATCGTTCGATAGAACTTTCAAATACCAACATTTTCTCAATATAATGTTCTCTTCCAACTTTTATACTTGCGTTTAAATTGAGAAAAAGTCAAAATTTGACCCTTTAAAAGGCGACATCTTGGAAACCAAACTTTTTTCGAAAGATTTTTGTAGCATTTCGTTTGTCTTAAAAAGATCTACATTTTATCCATTTACATGACCAATCTATCTCTTATAGTTTGGACACAAAATTGGAAAAACTTAGTCTTATAACAGAATGACAGACAGAATAACGCTTTTATATAATATTATTCAATGAAAAAATAACATTAAAACCTACAGAATATAAAAAATGTCTTAAATAATTACAAATATATATTAAATCGATCGTTTTAATCTGAAATTCAATTAAACCATTGTTAAAATTATCAGGAAAGAAACTAGGAAGAAATTGTAGAAATCCGTTCACGTTCAGACAAATAGGTTGTAGTTGGTGTGTCAGCTTTCGAATACCCACAGGTAAGATATGAATGCCAAAACTAAGATCCCTTAGTTGTATCAAAGGGATACAAAGTATACGAAATTTTAATAACTCTACATAATTTCTGTTTATTTACCTTGATGATGGCGTTTTTTGTGTAGTGATATTTTTTTAAAATAAATAAAACAAGAAATGAATTCAGCACAAATTTAACCAAATTGCCTTTCTGGTTCGATTATCGGGAAGGAATCGGGAACGGCCGTTTCGACCTACAGGGGACACATCAGCCTGATCTCCGCCTTCCCCGATAAAGGAAGGGCAATTTGGTTAAATTTGTGCTGAATTTATTTCTTGTTTTATTTCATTTAAATTACTTTGCGGCACGTTAAACTCTTTTAACTGATATTTTTCTATTTTAACTTTTTTCTACCATTGCAATTTCAGCTTAGATAAGCAATAAGTTATCCATTATTAAAATTATTGCTCTTCAACGAAAATGTATTTTGGCACCTCTTGCCCCTATTTGGATGCCTATTGGTCGCATATGTATCAAAATCAATAAAAATCTTCCTTCACTTCTGCACTTCTATCTAAAATTTCAGCTTCCTAGGTGCTTAGTTATTTAACTTGCCCTGATCTTAAAACAGCATGTTAAAACTTTTTTATTCTAATCGGTTTTTTTTCCTCTCCAATGGGATGTTAAAAAACGGTAGACCAAGTCTAACCCTGTAGTAACTAGCAACATGGAGGTATTAGAAAAATAATTTTTACATCAAAAAAATTAACGCGTTGCCTTACAATGTCCTCAAAATAGAATTTCTTTCAAAGAAAGGCATTCATATGAACTCTTCTAACCATTGATTATCTATAATTTGCCAGTATATACGACATGAGGGAGCGAAAATCAGGAATAGAAAACTAATTGTATATCGATTCCACCATTTCTACTTATTGGCAGGGATATTATAACTTTAAAATTGTAAAGTGTATTGGGGGAGCAATTGTACTGGAGTTATCAACTTTGCTCGGAAGATTCATTTCGCATCATGCACGAAACTTCAGTGCACTTGTGTTTTTCCAACAACAGAAATATTGTATGATTGTTAATGAGACATTTATATGATTTCATTTCAGAGAGCGGGGATGGGGGGGAAATGAGATAACTATGAAGAACTGTGAGCTCTGAAGGATTAAGCAACCCCTCGCACCGCCATGCCCACAAGACTGCCCATCCTAACTGTCGGCAATTCTTCTTCCCTTTTTCATGCATTGGGCCTTTTTCTACAAAACTACGATTTTTTAAATGTTACCTTTACTTAATTTTTATTACAATTATTAAATTCTACATATCATCCCTTGCAAAAAGAGTCCAAACACGGTGCAATTGTGGTAATTCTAAGCATTTTAATGGTCAGTGGGTTAAAAATTATAAACGATACAATATCACCAAAAACATAGGGTCAACTCTACGATTTCGAGGAGGGGAGGGGAGTCGAGAGAGGTGAAAAGCCGACTCCTACGTTATATGCAATCTTAATTGGCTTCCCTACATCAATAATTCCGCGACTTTTATTTATTACAACGGCGAACATGATTGTGTTGTGAACAGATCAACAACAAACTGAAGGACACAGTATCTATTGTCTTTTTTATTTTTGGACGATCTTTCTTTCTGTTTATTACTTATCGGTATTAGTTATTAGTTATTTCAGTTAATGTAATCCTATTCAACATTAATACAATTGAAAATAAAATTACTTCACATTAGAAGTGAATACTTGCATTTTTCTTCGGCAACTACCTTCAAGACTCTTGTAACAATGATAATTAATGGCATAAAAATGAGCTTGGATTTCATAGCGTCGTTACTTCATATCTAAAATATTAAGAAAAAACATAAGGAAATCGTAATTTTTTTGGGGGGGAATATTTTCTGCCTTAAATAACTTATATTCAAAATGTTTTCACTTAGATTTCAATTCACTGACATTTATCCTTTATCTTCTTTTGAGGAACACAGATTAAAGGTTTAATTGGATTTTAACATTTTTACTCCAGTTTTTCATCAAATGCTGTCTTCATCCACGTGCATTTACTCTAACAATACTTTCATTGTTTAAAACAATGCTAAATAATATTTTTAATCTAAAAGGAAAAACGATTAAATTTTTATTCTGTTTATTTGTTTTTCTTCTTTTCTATCCTATTTACTCCAAGATTCTTGATGCTATTTTTACATTTCTGAAACAAACAATCTTAAATTCGAAATTTAACTCAAGGATTATTTTTGCGCATTTAAAGCTTTTTTTAAAGAAAATCTGATCAAAAACAACTGTAAGAATTTAGTTAAGAAAAATTTTCAAAACATTCGAAAACTGTATGTAGGATATTTATGTATTAAAAAAAGGAACCAGAACATTTGGAAGAAAAAGTGAGAATTCGAAGAAGCTGATCAATTAACAACTAAATAGTTAGTTTCATCATATTATATTTATTCCTTGATCTATTTCCAATAAAGGATTTCACTTCAATTTTCTACATTCTATTGATATTTCATTTTCCGGTTGCTTTCATGGAAGAAAATAGTCTTATAAATTCATTATCAATTTTAAAAAGAAACGCTATTTCCTCATTCAACAATACATTACTACTTAATACTTGGACACCGGGAAAAATTTCCCTTCCCATGTTCAAAAAAACAAAACCTTAATATTTATATCTGTAGTTTTATCTTATCTTATTTTCATTTATACATTTGTATTGCACTTATAAAAGTAATGATCTAAAGTTGTCTGGTTGATGATTGTTAATTTTTGTTCTGTATCTATTTTATTAAAAATATTCTGAATCTAAAATAAACGAAGCTTACAAGGAGAGGTCAAACCATCTACATTGCCCAAATCATTGTCATTTTGTGAGATGAAAGTACACATGGAATACTTAAAAAAAATATGTGTATAGGCTTTGGGACTCTGCCAAATTTCGAGATATTTCAAATTGTTTTCATCGATTTTCGAGTTTGACGTTATTGACTTCTTGTTCGATTTCAAAGGAATGTTAGTCTGGCGTAATGCATAAGCTATCAGACTGGAGATCTAAGAGACCAGAGCAAAGAACGTTTTTTGGCCAGAGTTCAATTATACTGTGAGGAAAACTTTTTTTTTTTTTTAATTCCATTTCTTTCTTTTTCTTTCTTCTGTTTCTTTTCTTTCCGTCTTTTTCTTTGCATTCTTTTTTAATGTTTTTTTTTTTTTTTTCTTCCTTGAAGATAATGTAAGTTTGTTTTTTTTTCCCCCAGTTATGTTATGAATATTAGGCAGAAAAAGAATATACGATTAGAAATAAATACTTCAACTTTTAAAATTTATGATTAAGGTATTAATAATATTAACAAAATAGAAAAGTACAGGAAAGTATAGTATAAGAAAGAAAAAAAAGATAGGATTAAAGCTTAGTTCAGTTGCGTAATTGTACATATTTTACTTTTAATAAATTAAAATACATCTAACAAAAAATAAGTTAAGGAGAATATTTATTTATTTATTTCTAATCGTATATTCCTTTTCTGTCTAATATTCATAATATAACTAGGAAAAAAAAAAGAAAGCAAAGGCTAAAAAAAAAAAAGAAAGAAAGAAAGAAAGAAAAGGAAAAAAAAAAAACATAGAAAAGAAAGAAATGGAATTTTTAAAAAATAATAATAATAAAGCTTTCCCCTCTGCAATCAAATGTTGACTCCTTAGATGTGATGTCTGATAGCTTACGCATTACACCACACAAACACTTCCTTTGAATTCAAATAACAGGAAGTTAATATAAGGTAAGATTCGAAAATCGATGAAAACAGTGTCAAATATCTCGAAATTGTTTAAGTGTTAGCTCCACAACCTACACATATATTTTTGAAGTACTCCATGTGTATTTTCATTTCACAAAATGACACTGATTTTGGCAATATAAAGGATATACCCTCTCCTTGTTAGTAAATCTTTATATCCGTAATTGAAAACGTTATCAAAAAAGGTATAAGCTCAAGTACAATGAGGACGAGTTAAAAATAAACAATATCTAGGCTTATATAAATTTATCACTGTAAATAAATGATAAGGAAGAAAAAAAAAAGGAAAAGAAATATATTTTCCTACATAAAGTACTGTAGAAAGTTAACAAAAGACGGGATAGATTCTTTGCTCCATTCACAGATTGTCTGCATCAGTTTTTGGAGCTATTCGTTGGACAAAAAAGAAGAAAAAGGAATGATTTCTACAAAAGTCATTCAAAGGATTAACTGAGAAGATGGGGGCGAAAATTTTCTTTAAATGCAAGGCTCAGATTGTAGGGCTAGGAACTAATTTAAAACAATGTGGTAACTAAACAGGGCGGGAAAATAACTTCAGGAGTCGATAAGATCAACTAAATCTTCGATCATTTAATTGTCCGGATTCAAACTTATTTAATTTGTATTTTTGCAAATTATCATTCCGAAATTTCCAAAACTTCACATGCAATTTCATTGTATGGATACAATCTTGTACTATTGCCACTAGTATATTTAAAAAAAAAAAAAAATTGGTAGAGACCGGCGGGCCACTTAAGAAAGTCCGGGCTCCGGGAATTACACCCGGGTTTCTCCTAAAATTCATACATTCCAATGTTTATTTTAAGAAGTTTTGTTTCTTTCATCTCTCATCTAGACTATTATTAATTCAAAAGAAATGATAAACTATTATTCTGTTAAGTTCAAAAAAATTATTATTTAAAAAAGAAGAAAAAATATCGAAATACTGTACATAAAACTCTCTTTTCCTAGTAAGAGCAGGGCCGGATTAAGGCCAGCTGATGCCCTAAGCATAACTTAATAATGGTGCCCTTTCGGTCCTTCCTTTGCTTAGCTGAAGGATATTAAGATATCATTAAGTGCTGAAAGTAAATAAGATTAAAAACAGGCTAAATTCACTTTTTTCAAGGCTAGGGTATCCCCATGCCAGAACACAAGCTGTATTAGATATAAACTGTTTTTTAATATATATATTAAATAACAGCAAGCAATACGTCAATGACTTATTTATAACAACAATGGGTGAGATCAAATTGTTTACCAAGTGACATCCTGGAATAGCTGTTTCACTCTACTTGGCGATCATCAGCCAGGAGCATTCACCAGGCACTGGCTGATGATCGCCAAAGAGCGTGAATCAGCTATTCCAGGATGTTACTTGTTGTTTATTATTAATTCAAATGCGCAGATTGATTTTTTTATGCTTTAAAAAAAATCATTGAAGTCGGCGAACGGCTGACACTTGAATTTTCTCACTAATTTTTCATTAGTGAGTTTTTATTGTTCGTTTTTTCTTTTGAGGCACCACTGCGCTTCCGATGATACTTACTTATAACTTGGGCAACAAAAAAAAACTACAAATTTCCATCGCTGTTTTATGTATTTTCTAATAAAACTGTTATAGGGGAAAAATGAAAATAATTATTGAAAACAATTTGTAACCACACTTCAGAATATTACAAAACAAGACAAACAACAAAACAAGATCTGATATTACCTCTACTGAAATTATGTCATCTCAAAACCATATTTTTCAATTTTGAAAATTCTCTTTCTTCAAAAGTCGATATTGGTAGACATCGATCATTTTTTTTTAAAATATTCTAATAGAGAAATATTTTGTGCAAAACAAAACATCTTCTTTTTTTCCAGTTTTCTCTTTTGTGCACCACTTAACTGAACACGTTTCATCGTGAGATCTGAAAAGTACAGAAGCAAAAATAAAATAAAAAAAAACAGACAAAACAAACAAATAAACATACAGACACAAGAATATGGATCATACATATGTATATTTAAAACGATTATAAGCACACACACACTGAAATCCATGGAGAAAAAAAGATTGGTAAGATAGTCAAAACATACTTAATTCTACAGTATATACGGAGATTAAAAAAAATAATCCTTTATTCGGATATAACTATACACTGTCCGGCCACTTTATTAGGTATACCCCTCCTGTGCGCATGAATGAGTCTCACAACAACTCTTCAAGCCGGTGGGGGTAGTGTCATGGTGTGGGGGATGTTTTCCTTGCATTCGTTGGGTTCGTTGATACCTCTGGAGGCACGTCAGGATGCTAGAGCGTACCTAAACATCGTAGCTGATCAAGTACAACCGTACATATTAACAGTTTATCCTTATGCAGATGGCTACTTCTAGCAAGATAATGCGCTGGCGCACAAAGCCCGCATCACTATTGGTTGGTTTGAGGAACACGACAATGACTTTTCCTTGCTGCAGTGGACCGCTCAGACCCAGCACCCCCTACATAGGACCCAGCACCCCCTCCTTTGTAGGAGGTGCTGTCAGACCCCGGATCTCAGCCCGATTGAAAATTTGTGGGATGAACTGGAACGGGCTGTTCGCTCCAGGCCTACACCTCCATCAAATCTGCAGGAACTGCGTGACACACTCATGTCATTATGGTACACAATACCTCAACAACGTTTTCAGCATCCTGTGGAATCCTTGCTTCGACGAATTCAGGTTGTTTTGAGGGCTAAAGGAGTCCCAACACGCTACTATGTACGTGTACCTAATAAAGTGGCCGGACAGTGCATACAAGAAGAAACAAAGATAATATGTAAATATGAATAAACATATGACATCACAATATTTTTCAATGTAAATTACATGAGCTAAAGGAAAAAAAAAAAGAGCACGGAGTGAAAGAAGTTACTGTATTTATTTTCAAGAAAATAAATTAATCTGAATTATGAGAGAACTCTTAATCAGAAATTAAGGCATTTTCTATATATGACTCTCATTTTCATTTTATTTATTTATTTTCATTATTTCCTTTTTTTTTTTTCGTAATAAAATCGCTTAGAAATATCAATAGAAATTCAAGCTAAATACGGCATTTTTTTTTCATTACTAGATAATCTTCACATAAACATTGGTTAATTTTTTAAGGTGTTAATAAATGAAACTTTTTGAAATGAATTATGTAAGTTTCCTTCGTAATTTCGTCCTGCTTTTAATAAAATTATTTTGTAATTAGAAATTAAAATTATCTAGCCAAGTAATAATAACATTTTTTATTATTTTTACCTTTATTTTTGAATACAAAAGTTTTAAAATGTGTTTGTGCACTGTTAAACTATTAATAAAAATATTAATTAGCTACAGACAAATAAGACTTCAGATTTGTAATAATAAATTATAATTACAAAAAAAATTATCATTTAGATTTTATTGTTTTTAATGAATTGTTGCTTACATCTAATTGGCATTATAAAGCCGGATCATGTATATAAATTATAAATTATTTATTTTCATTAACTACTGTATTGCTTTTTGACACTGGAATACAGTGACTACAGACTAGTCTCTATTAATAATCACTGTACAATGGAACGGCATTAAGCGCCCTCTAGAATATTATTATTTAGAGCTATCGAGAAGGCGCAAAGACAAGAGATCTTTTAATAGCACTCTGGTGGCCGTTTAAGAAACTACAGAAATATACCGTACACTTGCTTCTTAGATGAGTGGCCGCAATGCCGATCAAATACATTGGAAAACCAACAGATTACAAAGGCAAAAAGCTCTTTGAAATCTTATGCAATCTAAAAAATTTCGGGAAAGGCCGAGTGGTCGTTAGGGGAATGTTCCTCCGTTATCCGGAACCAACTTATTATCGTATCATTCGCGCTGAACCTGAAATGGATCCGGTAAGTTAAAAAAAAAATTGGAGGAAAATAGTATGAACCCATGATTTTTCAAATAAGATATACTAAAATAAATAGTTAATAGCATTGTCCGGACCCCAGTTTTACTTTACTATAAATATAATAAAATACCACAGCGATAAACCTTCCAACTAAATATAAAAATATTTGTATAAAAAAAAGGGAGAAAGATAAAATAAAAAGACAGTCTGGAAATAAGTGTTTTTATTTTTATTTCTTTAATATGAAAAATAAAATTAAGACATGAGGGTAAATTCATAAAACAACAGAAAAAGTTATACTAATACTACCGACTGAAGAGTATAGGACCAGTATGAACATTTAAGTTTTTTTTTTTTTTAACTTAGCAAAATTACCAAAAATAATGACGCTATAAATTGTATAATTCAATATGTATGTTAACAAATCAATAAGTCAATAATTTCTAAAAAATAAACAGTTTTGAATAACCAATTACTTTTTGTTTCTTCAACAGGAGAACAGTAAAGGCAGAGTTTGGGTAGAGCAAGTTTTTAGAGGTAAGTTTGATGATGATATATTGTACACATATATATTATGATTTACCTGGAAAGGTTCTTATATAAGTTCTACATGTTTTGTAAAGAAAACTTACTAAACCTGACTATTGTTACTAAAGCTGAAAACAATATATAATTATCTGGCAACTGTGTCTGCGACAGACCAAGGATGATTGGTTTGGGTTGTTTTTTTTTTCCCTTTCTTTCATGTGGCATTCTTACTGTTATTTAAGATAAGGGCATTCAAAAGGAAGTGCATCAAGATAGAGAAGATGGTAAAATGATTCATAAGAAATATACTTTGTAATACAAGTTTATAAATGGTGAACTGAATGGTGATGTGAAGATCTTAATTCAATGATTGTGCATAGACAACTTAATAGTTGCGATCCAAAATTCAGAAACTTGCAAGCAGTTTTAATGACTGAACTACACCCTTTTGGCCCTATTGATCAAATCACAGAATAAAAGTTAAATGCCAGGTTTTTTCTTTCCTGCTTAATGTCGAAATGCATTCACCTGCATTGATCAAAACACACTGATAACAAGATATTAATGTTCTATTAAATAACAGAAAGAAATGATAAAACACAGTTTTAAATCCTTCTGCATTTTTAGATTTTTTAATCTTTCTTTCAAAATACTTTCTATTTACAATTATAGAAAACTTATATTAATGGCAACAACATTGGCATATTGTGCAGCTACTGATGTGACTCAGTTAAATCATCATTTCAGGATGTATTTATTAGTGACTGTAAAGCATTCAGATATTTGAGTGCAATATTCACTAGAGTTTCAGACTTGCCAGTAGTAATAACAAATTAATGGGATTCTATTTTAGTTTGTTATAATCTCCAAATAAGATCAAATAGACTTAGATCAACAAAGTTATTGGCAAAATTAAAATCTGAAAATTATTGATCATGAATCAGGAAAGGGAAATTAATGACATTACACAGATAGCTCTGATTTTAAATAAAACCAATTTTGGAAAAAGAAGGTAAAAGTCAGTTTTTCAAAATGCAAAGTTCTTCTTAAATGTGAGTCATTAAGAGCAAGTTATTTTTATAATAGCTAATTTTGTAAACAATAATGTAGTCGTTGAATAATTTTCAACTTTTGAAGAGACTGATAATATAGGAAAATGGCTTAACAAAGCTCTGCTAAAGCAAATTATAAATCATTAAACAGTTCAGTAAATGTGATTTTTTTTACATCTTCCTCTCTTTTTCGCACAATATTTCATTCAGTATATTACCAAACTTCATCAGATAGTAGTAGGTAGAGGCAGAAAAATGATTTTTTTCTTTCCTCTGTATAGAGAATTCATTAATAAATATTCAAAATACAGTAAAACCCCGTTATTGCGCTCATCAAGGGACCGTGACCTAAAAGCATAATAAGCAGGACAGCGCTATATCAAGATTTTATTGTACATAGAAAACGTCCAGGGATCGTATAAAAGGAGGGTAAAGAACGGGATAGTGCTATAAGCGGGATTATAAATAAATGATAATGTGTTACATACAGGGTTTGCAGTGAAGGACCTGCCCTTGACAGAGAACTATGAATGAATGTGTTACATACCATTTTAGAAAAAAAAAAAGAACGAGGACTTATTATATTGATAGTGTGTTAATTTACTATTTTAATAATAATAGTCATTGTATAATTTTCTGAAATCGTAACACAGTATCATTTATTTATAATATTTTGAATATTTATTAACAAATTCTCTGTACAGAGGAAAGAAAAACTAATTTTTTTGTCTCTACTTATTACTAACTGATGAAGTTAGATAATGCAATAAAGAGACAAAGATGTTATGTTTTTTAGAAATCACATTTACTGTGCTAAAACAATAAGGTGCAGACAAAGACTTCAAGCATGAATCTTAAATACACTGATTTTCTTTTTACCATGTGGATTGTTTAACTTTAATTTGGTTTTTAGTGATCTGTTCATTCCTGTGAAGAGTGATGTCATTTAATTTGAAGATTTCCTTTCTATTTGTAGTTTCACTGTGAAGACCAAGTGTCTTAAATAATAATAAGACCAGTATTTCCCTAAAACCTGTGTCTTAACAGTATGTGAAGACCAACTCAAAAAAAGTGAAGTGTAAAAACTTCATTGAAATTAATTATGTTTATAAAGATCAAAAACAAAAAATGATCAAATTCACTTCTTTCTTATGAATTAAACTAATTTTTTTTTTTTTTTATCTTATTAGTTACTGCTTAATATGACAAATTACCTGTTTAGAATTGTGATGAAGTGATTTAAAGAACCTACAAACTTCTGAAATTCCAGTAGTTATTGCTAGGAAACATCTGAGATGTTTTATAAAGAAATAAATGCTCTAATCAAAACATATTAGTAGCTAAGAAAAATGCCAAAACTTCATCCATTAATATAATTTTTCGTTCCATTGTAAATAGAAGTTGTTTGGAAGAGCGATTATACACTAAAAAAATAGTTTCTTTCTTCAAATGATAGAACATGGAATTAACCTTTATGTTGTGACATTTTGAACAACAGTAGATTTAGGCTCATGCAAAGAATAAGCCAAATTAGAAATTGAAATCTTATCTTTGCTTCAAAAACATTTTAATACGAGTTTTGATACATTCAGAGAACAATATAGATGGAATGGAACTCTTGTAAAGAACCAAAAAAAGTTATTGAGGATTGTAACAGAAGATCATAGGATCATTGAAATTTTAATCTTTTCCTTAAAGTAGATTGAAGGAACAATATCCAAACATGAAAATACTTTGTACTTACTGTATACCATCACAAAGAGAGGCTAAGGTCGCTAACCTTCAAGATGATCTCTGCTTTTGATACCTAACATTCTGTAATCTTGCTGATTGTTTCTGATAAATGATATAAGATAGTACAGTAGAGCCCTGATTATCTGCGGAATTGGGTGGCAAGGGTACCGCGGATAGTAAAAATCGCGGATAACCCGAAAAAAGACTAAAAATGAGGTGTAAACACAAAAAAATTATTTTAGCATAAAAACTACGTTTTATTATACAAAAAACATAATATGCAAAACTTTTAAAATATGTACAGTACAGCAGAAACCTTTTTGCAGAGCAAGAGCCTGCCACTCATCCACAAATTCTGAGAAGGCCTATAGGATTACGATGCACAATAAACCTGTTAATTGAGAATCTAAAATTCTGATTGTCATTTATTTTCTGTTTT
>JAFIDM010002131.1:63616428-63646138 GCA_023159025.1 Thereuonema tuberculata
GTTTTGAGTTCATTAATTTAATGTGCCTTTGATGATTTCGTATATAAACCTGTCAGTAATTTTCAACCTTCGCACTGTACTTTCCCTGTTGTTGGCTTGGATTAAAATTGGTTTTTTTGAGGTTCGTAATTAAAAATATTTTTTGCGGCACTCGCGGATAATCGGGGCTCTACTATACTTTGTTTTTGTGTTTTGGTTGGCTGGGTAGAATATGTGGCTCTTCATACTTAGGGTTTTGATGAAGTTTTAGTTCGTCATAGTAATAATAATAAAAAGTTTTCCAACTCCTGATCTAGAAGTCAATAGTAGATAACTAATTCTGACTTTTCTTATTCTTAGATAAAATAGTAACATTACTGTTGACTTTTTTTAATCTTTCATTTATAATAACAATACGTAGTAAAATTAAAGCTATTCTTACTCATTAAGAAACAGTCTTAGCTGTTGCTTGAATTCTTCCTAATAAAGCATATTTCGTCCCATTGGTTCCAAAGTGCGGTATCTCATTTTTTGAAGTTCTGAGAAAATCGCCAGTAAAGATTTGAAACATGCTGTGAAATCGATGAAATCGACTACAAAATTGAAAAAGATGGATATATTCGCAATGTTTTTTGAGTTACTTTACTATGGAACTGACAGATACCACACTTTGGCACTCACTGAAAGTAAAAACGGAAAAATGACAAAAAGTGAGTTACCACACTTTGGAACCAATGGGACGATTTAGAATTTGAAGAGCAACCTGCCTCCGTCACACTATGTACTCCCTTTCCTCTTATACATATAAAAAAATAATCCTGATCTGATATACAAAATTAATCTAAAAATAGATAAAAACCTATCCATTAGTAATTTCCCATAACTTTACATTTTTGTAATCAATTAGATTTAATTCATTGACGTGTACGAATGGGATTCAGTTAACCCTATTTCTTTTTCAGGTGTCAAATACGAAGGAGAAGTTGTGCTGAACACCTGCCATAAACAGGATTACCAATTACTCTCCAAAGAAGAAGAAGCCAAATACTGCAGCCAGCCAGTGATGTCACAACCCAAACTGAAAGTATTACCAGCCACACAGCCTTTTCCGCCTTTATTAAAGGAAATAATTATGAGAGATATGAAGACAAGAGGACTAGAAATTAAAGAAAAACCATTGTTGCCTATGCATTATGTTACTGATAATCCCAACACATGGTACAGGAAAGCAAAACCAGAAGAAAAGCCAACAGTCCAATTCAAAAAGCATGTCAGCCCGTCCTTATATGAAGATGTTTTTAAGCAACCGGCTTGAATCCTTCAGTAGACGTGTCAGTTTTCTTAACTCCCTTGTTGTGGCCTTTAATTATTATTTTTTATTTAATCTTCAGATTTTATTTTCAAAATTAGTTACATTCAATTTTATTTTATGATTTGATTCTGTATCAAACAGAAAGAGAATTGTCTTATTTTCTGCTATTTATTCATTTCTTTGAAATGATATATTTTGAATTGAAAACTTATTTTGAAAAGAGTATTATAGTATTTTTTTTTTTCCTAAATTAAAAATTATTCATAGGTTTTCATTCCATTCCTAACTTTGTTATCTTCTTTCTCCCAGGGAAAAAAGAAAGAATCCTGAAGTTAATAATAATAAATATTTATTCCTCATAGCAGAATCCAAATTGACATTAATATTTTGTTGTCTTTCATCTTCTTACAATCAGCCATATTCAACCTTCAGGATTACGTCTTGAAAGTTTTGTTGTTATTGAAAAGGTCTGGAAATACTGAAGTTGTTTTCAGATTTATTTTTTTTGTTACGAAACGGCAAATTAGTTCAAACTGTACATTATCTAAAATACATAATAAAAGATTCAAGTATTTCTTCCTGTTATGCCACACTATTTGTTGTGAAGGATTTTCACTGATGCTTAATGGAGCTTTTTCTACAGATCAGTAAATAGCAGTTGCTCCATGTGTGAGATGTAGAAACAGAGGGTTTTGTCCTACTTAGCAAACTATTAAAGAAATGGTTCAGAAGATTGATGTTTTGAAAAAATCATTATGATTTTACTGATTATTCATTTGATGAGTTAGCAAATAAAATTACTTTTTATTAAATTTGGATAATTTGATTATTAATAAAAAAAATCCAAATCAAAACATTTTTTTTTTTGCATTTGTTTTTAAGATATTTAAAATGTAAGCCAAGAACTTAGCAAAAAAAAATAATAAAATAAAAATTATTGCTAGATTTGTTTCAGTAGAAACTTGTAAATTAGGTTTTTTTGATAAAAAGAATAAAATATTGTATAAACAAATGTTAAAGCTACAGCTTATTTGAGATACAATTGTTATCTTCACTGTAAAAAGAAAAAATAGTTCAAAGGCATAATTTCAATGCTTTTAACAGAAGCAAAAAAAAAATCACAAAGATAAAAAGTGAAGAATCTTGTGTTTGAAACAATTTTTACTTTATTTTTTATATCTAATGTGGTCAGTTCATTACAATTAATTAAATAACTAAATTCTTTAGCAACTCTTTACATGAAAAGCATAAAGGTGGGAAGCTCTTATGTTTATTTTGTCCATATGTCACCACCTCTACAGCCCAGACGTAAGTAACACCTTATTGGAACCCTTATGGTGATGAAGAAAATTACAAGTTCCATGATAATACTGAAGAAAGAGTATTATCAATACCTTACTGACATTCTGAGTGATTTTTATTAAGCCATTACTGTGTACTGTTCATTTTCTAAAGCTAGATCCAACATTCGCGGATGATTGTACTCCGCAGAGGAGTGATACGCTGAGATATGGGCACTTTCCTATGACCTGTTCGGACATTTTCGCTTTTACGAAAAAAATAACGGAGGAGCATTTTTGCAATAGTTTTTATTCTATTCTTAATTCTTTCCCGAAAAGAGCAAATAGAACGCAGCTACTAGTAAACTAACACTGATAAAAAGTAAACATCTTTATTTCTCCTCACCCCTATTTTGATGAAATCGAAGGAGACCCGATGCATGTGCAAAAGTGCTGAAGGTTCTCTGAAACAAAAACAAACAGTAGTGGTTAGTACACTGCTTTGTGGACACAGTAACCCAGGTTTGAATCCTGGTCATGGCAGTGCTTGGATAGCAATATCTTGGCCTACAAGGGTCTTTTCTTTCTTTTATTTATCTTATTTTGATTTTTCTACTTTTTTTCTTAATTATATATATATTTTAACCATCATTTGTAGAAAAGAAATATGTACAGGGTTACTATGGTTTTGTTTACGCTAGGAAAGCAATGTTTTGCCTTTTTTTTTTTTTATTTTTAATAGTTGAACTTTTTATCTATCAAATTCATACCAGGATAGAACTTCATAAAACTTAAAATTTTACTTATTTTTTTTTTTTCTTCTTATCAATCGTTTCTGATGAATTTAGATGAATTTTTCAAGGATTTAATATTTTCAAAGAAATTAAAATCCTTGTGATATAAAAGCTAGCCAATTTTCAAATATTAAAAAGCAAAGAAAAAAGTTCTCATCATATACACAAAATACACTTTCTCCAATGTAGCTGCTGTTTTAATCCATTCCCTTACAATGCCATAATTTTAGTGAAACTTTGAACACAAGCTGAAATTTACATTCGATGACCAAATTTTTACACTTGAAAAGGATAAAGATAAAAGATAATCAAAATCTTTTATTGCAGAAAATCATAGCAGTGCCAAATTCAAGAAAAACAACAGAGGACATTATAAAAATTTCATTGGTCTTTTATGATAGTAAAGTGCTGTGGAAAATAAATTAAGAATATAAACAAAGAGGGATTAAAAGCGCTTAGCGTAAAAAAATGAAATGTTAAATGTAGTTCAATCTTAAGCTAATATTAAAACCTAAGCTGCTCACGCTATGGTTATTCAGCACTAAAGTACAGTCAAGAATATGTTGGCAGGGAGAAAAGACATCGGTTTATCCAAGAGGATTTATCTTCCCAGCAGGGCCTAGAATTTATTTGACCCATGTACACCTTTTTATATATATATTCAGTCAGTAAGAATAAAGGTCTTAATGATGGAAACTGATCACTCGTAAAACTGAATCCAAACACCAAAATTGAGATTAATGTTCAGTTTTTTAAAACTTATTATTGATAGCCTTCTTAATTTAGCCAGATTAAATTTTTAGTCATGAGACAATGAGAGGCAGAATCCACTATTAAAAAAGTTACTATCAGTGACAGGTCTAGAATACATCTAGGACAATGAATCTACATTGTGTATTATTATTTATTTTTGGTTGGGTTTCTTTTGGGGGGAGGGGCCCTGCTTTCAGGAGAGAGACCAGGATCTTCAACCTTTCACATCTTCTGGGAGTGTCATCGGAGAAGTTTGGCTGGCTGATGAGTCCTAAAGAGGATGAAACAGTTGTCCCAGTCTCACTGATGACAGATCGGGTTGCAAAATCCTTTTACTTTCCCTTGTGCCCCTCTTGATTGTCATTTGTTAAATCAACTGTACTTTCTTATAGAGAGACTTGACACAGGAAACTGTTGGTGTTCTTTCATCTAGAAATCTCACATGCTTACCAGGAAATGCATTATTTTAATCCATTATTGTGAAGGATACCCATACGCTTATTTTTTTGATAAATATACTACATTTCTGTCACTCAGTAGAAAAATCCTGCTATTGAAATTAGTTGCAGGTTAAGTGATTTACTTTTGGGAGAACTGGCAATATCATATTAGTCTTGGAATATCTTTGTTATAATTCTGTTGAACTCATTACTTGGGGAATTAAAATGAGAAGAAAAACATCAATTATAGATGAAAACTTTTATCAAATGACGAAGAGGGAAAGTTATTGATACACTTTAAAACCAAGGATAAAATAACACTTGTGTATAGCAGATTAAGTGTTCTTTTGTCAGATGCAAGTACACATGAAATCTTTAAAAATATATACACCCAAGAATTATATTAATAGGAATATTTATAGTGGATTGGAATAATTTATTTTAAGATTATTCAGACAACAATGAATTTATCAGTTTTGGTTTTCTACATAAGTAAATCTTTCCTACCCTTTTTAAAGAGGATGTACATGTATTATCATCATTATTATTTTCTAGCCATGGCTAATACTTGCGTATGTTCCAAATCAGTTGAGAGATTATCATCTGCATTTATTGTCAATTCGGGTCATCTACCTTATGCCAGGGTGAAGTCTTTCTGTTAAATCTTAACTCTTTCTTAAAGACTTAAGGAAAGGCTGTTACATAAAAATAATAAAAATAGATTTCTAAGACATATTCTATCTAATCAATATGTTTATCAACTGATTTGGGCTTGACTGCCGACTGCTTTACAAAGCTCTGATATTATGATTAAAAATCATCCTTAATAGGAAAGCCATTCATTACTGATAATAATGCATCCCTCAAATTATCCATTAGAGGATGGATTTGAGGGATTAGACATAGAAATTGTTAAACTTCTTGTGAATGAAAACATTAATAATTATTACAAATTTAATCCTTTTAAATGCTAATTCTATCTCAGAACAGAAGCAAAAATGTAAGTGCAAATATTAATACTACAAAATAAATGAATCAAATAACATTCACAAACTGTTTTCAAAACTTTTTACCAGTATAAGCAAAAGTGGGTATTTACGTAAAACCTTATTACAAAGGTAACGATCTTGGAATTATTCATAATTTAAAACTGGCGTGGCAATAGCATCTGAACACAGCTCGAACTAACAAAATATGCACGGCTTTCAATACTTATCTATTTCTTTTTTTCCAATAAATTTTGGAAATGTAACTTACAGATGTAAGTTCTCACTTACCTATCTGTAGCAAGTTGAATCTTATCTTTGATTCAACACCGAGTTATTCCAGCTGTCCTTCAGTTCTACTCAATTAAAAAATAGGCTTCAAATTTTATTTGTGTGTCATTTAACTTATAACTCATTTAAGTAAAAAAAATTAAAGTAGTAATCACCTGCATGCTTTCTGAGAAAGACTGCCGTTATGAGATTCCAGCACAAAATTCTTGCAAGTACCAAGCTGTTACACAAAAATAACTGATAGGAAATACACAACAGTCCCTACAACTTACTGCAGTGTTTCACAACCGTTTATATTTGCAGGAATCCCATAGCATGCCAAACCTTGTTCCTAAAATCCTGTGGTCCACCAAGCCTTTTCATTTTGCTTTTATTGCTATAATACAATCCTTTGGGAATGAACATCTGTGATTTACCAATGAAGGTAAGTTTTATTTTTAAACATTTAAAGATACCCAAATATTTTTTAAGCTGATATGAATATGATTTAATGTTTTATTAATCTTAATTGTTAAAATGAAATAGAATGTAGTTTACATTTGAATGGGTGAGTTGAAAAAGGTACATATTCCACAAATGTAAACTTTTGGAAAACTAAAAAAAAACTGTTTTTTAAGAAAACTAATTTTTTTACAAATTATCGATTTATACCTTTAAGTGAAGTGAACTCATTGTGGTTTGTAAATATATAGATATATAACTTTTTATAGCATAAAACTATGTAAATATGTTGAGGAATATGTTCCTTTTTCAACTCAATGTTTTTCTAAAAAAAAAAAAAAAACCTCATAAAATTTTATTTTTGTGTATTTTATGTTACGTAATGTAATATTATATCACGCCATGTATTGTGCTTTGTAAATATTTAGATATATAAATTTTTATAGCATAAAACAATGTAAATGCGTTGAGGAATATGTTCCTTTTTCAACTCAATGCTGGTGCAGCTTTGAGTTGACAACAGAACATATTCCTGGAATATGTCCCTTCTTCAACTCAATCATTTTTACGTGGCTCTGAAAAGCAGACTCAAAATTGAGAAATATGTTTCTTTTTCTGTTTAATGGATGTATTTACGTGCAAAGAAGAAAATGGCTATCTCAGTTTAGTTTGTCAAATTTATGGAATATGTATCTTTTTCAACTCACCCATTCATTTCTGATTTGTCCAGGTTAGTCGATATCTAGATTTTGTTCTCGATATGAATGTTTGTCTAGTGTGAAGCTAAATAAGTACTACATATGCACTCAGAATTTTCCTGCAGTACACCACTCGTCCTCCAGTGGCACAGTGGTTGAGAAGCTCTGACCTACTGTACAAAGAATTTTAACATTTAATTGCTAAAAAAAAAGGAAATTGTTTTGAAGGCTTTGTTAAATGTTTGTATAAAACTGTTTCACTATCCTTATCAGGAAGCAAAACAACAATGGAAATACCTGTCCTGAAGCATACTGCAAACAAATGAACCCAAATATACATTCAAAGGAATTTGAAGTATCGTTAAAGAGTGTAAAGAAGCTGAGAGAAATCAACACCTTAAATAAATTGCCACTAGTTTTGTGACAAAAGATGCTCTTGTGTTTTTTCATGCTAGCTCTATAATAAGCACGTCTCTGATCAAGGCAGGTTGATTGTTAGTTAATTTACTTCTGACTGAATACTATTAAATATTCTTATTCCAAGATCCATGTTGCCTTCCTCAATCTTCAAGAGTTTAAAAAATCATTAATAAATTAGAGACCCTGGATAGTTTCATAAACATGAAAAAAATTCAAAATAGTTATTTTTATCAATCTACTTTGCCTATTTCATTTAGACATCATGTTTGATAAGTGTTTATGATTTTAGGAAGGGCTATAGATGCATCTCAAATAGCCTCTCCTATTCAAAAGTTATGCTCACCTCTGCATCGTCCTTCCTGTTCCACTGAGGCAGCTCTAGCAACCAGCAGTATAACCGTTACTTTCATACAGAGGAAATGCTGTATATTATGCCTGTCCAGAGGCTATAATATGGCAAGCCCACAACTGGACTGTCTACTTTTGGCTGTCATTCAATTGGTAGGACTTCCTATTTGCTTTCAAGTCTCAAAATAAGAATAAAGGTCAGATTTAAATGGTAACTACTTTGGCGAGGAAAGGAACAAGATTTAGAAAAAAGGTTAAAATGTTTTATATAACATTCTAGCAAAATCTAATCTTGACTATGGTAGTGAAGCATGGACATTCGGTAAAGCAGATGAAAGTAGACTAACAGCAGCAGAAATGTGTTTCCTGCGACGAACAGTGGGTTACACTCTCCTTGACAGGAAGAAGTTAAAAGATATCCTTTAAGAATTTCACATACAACCTGATCTTGATTATATTCATCAGTACAGGGCAAATTGAAAACAGCATGTTCTTCACATGAATAATAGCAGGAAATGATCCTGAAATATGTCCTTTGGGCCACAGAAGTGCGGGAAGACCAGCAAAGAAGATGGCTTGAGACCAAAACAAACCAATGGGCTTTAATACTGGATAGGATGATGATGATGATAATGATGATTTATATTTCTGTAATTTGTTTTTGAAAGTACACTTACTTTTTTGTAATTATGTTTCAACGCATTGCTAAATATTTTTTCCATATTTCTTCCTTAACTCCTTTTCATAATCTTAGTATATTATATACATATACACTGTCCGGCCACTTTATTAGGTACACCCCTGCTGTGTGCACAAATGGTGGGGCAGTGTCATGGTGTGGGGGATGTTTTCCTGGCACATTTGGGTCCATTGATATCTCCGGAGGCACGTCGGGATGCTAGATGGTACCGAAACATCATAGCTGACCAAGGGCAATCGTACATGTTTATCCTCATGCAGATGGCTACTTCCAGCAGGATAATGTGCCGGTGCACAAAGCCCGCATCACTATGGGATGGTTTGGGGTTGTCCATTAATTACATGAGGTCAAAAGGGGGGGGGGGTCCCACCACATCTCACTAAGGGGGAGGGGTCCAAATTTTTAAAAAAACACCTCACAATTAATGGACGGCCCCTTTGAGGAACATGGCAATGACTTTTCCTTGCTGCATGGCCCACTCAGTCTCCGGATCTCAGCCTGGTTGAAAATTTGTGGGATGAGCTGGAACAAGCTGTTCGCTCCAAGTCTACACCTCCGTCAAATCTTCAGGAACTGCATGACACACTGTTGTCTGCATGGTACACAATACCTCAACAACATTTTCAGCTTCTTATGGAATCCATTCCTTGACGAATTCAGGCTGTTTGAGGGCTAAAGGAGGCCCAGCACGCTACTAGGTAGGTGTACCAAATAAAGTGGCCGGACAGTGTATTATAATAACAACATTACACCTCTTCTGTATAATTATATTTATTAGCTAAGTTTAAGTAAGGAAAAGAACATCTGGAAGAACATCTGGAAGAAAAACAACATCTCGCTGAAGACGAAAATTCGTATTTTCCGAACATCAATAATTCCAATACTTCTCTATGGCGCTGAGACCTGGACACTCCTCAAAGCCGACATCAACAAACTCGAAGTTTTCCAGATGAGGTGCCTGAGACGAATAATGAGAGTGTCAGTAAAAGATCGAATCAGAAACGAATCCATTCGAGACAGTTGTGATCATCAGGCAACCATTCAAGTACAAATCCAGAAGAAAAGGTTACAGTGGTTTGGACACGTTTGTCGTATGAACAATGCTCGACTTCCTAACAAAGCTCTATGGAAAGAACGACCAACCAATTGGAAAACCCAGAGAAGTGCCCAAAAGAAAACTTGGATTGGAATCATCAAGGAAGACTTGAAGAGCCTTCACATATCACTAGACGAAGCCAAAGTACTTGCTGCAAACCGCCATGATTGGAGGAAGATCATTCGCAAAGTTCAATGTTCAAAGGCACCCACAGCAGCGTACTGGTTGAGAGGAAAACCCCCACCACCCGCCAGCTAGGGACAATGATGATGATGATGATGAAAATAAGGAAAACTATTGAAAGTATAGTGATCAGAAACACTAGAGGGAGAAATTTAAACAAGAATGAAGGTATGGAAGTAAATGAAAAATTTGTAATCATGGCAAATAATATAGTGAAGAAATGTTTTAAATCCCACAAATCAATAGTTTAATGAATT
The DNA here is from genome assembly GCA_023159025.1 of Thereuonema tuberculata. NCBI lineage: Eukaryota > Metazoa > Arthropoda > Chilopoda > Scutigeromorpha > Scutigeridae > Thereuonema > Thereuonema tuberculata. The sequence continues at coordinate 63,626,407 of JAFIDM010002131.1, forward strand.
GCATTATTAAATGGCAGTATGTATTATTGTTATATTTGTTAGTATTTACAATAAGTAGGATGAGATATTATATTCATGTTTTCAATTTCTTATTTTAGAAGTCTTTTTGTTATTGTAAATTTAAGCTTGAAGGAAAGGTGTTATATCTTTCTGAAAATTAGGTAAATATAAATATTTTTTTTAATAGGCATATCTTTTGAGGCTATTCTGTTTTTAGTTAGCCAATAAAAAAAAATGCTTTTATAGATGCTTATTTTAATTGAATAATATTTATTTACAATAAAAACTTGAAATTATTCAGTCTTTTTTGTTATACTTCCTTAAATTTCATTCTGCAAGAAATTGTCCAAAGGCTGGGAGAGCAAAGGTTCAATCCCTTGAATTGGGCAGATATTTTTCCCTGGTCATTTCTTTTCCAGACAGATCCCAGATCTCACCCAGCTCTCTGTCAAATTGATACCATTTTTTTTTTCCAGAAGTAAGACAGGTGGGTGTTGGATTGATGGGATTTTCAATTCAGCTTCGTCATATTCGCCCTATCTCCTGTGTCATTACCCTGTGTCTAAATAACATTAAAAAAAAATGAAAATCCAAGCTATATCATTATAAATTTTATTGCAATTCAAATACACCAAGATAACTTAGTCGTCGTCTTCAGCCAATTCTGATTGCTGACTTGGTTCTTTCTCCTCTTGGTTCCAGTCCATCTGGCTTTGGCAAGCAGTGTTCCATCTGTGAATATTGACATTCATGTTGGATTTCATATCAAAATAAAATCCATACATCCTCTGAAGTTGTTCTTGATAACTCCTCTCAATATTATCATCAAGGAATTCACTTCCAATATACTGGGTAGCATTCATGTATATGTTTTTCATCTGTGGACCTAAATATTCCTCTAAAAGAATATAAAATTTGCTATGCATTCTTGTCTTAGTTTTAACCTCCTCCTTTTGCTTCTTCCCTATAATAGCTTTCAATTCCTTCTGATACTGACGGAATTCCTGAATTTCCGGTTGCTTTCGTACCTATGAGAGACATTATGAAATGATCTAGCTATAAATAATGGTTTCTTTTTTAATATTAAATTGGCCATATTAAATTGATATCAATTTCATTTATAAGTAAAAAGTTGGTGATATTATTATTTCTGTTTTAACACAAGCAAACTCTTGACACTTAGAACTGATGTATAGACGTGAAGAATTGAATAGACCTTAGGTCGCGGTGCTAGGTATATTTACCACCCATCTCATACATTACATTACATTACATTACATTAGAACTGATGTATATTCCTAATAAATAGTTCTAGACGGAGATCACAGCAGCACTGAATAGTTAAAGTTTAGGATATTTATAATCTAAAAAATAAAGGTACATCTAATAAAAAATGTAAAGGATTACAGTAATACATAACTTTATTAAATATAATAAAGTAAAATTTACTTCTGACATGAGGTGCTAGACTGCACCCTCCTCCTGTACTCTTTGGTCTTTAAATAGTGTGCATATTTATATATATAAACAGAAAAAGAAAAAACAATGATGCAATGTCCAGGATCTCTTTGCAGAACAATAATTATTGATTCATTCTTCATTTTATCCTTTACATTTCTTTTTAATTTAAAAAATTAGGGGAAAATGTAGCTATTATTTAAGGATTATATTTCAAAACATTATGTACTGAGCAGAACCCCAAAATGAATTTAGCTTGAAAGGCTCTTGCTGTTTTTCTTTTTAAATTTTTTAAGTGATCTAGTCTCTTAAAAGACAAGAAAACAGAAATAAATGCAGTTAATTGGTAAAATTGAGGGTTATTATTGGGTTGTCGCTGCACCATCACCAGGTATTTTTTTTTTCTTGTTTTGTCCTATATGTTTGTGCTATCTCCTGATGATTGAACATGTACAGCGTTCTGGAACCATTGGGAAACTCTCTTTTACTTCTATTTTACCATGTAAGCGCATTTTATTCTATTTTCTTTGATTCCAGCAATGCCTGTTCTACTCTTGTTACTCCAGAAACAATGATTCATAGTTTATCTTTTAAATAGTGCTGAAAGTGGGATGATAATCTTGTAGATGATTTTATTTAATAGATACTAGGCAATCTGGGAAAAGATGATTCTCCCAATGTACGACTGCTTTCTCACAACCACCCGATAGAAGTGGATTCTGCCATCCCACGAGCCAGCTTTCAGTACCAGCGAGCATGTTTATGACACCGTCGCGGGAGGATCCCAGATTTTTCGGGTCGTTCCGGGACATCTGGTTGGCCCATGTCGAAAAAAATGAAAATAAAAAAAGCACCCTCAATACTATTAATATTTGTATTTCCGTGTCTTATGGTTTCGGAGGAGATAGGGCCAGAAAAAAAATCTAACTTTTCTTTTAAATAGATAGTTTTTTTGTATTTCTTTCAATAAAACCTTTGATTAAGTTTCATGAGATCAAAATACTGATAACTAGTAGTCAAAAGTAATGCTTTTGTTTTGCACTTTTAAAATATATTTTAGTTTTAATGGCTTATATAATAAATTGGCAAGCTATCTTTTTTTTTTTTTGTTTTGCCCAATAGTTTAAAAATTTCTTTGGTTAATATTATTTAGCTTCTGAAAATTTTTTAACACTTTAGTCTTTGTTATTTCTCGAGAAAGAAATTCTGCGCTGAGCGTATCAAAAATGAGTTATTTTTGATACTGATATTAGTAGTTTGGAAAGTGCCAACATAAGAGCCTTTCAATGTGCAACTAATAAAAATATACTTCCAAAAAATATACTTAAAATTTTAAGAATCATGTGGCTCTAAAATACCATTAAAAATTAAAAACTTGATGAACTTTAGTAACTGCTTGAAACGTACCACTTTTTTTTGTTAATGATGATTAATAGATCTACTAATAAATAATACAGATTATCTAATAGAACTCATATATTTATGCTAAAAAATTAATAAAACTGAAAGTTTATTAATGTTAATAATTTACCAGATATCCTCGGAAATGTGCTTGGATGATGATAGCAGCGTCTTCACAAGACCAAATTAAAAATTTTGAAAGAGGAGTTCTAGGACTGAAAAGATGAAGAGAAAAAAAAATCACTATATTTTTCTTATTTCTGACTAAACTTAGTCTGCTTCATTCTATTTCCTGAAGGAAATAATTACTAATTGTTAAATAAATCATGAAAAATTAAGGCTCTTGGCCTATTTTTAGTTATTTAATTTTTTTTTTCAACAAAATGGTATCTATGGAAGACACATAGGAACCAAAAAGATTTTACACCTCAAGCTGTCACCTGGGAGAGTCTGGAACGGCCGTTTCGACCTCTTTAGGACTCATCAGCCAGACAAACTGAGCCTGTCATCAGTGGAGGTTGTTTGGCTGATGAGTTCTAAAGAGGATGAAACGGCTGGTGACAGCTCGAGGTGTGAAATCTTTTTAGTATCTTTGTGTCTTCCGTAGTTACGATTTTGTTTATTTTTTTTTTTTAATAAAGCCAAATCATATAGCACTGAACTGAACTCTTATATTATAAAAAAAGGTAAAAGGTCAGAGGGTGCTTGTTTAGCAATAGAAGTTTTTAGAATGGTTTATAATTAACAGAATAAATTTTTATTACATTAACAGAGATGACTAAAGACGGGAGTTATTTATATGTCTATCCATTGCTTTTTGTTTTGCATGCTACTTCAATAATAACTGCTGAATATTGGGAGGGAAGGGGTTTAGAGATGGACAAAGATGATCCTTATGAAGTGAAAGGAAAAACAGACATACAGCAGAAGGGTCGTCTATTATCCAGAATGCTTTCTTGATAGAAACTATCATCTAGGTTAAAAAGCCTTTAAGATTGCAAGTCCATAATTACAGGAGGAAAGAACTTTTATGCCTGTTTTCAAGGTACAAACTTAAAGATAAACACAGCCGAATTCTTATATGCAAGGAAGAAAGTCATTGAAACTTATGATGCTAATATCATACTTGGATTGTCCAAGTACAGTAATAGAGAACTGTAATTATTGAAATTTGCAAAGGAATTGAAAATGAAAATATTGTAAGAAATATATCAATTGTAATAGTCATACATTATTAATACTCCTCTGTCCCATAATACTTGATAGTTTTCGTTTCGTGGCCGCGGCTTATCACAAATACATGGCTCGATCTCAATATTTTTTTCTTATGAGTTTAATTGATCATACTTCTTTATAAAAAACATCATTTACCATAAATATAACCATATCTTCTTGCTTTATTTCATCATTATTTCATGAAAGGTCAAAAATTCTGAAAATTGTTGTCCCACATTACTTGATAGTTTACTCAAAAAGGGTAAAATGCTCTATAATGTGTGAAAAAGAAAATAAAGTAACCTTTTTGTGCAGTAAACAATTAGGAGTATCATTATATACCAAAAACGTCTCTGGATAAAAGCTGGAGATGTGCGAGTGTGCACGGCAACATTAAAGCCTCTGTTGACGGATGCAAATAAAGAGGAGCGAATTGTGTTTATATTACATCATTTGCAATTTTTTGAAGAAGGAAATATTCGATTCCCGGATATGTTTGAAATGGTTCATATTAATGAAAAATGGTTCTATCTAACAGAGGAACAAAGCTGTTATTACCTTGAACCAGACGAGTTTGAACCGCATCGCCAGGTGAAATCAAAAAGATTCATAACAAGTGTGATGTTTCTTGCAGCTGTTGCTAGACCTCGATTTGATTCACATAACAATGAATGGTTTGATAGAAAAATTGGAATTTGGCCTGTATCTTCATAAGTAAAAGCAGAAGTATTAGCAAATGCTCTTTCTGTTTTAAGTAAATAAAAATTTTCATTTTCATAAATACTCCTACTATTTTTATTGATGTTCTTATGTAGAAGAACTATCTTTACTGATGTACTTATGTAGTAGAACTATCATTTTTGAAAAATAAACTAATCTTAAATAAAAATATCCTAACTTTTTTGTCACAAAAATTAATTTTAAAGAAACATATCAAGTAATATGGGACAAGAAAAAAGGAGAAAACTATCAAGTATTATGGGACAGAGGGAGTATTAAAAAAATAGATACAAATATATTAAATAATATTTGAACTTCATCAATTGGATAGTTCAGTTGATAATTCATAAATGTAAAGAAGCATAGAGAAAATAGTTCAAGATATTCTAGGTTTATAACTGTAAGCTTAATGTGCATTGGAAAAATCATAAAATAGAAGAGTGACATGGAAAAATGCAGCTACTTGTAAGAAAAAGAGGCTGTGATCCAACAGTTTCAGAGTGCAATGCCCATGTTGAAAATGATGGGAACAATTTTCTTTTCTTTTTTTTTTAAGTGTCTGTGTTTTTCATTTCATTTGCTATTGCTGTTTTTTAAATCAATGAACTACATCAATAAATTTCTCTCATGGTTGCTTTTTTACTTACTGCCTATTCAACCAGGTTCTCACAAATGGAATATCAGGAAATTTCACATTGTTTCTTTCAGGATAATTGGGATTATGGCTGTTAAATAAAAAAAAAAAGCAAGCATTGTTTAACGTGCGCAAAGTAAAATATTAAAAAGTGACGCCGGCGCACTAGTCAATGATAATAACAAGTTAAAAACATGAAAATAAAATGAAACTTCTAGTTTCAACTTCTAAAATGACGAAGTCTTTATCTGGTCCAAGAGGGTTTAACAAACCTGGCTTATATGGCGAGAAGGAAAAGAGTGAAAGAGGGTGAGGGATGATGGGAAATGTGATGTGTTAGAAGAGTTTATTTGAGAATGGAAAGAGGGGAAATTTATTATTTTATTTTTTGTTTCTTTTTTCGGAAGCCATACTGTTCAATGGATTGTATAGAAAGTATGACTTCCGGAAAAAGAAACAAAAAATAAAATAATAAATTTCCCCTCCTTCCATTCTCAAATAAACTCTTCTAACACGCCATCATCCCTCGCCCTCTTTCACTCTTTTCCTTCTCGCCATATAAGCCAGGTTTGTTAAACCCTCTTGGACCAGATGAAGACAGAGTAGAAACCAAGACACTACTCTACCCACTCCCTTTGGACAAAATACAAAATTATCCCCATCTATCAAATCTATAAAATACAGTTAACCCTACTCACTCATAAACTACTACATAAGAATCTCTCCTCATCTGTTACGCTAGAAACCACTTCACTCTCTCACTCTTCTAACATAAGAACTATGCCAGCCCTACTAATATCTAAAATCAGCTCCAACTACGAAAGAAGAGCAGTCAGCTACACAGCTCCCAATCTTTGGAATAAAGTTCCCCAAGATATTAGGAACTGTCATAGTCTGGCTCAGCTCAAGAGAAAACTAAAGAATCACTTCTCCACACCAAGTAATTTCCCAACCTAAGTTATCAACACTTGAATCTGCTTCCTACCCTTCCTTCCCTATACTCTTCTCTCCCCCTCTCCTCTGTTTCTTCAGTCTGAACTAAATGAACATACAAGTTTAATATCAAAATTTAAATCTCCTAAATTCATATGAATTATTTTTAAATGTAAATATTTTAATTGAATTATTATGTATAGAACTTTTTCTTATGATTCTTCTATTTTTAAGTTCCGAAATGTATATCTATTTTAACAATTCTTCGCCTGTGAGGACACTGTCTGCCTTCATACGGGATCACCCTTAAGGCAACTGAGTGTCGTATCTGTAAATTGCTGTATATTTGTAAGAAAAAACTTATAGGCAATAAAAAAAAATTAAAGTCAATGGAATGCATAAAAATAGGAGTTAGGTTAAATTACGTAAGAATGAAAAATAAGATGATACACTATTGGTGACAGACACAGATAAGTTGTGTCATAAAATTCTTAAAAGATGCTACACTGATGACAAACAAATTGTGCGTTAATAAAATATGACAAAGGAGGACTTTCTTCATGTTTCTTTACTACATTTTTTGGACTCGATAAAATAGTCATTTAATACTTATTTGAATGTATTAGAATTGCTGCCCTTTACGACAATGGTTAATATTGATTTGACAGAAACTATTAGATTTTTTTTTTATCTGTAAGTTATCATTTTTATCTGTAAGTGTAAATTTTTCTATTTTTTCATTAATTTTAAATTATTATGTACATGAACATTTGATACTTACTTGTATAAATATTCAGTGAGATAATCCAGTGGCCTAAACTTGGTATACTTTCTCTAGGATAAGAAAGTAGGAAAAAAAGAACCATTAAAATTTTCACATTTATATATATATATATATATATAGATTAAAACTTTTAATACTGAATTAAAGTTAATGTCCTCTGAGTATGTCAAAAAGGAAACAAAGATGCTACAACTGAAGCATGTTTTAAAAGGAAATTTTTTGATCTGTAGGTAAGTTCAAAGAAATGCTTCAAAGAAATTATATAAAAATTCATTAGAAGAAAAATGGTTTTATCTAGAAACAAAGCAAAGCTTTTTTTCGCTCAGTTAAAAATGTTTAATGTTATTCGTGTGAATAAGAAGATGGTAGTTAAAATAATAAGAGCTTATCTCATTGACACCGATTCTTTTAAAATAGAATCTGTCGTCGAACTAAAAAGAAATTAAGGATAACATATATTCTCGGAAACTAACGCAACATAAAATGGGAAAAAACAAAACAAACATCAACTATCAAAAATTTGACTTTCCCAATTATTTCCAAATAAATACACCCAGGGATTCACAAAATAATAGACTTGTGAAAATGACAATTTGCATTTATCACAGCTCTATTGCTCAAAAATTTCAGTCTGTGGCACCCTTTATGTACGACAAAAAGTCAATGTTAGTAGCAGATATTAAAAAATATAAATATGTAATTATTTAAATTCTCTGTTTTTATGGCAAATTTTTCGTCATTGAAAAACTTAGTAATAGTACATCAAAGCATTTTCCTTTCTCTGCAGCATACAGCATGCTTTCCAATGCAGGAAGAAGAGCAGGGAATATCTTCTCAATGGTATATTGATGAATATCTAAGAAAGAGAAAAAAAGTCAAAGATATACAACACCAGTTGGATAGCTATGCAATAAATATCTAATGAAAAAAATTCTTCTTAATCTTAGTTTACAATAATCTTAAATTTAAATAAGAAAATACAATACAAAGCTTATGTAATAAAAGTAATAAGTGATTGAAAAATCAATGTAATGCAATCAAAAAAACAAGCAGTAAAATTTTTATCTAATCGAGAACTTGGAAATTTCATCAGAAGTGAACTTAAAGGTTTAGATACACTTTAGCTTTTCCATTTTTTTTCTTTGTTTAAGCAATTATTACCTAAAACTTGCATTAAAATGTTGTGATTTGTATTACTTACTAAAAATAAATGGTAAATATAACCAAAATAATTTTTTATCACTAAATATGGACAATCATGGACAACACTAATCACGGTTACAAACATGATCTGGGGGGGGGGGGGGGCTAGTGGGGGCTATAGCCCCTCCATTTAGCTGTGAATATAGATTGGATAAAATATGGTATCCAAGGCTGCTGCCTGATACATTAATATTGCCATGATGATGATTTCAATTGCTAATAAAAAGCTGGCGTTTAACGTGCATTTCAGACACACAGGTATAGTCAGCCCTTCAGAAAAGTTAGCCCCCCCCCCTTTGAAAAATCCTGGATCCACCCATGTTAGTCATTCATCTTCCAAAGTAAAGGTTTTCCTGCAGAATTCTTTTCTATGCCTTCATCTTCAAATTGCTAATTGCACAGGTGAGCAAAGATGGCGATTCTGTTGTAATTCAAAGCCTCTATGTTTTAAGCACATCTCTTGGCAACTTCAAAAAAGGCCTTTCTTCACTTCTGCTTTGAATATTCAGCATCTAAGTTTTGGCAATGAAATCAAATATTGTCATCATTCTTTTTCTATGATAAGTAGTGATGAGTAGGGCAAGGAATTTGATGATTCTGCATCTTTTTTCTATGAAGGTTGAAACATTGCTCGCATATATGAAAATGTGTAACATTAAATAATTGGTTAAATAAAGGCAATTCATTAGGGCAATTTTTTACATTTTTCGGCATTTTTTAGGGATAGGTCATTTTTTTGGCAATTTTTAGGTCATTTGGAGCATTTTTAGTAGTTTTTTGGAAGGCAATGTCATTTTTTTTATACATTGAGATTTTATTTATTATTCAGTATCTTTGCTTGTCCTCATTCAAGCCAACAAATTTTTCCAGAAAACAAGTAGACCTTTTTTTTTTTTGGTTGTCAAAGTTAAAAAAGGTAAAAAAAAAAAGGTTTAATGTAATAAATTCAAATGTTTTATTGGTCATTTTTTTTTATTTTTCTGTCATTTTTTTTTACTATTTTTAGGTCATAAATGCATTTTTTATTTGTTATTTATTAGCAAATTATAGATCATTAAACGCCTTGCCCTAGTGATAAGTAATGCAATGATTTTTTTTTCTTTTGTAGAAGATAATGATAGTAAAATAACATGTCATGAAGAAATAAACTGCTTTTCATTTATTGTTTTGAGAAAATTCACAGTAAAATAGAGAGAAAATGCCCTACTTGTTTTATTACTGATAATTTTTAGAAAAAATTAATAATAATTCAACTGGAAGAGAAAAGCAAATAAATTGTACCTTTCATTTCTGTAAAAGCTTTAAACTGAGAGCTGACAAATTCTTCTCGAATTTCAGTACTATATATTTTTGGAATGCACGGACTCTTTCTTGTAGTCATTTTGTAATTCAGCAGTGCCCTAAAAGAAACAAGCAAAGAAAGGAGCTTTGAATATAAAGGAACCATGACTTGGGCTGTAATGGAAGCCATGGCAACTATTTTTCATCTGCCAAACATGGGGCTCCACTGCAATTCCAGAATACATATTTGAAAGCTTGTTGGGTGTGCTTCTGATTAGCACCACTGATGTGGTCTGGGTCAGTGAAGGAACATCGTAAGGGGCAACTGGAAAACAAGTATTCGGAAATCATCATTTAATAAGGCAGTGTAGACAAGGAAGAAAAAAAACCCCACAGGAATGCTCAATAAACATTGCTAACATCCCTCAAAGTAATCTCCAAGATTGTTCACCATACGTTGCCAGCATTTGGGAACTGCTGTCCAACGCCATCATTCTTCACGATAACGTCACATGTCACACAGCAGCTCCTCCACAGGTTTTATGTCGATGGAGGTGGGTATTCACAAGAGTATCCATGCGACTTTAATTTTGATTCCAAAACTCAAGCTGCAGTTGTGTGGGTAACGCTTGCAAACAAAGATGAAATTTTGACGGTATTTCGGCGAGAGGTCACATGCAGCCAATGGTATTCTCCGCCTTCCCAAATGCTAGCAATATACAGTGAACAATCTTGGAGATTACTTTGAGGAGTGTTAGCAATGTGTATTGAGTATTCCTGTTTTCTTTTTTCTTCTTTGCTACACTGCATTGCCTTATTAAATGATGATTTCCAAATATATATTTTTCACTAGCTCCCATGATATTCCTTGACTGATCCAGACCACATTAGTGGTGCTAATCAGAAGCACATCCAACAAGCTTTCAAACATGCATTCTGGAATTGCAGTGATGCCGCATGTTTGGCAGATAAAAAAATAGTTGTCATGACTTCCATAAAGGCCCATGTATGTATATATATATATATATATATATATATAGCCGGACAGTGATATGAAATTTGAAACCAATGTAAAGACCAAATCACTGCCTGAAAATGCCAATTCAAATTTCAGATTACCGTTTCTATGGTGATAAAACAGAAGTCTACCACCAGGTCTTCAAATCACGGCAGTGATTTGGTCTTTACATTGGTTTCAAATTTCATATCACTGTCCAGCTATAATAGTTTAGTAATATAAGTTAATTTTTATTCTTATATTCTTTACGTTCTAAATTTAAATTGCAAATGATTGATTGAAATCTTTGCATTTCTAAACTCGAAGGATGAGCTTCAAGTTTGGACATTATATATATATATATTTATATATTAAGCACAGCTAATATGATTCCAGGCTAAATATTATGTTTTTATTTTCTACTTATTTTTAAATTATCTGCTCAAAAGTATGAACGATTCCTCTTCTGATCGTAGGAAACCCAACTTTGATTTCTAGTCAATTTTCTTATTTGTTCTTTTTTTGATTTCTTATTAACATATTGATCATATCAAATGTGACTGACTTCATTTCGAACTACAATGAATGGCTGCTAAAAGCAAATTTGTGGATCAACCTATATGCTAACAATTTATAGTAAGCAAAAGTAAGCAGAGGAAACAAAATCTATATACTGATTTAATTCCTTCAAATAACTATTAGTAAGCATTGTCATTTGTGTAGAATATTAGAGATAAAAACAAAATCTGATAAGACTGCTACTCTTTCTTTTTTAATAATTTCTTAATTGGAGCTGTAACTGTCAAATGTTTGAGAAGACAGTTTCAAGTTTTCTGGATTTTTTTTTTTCGTAGTTGATTCAAAATCAGAGTAATACTAAATCTGTTGAGTTCGACAAGGATGTGGACTTTCCCCAATACTTTTCAACATATATATATATAAATAGAATTCTAAAAGAATGGAAATTAATATATAAAAATGGTATCCAGATCACAAAAGATAAAAAATTGAAGACATTACTATATGCTGCGATCAAGTTTTGATAGCAAATTCAGAAGATGAACTTCAAATTGGAGCAAATCATCTAAATACCATCTCAAAAAAATATAAATGAAAATTTCGGAATTAAAAACAAAATCTATGGCAATGTGTGGAAAACAAATACAAAGAGTAAAAATTGTAATTAATGGGAAAATAATAGAACAAGTATCAGAGTTTAAATATTTGGGAAACATAATTTCATGTTATAACGATGAGGCAAACCTGATATTAAACGTAAAGACATACAACAGAATGAATGGAATAATTAGAAGAAGATTTGGAAAGCAAGGCGAAAGAAACACTACTAAGATTACACAGTGGCGTACCAACGCCTTTGGGGGCCCGGGGCGGGAGTTCCATTATTCAACAACCAAAAAAAAAAGGAAATCTTGTCTGGATGGGGCCCCCTAGTCTTGCTTTACCAACCAAAAAAAAAAAAAAGAAATCTTGTGTGGATGGGGCTTCCTAGTCTTGCTTTACCAACCAAAAAAAAAAAGAAATAAGCTGCTTGGTGGGGCCCCCTAGGCTGGCTGATGGGGGCCCCTCCCAGGTGGGGGCCCGGGGCGGACCCCCCCCCCCCTTGGTACGCTACTGAGATTACATAACATTACAGCCAAAGCAGCAATTAAATATGGGAGTGAAACCTGGATATTGAAACAAAGAAACAAAGAAAGATTGAAAACTGCACAAATGAAATTTCTAAGACCTTTATTAGGATTTACACGTTTCGACAAAAAGAAAAATAATGATATCAAGAGTACAACTTAAAACTCCAAATATAATTCAAGAAATTTAAAATTATCAAAAAAATGGCTTAACCATGTAGAAAGAATGTCCAACGATAAGATTCCAAATTAAATTTGAGATATAAACCCAAAGGAAACAAGAGACCGAGGTCGTCCAAGAACAAGATGGAGAGACCAAAATCATCTTCAGAGTTTAGGAACAGACAAACATGTCTAAACCTTAAATGTTCAAGACAAGACAAGACAAGACATTCTGTATCTTTCTCAGTGAAGGTTTTTCAATAGTTAATTTTCAGGACATGTTTGTATGTGCCTGTGTTCCATCTTTCTCACATATAATGCTGCCTACCTTCAGCTATCTACAAGTCTTCTAATGGACTCACCAAGCAATTTTCCAATGCAATAATAATAGGAACCAAATAAAATACTGTCTTTGAATACAAGCACTTGTAAGTCTTATGAGCTAGATCTTGAAAAAAATCAACTTATGAACAAAAAAAAAAATATCATTTATTTATTTTACTGTGAAATACTTTAAATTTGTAGGAAAATTTACCCCTTACCACTAAAAATCTCCTTAACCTATTTCTCAGCAACTGAGGTGCAGCAAATATATACCGGTATGCATTATTATTCTATGATAAAATTTCCTGTACTGCATCTATGTAATGCCATTCAAATAAATCATGACTATAATCCTAATAAGCAATCATAGTCAAAGGAGTATGCAGTAATTTGGAATAGGAGTTGTTTTGATGGTCAACTGGACCCTTTAGCTATTCAACTGGAAATAAAAAAAAAGAAGTCATTTCCTTTTCCGTAAGCATGGGAGCAGTTACAAACAACACAATGACTTTCCAACCAAAAACAAAAAAATCAAAATGCTACATTTCTTTGATTTTCAGATTCATTGGGGGAGGTTTCAACCCCTGCCAATCCTTGGTACGCTTACCAGGAAGTGTCATCCAGAAGAATGTAGAAGTCTCTTGAACGACAACCCCCCTAAGGTAACTTCTTATCAGGAGTTAACAACTGGACCTATCGCTCCATCTCCTTGTTCGTTTGACTGAGTATGAAAATTATTTCTAAACATTGTTCTTCAGACTAGCTCTTATTGAGTCTGCACTAGTTCAGACACTATTTACTACAGAAACCTCTGTGTGAGATATTCACCAATTTTGCATGCTAAGTTACATCATGTAAGCTTAGTTGAGGCCAAAATCATAAATTCATAAAACTGATAAAAGAACTGAATGGAGTTTCTGAAATTATCAATATTCTACATTTGAAATCATATGTCTCTCTTTCTTCTTTGAACTATAAGAACACGTCTTGCAGAGATCCTCAGAATGCTGTCTACATCAAATCTTTACATCTGTAAACCAGTCTGACCCACACTTACAAACGTTAATCAAACACCCCAAGCCTTATTCAAACGCTGCCATATCTAAGAAATCTGCTACCAAAAATTGCCCAACAGAAATCCAGACAAAAGTTAAAATGATTGTAAAATCTGCTGCTCGTTCAATTCATGTAACTATGGTATCAATTACTGATGCATGAGAATGGCTTGTAATTTTCATTTCAAATGAAAGGAGGGAAATTGTAGATTCCCAAAACATCTGGTAGATGTGGTTCATAGTCTACTACATGAGAAAAATGGCTTCTCTTCTATAGAATGCTTTCAGTCTAACTAACTGGTAGTTAGTTTTCAACTTTGAAGTATTTGTTACTTAAGTAAGCTGCAAGTTGATCTGAACTTCACGTCTTTGTGTTACTATTAATTTATATGTTATCAGTAAACATTAATCAGTTCTATGTGGAACTATATAAATAACTAAGTGTCAGAGATGTTACATGACTCACTATAATTTGTTTAGTTTTTAATTTTTCATTTTACTACCTGGTTTCACAAAAATTAATGTAATGCTGATGTGACAAGAAAAGCTTCTGAAATTAATAGGAAAAATATTATAAAAGTAAAGGCTAGCTGTTAATTTGAAGGATAATGAAACTGTCACGTTACTCACACTGTAGTTTCACAACGTATATCAACAATTTGGCCCTGTGCACCTGAAACAGTTTCTACCTCATGCTTATATGAAAAAGTACAGACATCTGCTATGATGAAGATGAGAAATCTTATTATAACAAGGTTCTTCTCTTGCATTGATTCAAGTAGATTTTCTTGAAAATTATAAATGTTCCTTCCAAGAAAAGTGCCTTTCAAATACAAAGTGCCATTAAGACCAGAGTCAAGTCATAATTTTCACTTGTTCCTTGTGATACCATGAGAAACAACAGTCCAGTCATAGTATCTGATACTATGGATCATTCAAAGATAACAATTATTCTATTTACTGACAAAATTTGCAATGCCTACCAGCAGAATACTGATATTACAATATAAAGTGATGGACCTTCAAGCCAATTCAAAAACATCGTAGCTTCCCTAACTTTCTTAGAAAGGAGTCACAAAAAGAAAATCAAATGGAACTATTTTGCCTCAAGTCATTTAAAGGTCCAGTTGATGGGATTGGGATTTGTAAAGTGTGTGTCTTCAGTTTTAGTAATGAAACGAAAGTTCATTGTACAGGAAGTGAAGTCATTTTTTGATGCATTTACAAGTGTACAATCAATAGTTCAAATGCTGACTATTAGTAATAAAGACATTCAAGAACCTTCTAAGGATCTGCATTTGCAAGTTCTCAAAAGTTTTACATAGTGTCATTAAAATGTCTGCAGTTTTGCAGGAAGTGCAAATATCACCATTATCCAATATTTCATTCAAGAGATCACTGAAGACTCCTAAGCATTGCTTATTGACACTGCCTTGAAAGTAGGGAATCGGTATGTAGTATATCGGCCTGAAACTGGTTATTGGCTCATTGGCATATTACAGGAGCTTTCTTAGCCAGACAAAAAAGCTAGCATATTTATTCATCAAGCTAGCCTGTTCTTTAACCGTTTCCAGCCAATGGATGATACTGAATGGATATTCAAAATTATATTCTTTCAGAAGTGTCAGCTCCGACTCCAGTGTCTACAAGACGACATAACTATCTAAATTTGTCAAATACTAACTAGAAGAAAGTCCAAGAATTGTTTTCAGAAAATTCTGAAGCTCAGTGATCTAACATTAAAAACTCAAATCTTGTTAAGTCATGGAAAAATTTCATTTCGTCACATTACTCATGCAACAAGTAACATTACTCACACTGTTTTCAGCAGGATATAGCAAGGCTTCCATAAAATCAAATTTACTTTGAATTTTTTTAGATTATTCCATTAAATAAACATACAATGTAGCTATTTACGTGTTTGGATTAAAAGTTTGCAGGAAACAATATGTTTGTATTCATATATATATATATATATATATATATATATATGGTGTATCTAAAATGTGCTGCCAAACTCAAAGGTTATATTCAATCATGCAAAACAACGAATAAATGTCATATAAGTGTGGGTCTGGAAATGCTTTATTTCCAATAAAGTATTGTAAACTAATGCTTTAAGAAAACCCCATACGAAAAAGTCCAGAGGGTTCAAATCAGGGAAACGAGCAGGCCATGTCACGATTACTGAGGAGCAATTTAATGACTCTACGATACGATGTAAAGGCCAACACCTCTGTATCGTTTTATCGTTCATATCTTGGAAGTAACGCATTTCCAGACTCATGTTTATATGACATTTATTTGTTGTTTTGCATGATTGAATACAACCTTTAAGTTTGGCAGCACATTTCAGGTACACCCTGTATATGTGTGTCCATTGCATGTCACATTACTCACATTAAATTCAAGACAAGATATAAAAATAATAAAAACATTGCAGACTCAAAACTGATCTTGTCTGAAGATAGCATACATAAGGCAATATATTGCATACCTTAAGGTAACGAGAAATATTCAGGTGTAATTAAGATAGCATAATTTTGGCAAAAGAAAGGAACATCAGATGTCACGTTACTGATGCTTGGACTGAGCGTGCTTAATTATGCTTGATACTTTATTGATGTAAGTACATTATCCCAAATATAAATTATCAGATTCATGAAATTCATTCATTTTTGTTGCGAAGCTTTTACAAGTCTTCAATTTAGCAACATAAATACTTAAATTTTTTTTAATACAAAAATGTGTTGTTTAATAGATTGAAGATGCATCTATTCAACACTGTAATAAGAATGACTTCCCGGTAGATATCCTTTTTTTCCTTCCTGTATATTCTCTTCCTCGACCAAGTTTTAGTTCTTCCTTGTATAAAGTCTATAAAGGTCAGTTGTAGACTAAAGAGCTTCAGATTTTAACCAATGTGTGTCTCTTGCTGCAGGGCAACATATACATACTGGAAATTTTATTAAAATATTAATTGTTGAAATTATCAATATACCTTATTCAAAAAATGAAAAAGTGCATTAAAACAATTATTAAAGTAAACAGTTAAAGTCATAGTATAAATATCTTCATTTGTCTTCAAATCAGTCAACTACTGAAAGTGACATCTGAAACACAAAGGATTTTTAAGTTTTATACCTTATTTTTTTTTTTTTTAATATAATCTACCCTAAAATTAGTTAACCTAAAATTTTCAAATGCATTTAGGTCTAAGTTTTACTTGTTAATTTTGCATTGAATTCAAATGACTTAATTTTAAAATTTGTAACAACGATGAATATTTTGACCACATAAAATCTTTAAAGTTTCAAGAAAACATTAAACAAAAATTATGTTCAGAACTCTTGTACGATTTCACTCCTTTTTCTGTCATAAATTACTTGTTTTCTTAATTTCGGCGTCCATCTTAATTTCCTTGCTATTCAGGAATGTTAAAAATCGTGTAGAAGTTGCATACTTTCTAAATCTCGGAGAAGAAATATTAGGGAAGGAATAAAAAAAAAAATATTTTGAGATACTGTCTTTCAATTATTACCTTCCCTGTCCTGCATATGTAAATGATGCATCCAGTTGCCTCCACATTTAAATTAGATGAAAATCAGTGAAAATAAGAATTTTTTTTCTTTATAAATGATGGACAATTCTATCAAAAATATTTTTATTATTATTGTATACAATTTATTCAGGCTACTATTGCAGGAGGGACAACAGGCTGAAACTGCGCCAAAAATATGGAATAATCAAATGAAAGATAGAAATTCCTGTCTTGTTACTTTACTCACTTTATAAATCAGTAAGCCAAAATATATAAAAAAGCTTGTGTTGAACTGATGCTAATATATTTGCATCATAATCTCTTCCTTTCAGAAACCCAGAACAATTGTTTATCGGAATATAAAAGTCGATCTTCCAATCTCTAAAACTAAATAATAATAAACATAAACAATCTTTGAACAATTTGGATGTATGAATTTTGAACAATTTGGATGCATCATGGAGCATTGCACGTTTTTTATTGTTGTGTTTGAATTCTTGAATGTTAATTTATTTTATTTTATGTTTGTACTGGGAAGGAGAAAGTTTTCTTTTCCCATGAAAAGGCTTGAGGAAGAATGTCCGATAAGGAGTTCAAAATATTGCCTGTACGAAGTTATGGAGTAGTAAAGAAAATAAAGTGAATTTTGTAATAAACAATCTTTGTTTCCTGGGAGACAATTATATCTTTAATTTGGAAGTCATCCCTTTTGCCAGTTATTTTCAGATATTTATTATGTCCTATTCCTCTACTGAATCCATCAATTTTTTTGTCAATACAAATATAGCTTCTCAAATTCCTTGAAGAAAAAAAAATGCAAATGCAAATTCCAGACTGCCAATAAATATTTTTATTGAAAAAGAAAAAAGTCGGCTTAATCTTACTACAGTGGTCCTCTCAAACAGGATTTCTTTGAAGAAATATTCTTGTTTTAAAATCTAGCATGAGCCGCTTGAATCTTTACGATTTATTTTGATTGATCCAAGTTTCCTGACTAGAAAATTTCAGCCGCCATCTTAAACGCAAAAAAAAAAAAAAAAAAAAAACTCCATAAAACAGAACATATTATTTTCTTAATTTAATTTGAGGTAATGCTGCTTAATCTTAAGAAAAATTCATAATTTACACCTTTAAATTTCTTTCGGTTCTCTTTGGAAAGGGAAAGCAAGAATCTAATTTGATATGTCAATCAATCTTTTTGAGTCAAAAATTCACAAGTAGTAAAAACTGTTACCTAAAATAGATCTACAATAAATTCTAAAAGATTTACCGTCTCAGACAAAATTTAAATAGTAAAATACTATTAAAAAAAATTTAATAGTAAACTCACTGTCAGACAAAATTTAAATATTCTATTCGAATAACGTACCGGTATGTAAATATGGAAAATACCGTCTTCAAGCAAAAAATGCCCGCAATTCCTAAGAAATATGAATTTAATAAATGAGTTTTAAAAAAAAAACTTTTTTTTAGGACGCAAATAGGATTGCCATTAGGGTGAAACCGGAGATTACAGTACCAGGCTGTTACGGACTAAGGTCGATACAAGATGGCCGCCTTGGCACTACTTTTATGATATGAATTTTAGTTTTTCAATTAACTAGTGAAAAGTGGAATGAGATTTGCAGGTAAGCTTATTTAAAAAAAATTATAATACTAACATATAGGGTGGAAGGACCAAAAAGAAAGAAGGATACTGGAAGAGAACAGAAGTTGAATGAGGAAGGTGAGAAATGCAAAAGGAATTCAGGTCGCAATTTCAGACTGACTGCAATTGAACGAGAAATATTAGTATGACTACAATATAATG
The DNA here is from genome assembly GCA_023159025.1 of Thereuonema tuberculata. Classification (NCBI taxonomy): domain Eukaryota; kingdom Metazoa; phylum Arthropoda; class Chilopoda; order Scutigeromorpha; family Scutigeridae; genus Thereuonema; species Thereuonema tuberculata. The sequence continues at coordinate 63,645,571 of JAFIDM010002131.1, forward strand.
TCAATTTAAAGCTGAAGCATAAACATGATTTTTAATTGATTAAGAAGAGGACATTCACGGATATCTTAGGAATTTCATTCCAAAGTTGAGGCGATGCATAGCTGACAGTTCTGCTTTGATAGTTAGTCTTCTGCGCAAGTGCACCAAACTTCAGTAAACTTTGATGACTGCAGTTTGGACGAAGCTAAAATTAGTGGGTGGGGGGGGGTGCTCCAGAAAAATTTTAGCCTTTGTTTTAAAATTGTGTGAAAGGAAACATGTAGAAAAAGAAAATTTATTCAGAAACTTGATAAATTTCTTTTTATACATGTTTGTTTCCTTTCACACAATTTTAAAACAAAGGCTAATATTTTTCTGGAGCAGCACGCCCTACTAATTTGGACTGCACGACCAAACTGCAGTCATCTTTATTGAAGTTTGATGCACTTGAGCATTAGTCTTCGGAATTGATAGTGACAGCTAAAAAGTGGGTAAAATAACTTATATCATAGGAATGGGAGGTGGATTAATGGTTTGTGGAATTGTAAATATTACATTTATATCAGGGGCGCAAGGCCCCCCCCCCCCG
>JAFIDM010002131.1:63648464-63659064 GCA_023159025.1 Thereuonema tuberculata
ACAAGGGCCTAAGTGTCCCACACCCGACCGACACCGGGACCTTATATTTAAGGCCCCTTCTCGGGCCCCCCAAAGTCAACTGCAAATAAGGAAAAATTCGCTCTCCTATGAGGGGCAGGGACACCACACTTGGGTGGGGGATGGCGACACAAGGGCTCAAGTGTCCCACCTCCGATCGACACCGGGACCTTATATTTACGGCCCTTCTCGCCGAGCCCTTTCTTTCTTTAGTGGCATTGAAACGCATGCCGGGTACAGCTAGTTCTTTATAAATGTATGAGAGGTCCTTCATTAACTAATTCCCTCCGAAAATACTGTTCTACTTGCAATATAATTTTGCATGCACTGCTTGTAAAATAGTGTGTCGACATTTTGCGAGCAGCCTCGGAAAGAGACTATTGTCTCGGACTTTACGTGAATCTCGAGAAATCTCGTTCGTCACGACTGATTTGTCAGACTATACATATAATTGTAATAAGAATTTTTTGGATCTACTAACAAGTATAACTCGAAGGTTTCATAACTCCAACTATATATGAAATTACAAAAATAGTAGAAAGAAAAACTATGGGTATAGGTAATGTGTCAACAACAGATACAAAAATACCCAATAATTACTTTGCACAAATCTTAAATATCTTTCTTCTAAAATGAGTTTGTACTTTTGTTTTAAGAACTTGTCTTTTTATATTTATTTTTCTGGCGAGACATTGGTGGTATAAAATATGATGAATATCTGGGAAGAGATAATCCTGGGAGATTAGAAGGGAAAGGGAATTAGTGAAGAGTTTACAAGGAAGAATAGTAAACTATGTAACGAGACCGTTCGTGTGTGTTTTATTCTTCTTTAACTTTTCTTATTCTACCCATGATTAACTGTTAATGGGACATAAATTGATAATTGGACATAAAGGACATAAGCAAGCCTGTGTATGGATATGGTCTAATAGTGAAAGTGATCCATTTGAGGTCAGAAATAGATTAAGTGGGTCTTAATACGAAATAATGTCTATGGGCACACGTCTCCAGCTCTTACCGTTTCATAGATAACGTTTCATGTCAAGGTATATCTTTGATTACAAATTGCTCGGCCATCATAGTAGGTACAGCTCTAGTTTTTGTTGCATTCATCTGCCCTGGAGATACTGGTTCTAACAGTATGCCAGATGACCCTCTCCCCAACTAACGTGACCTGGATATGGGCACCTGGTTATGGGCCCATAAGTCAAGATTTTGGGGTAGGTTCCTCTTAGGTTTATATATGGTATATATTGAGGTGTATATGCAAGCAAAATTTGAAGTTCGTAGCGTTTTCCTAAGTTGGTATAAAGAAACCAAAAGTCTGCATAGGGACATGGCCTAATAGTGAAAGTGACGTAATAGTGGGGAGACAAAATAAATAGCGGGACAATTGGACCCACCTTATCGATTGTATGTTAAGAGAGGATCGTTTTATCCTCTAGCACCCATATTCGGAAACATGGGTTTCACCCTTAAATTCGACTTGTTAAAACTTCACTTGACAAATATACCAACTTAGAAAAACGCTACGAACTTCAAACTTTGTATGCATATACACCTCAATATATACCATGTATAAACCTAAGAGGTATCTACCCCGAAATCTTGACTTATGGGCCCATAACCAGGTGCCCATGTCCAGGTCACGTGGTTCTGGGGTAGTTGAGTGGGTCATGTGGCATACTGTTAGAACTAGTATCTCCAGGGCAGATGAATGCAACAAAAATCAGGGCTTTACCTACTATGATGGCCGATCAATTTGCAATCAAAGTTGTACCTTGACATGGGCGTTATCTAGAAAAAGGTAAAAGTTGGAGACGTGGGACAATAGACATTATTCCTTATTAAGACCCCCTTAACCTACTTCTGATCTCAAATGGGTCACTTCCACTATTAGGCAATATCCCTATGCAGGCTTTCTGTTGTCCTTTTCAAAAACTTTTTACTTAACTTTTTTTTTACAACTTTAAAATTACTTTCTTTTAAAATGCCACAATTTTCATTTGTTGTTTTTATTTTTCAATTAATAATTACATTATTAATATTAGTAGCAAGTTAAATATACTCATGGACAAAAAAATTAGCGCACCAAGAAATAATTGCGGGATCGTAACGAAACTTGCAATGAAGGTACATGTCGGGGAGATATGCAAATGATTAGAAATGCAGAGTGATTGCGCATTACATATAGCCGGTAGAGGGCGTTGAACATCGTACTCTGTGGAGTATAAAACAGGTAACCAAAGCTTGTTTGAGTGTGCTGAATCATTTACAAAGGAAGAGCTGAGGTACACACGCCATTACGCCCCGTTCGAAGACAGTATACGCAGTTGTCGCAGTTTGAGAGAGGGAGAATCGTCGGGATGATAGAAGCTGGGTGGTCAGCTAGGCGAGTAGCTCGTCAATTAGGCCGCTCTGATTGTGTTGTTAGGAGGTATTGGGCCCAGTGGATCCGAGAGATGTCATGTACACGAAGACCAGGCTCAGGACGCCCTCGACAGACCAGTCGTCGAGAAGACTGCCACATAGTCAGAAATGCACGCGTACAGCCAACTGCTTCATCGGCCGCCATCCAGGCACAGGTAGCACCTTCACTAGGGGCCGCTGTGTCTTCTCGAACCATACGAAGGTGCCTGGCTGAAGGACAGTTGGTATCGCGGCGCCCATTACGTGTGCTGCCCTTGACGCCCACCCATCGACGCCTCCGTTTGGAGTTTTGCCGCGCACGAGGAAACTGGACTGCAGCGAAATGGAACCAGGTCGTCTTTAGCGACGAATCCAGATTCAATCTCGGCAGTGATGACAATCGTGTTCGTGTGTGGAGAGCCCGTGGTGAACGCTTCAATCCTGCCTTTGCTGTACAGCGACACACCGCTCCCACAGCTGGTGTGATGGTATGGGGTGCCATTGCCTACAATACACGGTCACCCCTAGTATTGTTCCGTGGCACCATGACAGCCCAGCGGTATGTTCATGAAATCCTGCAACCACATGTGTTGCCACTCATGCAACGGCTCCCAGGAGCCATTTTTCAACAAGACAATGCTCGGCCTCATACGGCAAGGGTGTCACAAGACTGTCTCCGCACTGTTACTACCCTTCCTTGGTCTGCCCGATACCCAGATTTGTCTCCAATCGAGCATATCTGGGATCATTTGGGACGACGAGTTGGGCATCCCACGAGTCTGAACGAACTAGAGGCAAGGTTACAGCAAATATGGAACGAAATGTCTCAAGACATCATACAGAACTTGTATGACTCAATGCCCGATCGTATCGCATCGTGCATTCGCGCTAGAGAGGGTCCAACGGAGTATTAACTCCTCCGTTCTTTTGCCTTTTTCTCTGAAATAAATTATCCTTTTTCTTTGATTTTCTAATCATTTACTTACATCAAAGTAGTCATTATGTATGTAAATTTTCGTTTCATTTTGACGACTCCTTCTTGGTGCGCTAATTTTTTTGTCCATGAGTGTACTTGCATGTTTAGAAACATGTTAGTTCCACATTCTTACGATTTTGAAATGGTTCCTATTTTACAAAGGTATTTTCCATTTTTAAATAACATATTTTCAATCCCTTTATTTTTTGCTAATTTCTTTAACAATAAATCAAATAATATTGTTTTTATTTTTAATTATATTTATAATCTGCCAATAGTTTACAGTTAGCATTTCCAATATGCTTCTTCAATTTTTTTAATTTTAATACTTTTTCTTTATTTTTATTTTATGTAAAATCTCTCTCTTTTGAAATACAAATGTGACCACACTTTTTATTTATTGCTTTTATTTTATAAACAGTAATTATACTAGTATTATTTCATAAATTAAATATTTTGCTCTGCCTTTCTGTCCGTTTGGTCTGATCTTGAGGGATCGGATGGCAGCAGAAGAGGTGACGTCATCGTGGCTCGCAGAGAGTGATGACATCACATCACTATTTCTCGTAACTTCAGCATTTTTTTTACACCCTTCCAGAGCCTATCAGCAGCTAAAAATTTGGTATACAATAACTACTTAAGGTCCTGAATAAATGATAAAAATTTCAAGGGTGGTTTCGAGCTGTCAAACCTCTCCATTCCCTTTGTCTGTCTGTCCGTTGTTGCGAGAAATTCATGATTGGTCTATGAACCAGGTAAGTGATGTTGTCAGTGCCGGATTAAACCCTGTGGATACCCCTAGGGTATAGGCAGTCGAAATCTCGGGGCCCCCCTCGCAAATTATCTCCTAATACATTTTAAATTTTACCAACCAACAATTTTAATAAACCAATTTTATTATACAAAACAAACATTAACAATTATTAATGCTATAACAAATTAACATATTATGTTATTAAACACAATTATTAAACAATATTAAGCTAGGCGAACACGTACCAATCTGGGACAATATTGGTACTTTTGATTGGTACCATCCGTTTTCAGCAATAAAAAGGAACAATATTGCCCAATACTGCCCATTGGCGATTGTCGGAAAAAAGGTACCAACTTCAGTTGGCGAGAAAGATTGCTGCTTAGCGAGCGAATCACATGAACGGATGAAATCACGTGACAATGCTGATGTCGAAGAAGGTGGGACTTTGAACATCGGAAATTCAGTCACTCACGCCGGCCATTTTCTTTGAGAAACAAGGCTTAAAAATCAGCAAAATGGATCGGCCAAACACAGATAATTCCAACAACAACATTTTGTCAATTGATAATGAAAGAATCTTCATTGATTTCTACAGAGGGACGGCGTTTAATACTATAGCAATTCTGAACGGAAACACGCTCTCTCTTTAGCTCTCCCTAGTGAGCAACGCCGTAACTAGGCCAATACTCGTCAAACGAAAACCTGTGTGTTCGCGGACAGTGCCAACCGCCAATACCAATCATGACCAATATTGTCCCAGATTGGTACGTGTTCGCCTAGCTTTACACACTATTATTAACAAAATAAACAATAATTTTAATAAACCAACAAAACTTAAATATTCACTTTCCTCAATTTTTTTAGAGTGAAATCTTTCAGGATATCTTGGAAGTCTACCTTTTACAAGATGTTTTGAGTGGCCATAATGACAAGTGAGTTCAGTCGTTCTTGTGTGATTGAAAATCGATGACAATTTTTCAGCAGTTTTAACTTTGTAAAGGTTCATTCACCAGTAGCGTTCATGATCATGTGACACCTATAAATTCTTAACATTGTCATGATATATGAGAATGTTGATTGCACCATATTTTCAAAAATGAGTTTATACGATCACGATGCTGGCACTGTTTCATCAGCTTTGAAATCTTCTATAACTGTGATATGAAATACTTGAAATGAACCATTTTACCTGCAAACTCCATCTCGATGTCCTCAGGATAGTTCTCTCTAAATCTATGAGCAGCTTCTTTAATTTCGGTGTCTGTCTTCGATGGGAACTCAACAAGAAACCCAAATATAGAATGAACTTTGTTATATGCTTCCATACGATGGAAAGCTTTGCACACATCCAATTTTGATAGGTAAGTTTCAATGTTGAATTTTTGAATCTTCCACGAAGCACATCCTCTTCCACATAACCATCGTTATGAGGTCTTTTTTCTTGCATGCACACCTGCTTTCATCAGTATATTACACTTCGATTTTCTCATTTGCCTTCCTCTTATAGTCATCAAACATTTCTCTTTGTGATGTTAAAGAATCAAACAGCGATTTCAGAAGATCAGTTCTATTGTTTGTTTGTTTTTTTATAGGAATTTGCTGAATCCATTGATCCGGTCTAGGATTATAGCCCAGAAGCTTGGAATGATGACATTTTCCTTCTTTGTCAGATCATTTAGCAAACATTTGGCCTCATGAATTGTCTCTGGCTTCTGATTCAAATGATCTGCAAAGCGTTCTGGAACTGCTTAGCCTTGCGATAAAGCCTTGGTCTCATTGGCCCTTGCACACCACCTTGTGTCAGTCATTCTTTTTAAAACTAGTGCAGAGCCTTGCTGACCTTCGCCAACTTTGTCCTCAAGATATTCGAGCATAACTGCGTAGCGGTAGTTTGAAACCAAGAAAAAGTTTACATTGCTTGAACAAGAAGAATGAGATTGCTCCAACACAGCTTTCTACAGCACATACTGTAACCAAATTGAGCGAGTGTGCTGCACATAGAATGTAGTGTGCAAGCTGATTTAACTTGGCAATCGGCACATGAAGACCATGTAGCACCCTGACATGTTCGCTGCATTGTCATAAGACTGTCCTCTCAGGTTTTTGATGTCAATGCCGCATTTAAGAAGGTCAAAACAGTAGTGGCAAGTGCTTCTCCAGTGTGACTTGCTATGGGGATGAATGTGAGAAAATGTTCTACCACTGCAACGTATCTAAGCACAACAGTCAGTTGGCCAATGTGGGATATGTCTGATGCCGAATCAATGCTCTGAGAAAATGCTCTTGGCTTCCTGGATTTCCTTTACAATAAGTTTCAGAACCTTATTTCCCATTATTTCAATTATTTTTTTGCAAATCGTGGAAGACAAAAAGGTTTTCCTCGACCTTGACTGCCATATTTGAGTAAATGAGAACTTAGAATGGAGTCGTATTCTGCGATTAACTTTAAAATTCCCAAGTAGTTGCCATTATGTTGAGAACCCAGTTCTGTATCACCGCGAAAAGCTAATCCACATGATAAGGAATTTGATCACTGACACTACTCTTCGCAGAACTTTGATCCAGTATTCTTGTTCCTTGTTGAACAGAATTTCCAAAGAGCTGCCGATTCTACCGTGAGTGCATCGCCTACTGTACATATGCCCGATACATTGCAGTGCCCTCATGCATTTTCATTGCTGCGAGGCATTCTTCCAATCAAAAAACCCATCTGCAAATTGAGTTTGGCCCTTATGTGTGTCACTAAATAGGACGCATGAAAAACAGTACACATTTCTTGTAGACGGAGAGTATATGAGCCAATTTCTTTTGATTTGTTCACCACTTACATGTTTTCGAAAGATAATGGAATGGAGAAAATTTCTTTTACGATCTTCAGACTGCTTGCTTGAAGCTGAAAAAATACCCTCAAAATGTTGACATTCCACAGGATCTCTATTATACCAAATCCTGCACTTCATCAGTAATGTTTCGCCGTAACCCAAAGTCATTTTGATTTTCTGGTCCCAAGTTATCTCTGTTTTGATGAAGTAATTGAACTTTTGGCTCAGTTTCAGCTGCCCAGTAATTAAACCATATCCTCATCCTTAGCAATCTGTTCAGGCGGAAGTTCTACTACCTTCACCATCACTTCGCAGGCAGATGTGCTTGAAGAGGCCTCAGGTATATCCTCTGTTGACTTACGAGTAAAGCCAAGTCGGAAAAGACTGTCTCTTTTTTATTTGTTCATCAAGCTTCTTTGCTTTCTCTTGCTTTTTTTTCTCGTTTTTCTGCTTTGGTATCGCTTCTTTTTGGGCACGACATTCTGTCTCCAAAGATCAACGAGAAACAATATTTACACTTTGTTCAAGAAATGAATGAATTCTTAAGTCTCAGTCAAAAATGACAGAGCCGGTGCTAGGAGAGTGCAGGGCCTCGGGCAAGATGAATTTTGCGTGCCCCTTGACAATCCTATTTTAACAACGAAAAAAAAACAAACAAACACAATCCTATTTTATCCTCTTTCTTCTAACCAGGCGTGGGGCCTGGGGCGACCGCCCCGTTCGCCACCCCCTAAAGCCGGCTCTGAAAATGATCCCTACAAGTGGCTGAACCCTTTTCAAACAGAAAACCAGACCGAAACTGATCCTTTTTTTGTTTTTTGGAATTACTCTGTTACAGTAGAAATTAGATGGTGAAGTTAATAGAACTTCACTATAACTCAGAAAAGCTAACTAATTTACGCAGGCTTCGGATTTATATAATCCTCGCTGTTCTTCGAAGGTTCTACTTGCAAATATTTTACTAGGAATTCGCGACACACTAACTCAATGAAAGCTTCGTTTCTGGAGGTTTCTTGTGTGCACACTCTAGTGGGATACTAACTAAGTAGTATGCACGTTGGCCACTAGATGGAGAGAACCATCACTTCTGGTTGCACTGAAAGTTTTTATAAGTTGTCTCTTAAAAGCTCATCTTCTGTTAGCTGTCAAACTGTAGTGCGAACCAGATGTCTATGGTTTATGTACTTTAAGTTGTTAATGGCTACATTATATTAACACAGTAGAATCATTAATGTAAAGTTTACCTTTCTTTGAGTTGATTCATTTTTTTCTGTCTTTTGGAAACAATTTAACAAAGCTTGATTATAATTTTCTTTCAAGATCAAATCGATATTATTTTGATCCGTTGTCCCGGTGCCTACTTTGCCTATTTGGTAATCCGGTAAACAGTTCGAAGAGTACGTTGCTAGGGTTTTAGCATTGCGAACTGTTAGTCAAGCCGGTGTTTATCATGGTTTTTCTTTAAGACCCAAAAACAAAATAATAAAAAACTATCAGAATGCATTTTTAGGATTGTAAAGCCCATCTTAGGGATTCCCCCCCCCCCTTATTTTTGAGAAATATAGGAGGCATATATTTGAGGTTTGGACTGCCATAGGCGACACTGCACCCGATGGCGAGACCTTCTGATTGATTCACTAGAAAGCTAGCAAAGTACTGATCTGATGTACCGAAACTCATTTCAGAAATAGGTTTATAAAAGAATAAATAACTTTATATCTGCAAATAATAATAAAATTATTTATTCGTCTACATTTTTTCATAATGGGATCTTCCAAATCTATACAGAGCTTCTATTTTTTCTGTGGGGATTTGAAGTTGTAAGTTTTCCAGATTTTAGCAATGGTGTCAAATAAATTCTCACCCTTGGTTTCTTGAACTCCAGAAATTTCTATATTTTTTTCCTTTGATGTATTTCTAACATTTCCACATTCTGCTCCAAGAGACTTATTTTCTCATTTTGGGCAGTGATGGTTTTTTAACTAGTGGTTAGTTTTTCTGTTAATGATTTTTGATTATCAGTGAGAGTTGGTAACTTCTTTATAATTTAGAATCTAGAATAGCATCTACAATAAAATCTAACTATCAAGTAACTGGACAAACAGAAAATTTAATTACATTCTGTTTCGTTCTAACAATTAAGATTAATAAAATATTAATTCACATTCAAATTGGCTTAAAAATATATTTCAGAATATCTTTAAATGTTTACAATAGACTGTTAAATTTATTGGTAAATTTTATGTGCTTTTCAAAGGATTCTATTATAGCAATACAGGAAGTTTGGTGTACTGCAGGATTCTGCAAATATTAAACTGCATCGTGCAGCAAAAAAGACTAAGAAGAAGCACGTCTCTAATCCTCAGATGTACATTGGGTAATTTATTTGCAAGTAAGTAATCTAATCTATCCAAGGAAGATCTGAAGACATTCCTCAAAGTACTCTGGCCAAATTCTCAGGGTTTGGGGAAAGTACTTCTTTTACTGGATTCTTGGAAAGCAAATGTGGATGATGAACTATTCAATAACTCGACAGTTTCAGCGGATGTTCAACTCATTAAGAAACTCATTCCAGGAAAATGTACTGGCCTCATTCAACCTGAAGATTTTTATTTCTTTCACCCTTTCAAAAATATGGTGACATTTATTACAGATGAAGTTCTAATTAGTTCAAGCATCAATTTTTGGCACCGAGATTACTTTTTGCATTTACAATCGTTCGTCCACTTTTAGTTTTTGGCACCCAGATTCAGAAATCTGATTCGCTATACATTTTCAAATGAGGATATTGATCAGAAAGGCCCGAATCATTTGAAACACCCTTAGAGCTTTGCTTTGAACATGGTCCCCAAGAAATGACTGTTGTACTTTTGCATTTATGAAGTATGCTCACTGTGAAAAGTGTTTCTGCCTTGATCATTGTTTGATTGTAGTTACACACTTTCTGTAACTTAACTTGCAGTGTTTTCACATATTTTTCGTCAAATTAAATAGAACTTAATATGACATCAATAAAACTTTCGTGCTGGAAGATTTTTGCATCAATTCATTTTTAAATATTATTTTTATTTACTCATTCCCTGATGGCACCTGCAATTTTATTTGTAAATATAACTATCTCTTTTTCAGATAGACTAGGTTTGGTTTTGCCACCTTTATCCCTGAAAAGTATCCTTTCCTTGTAAGTTTAGCAATAAAACAAAGTAAAAATGTATTTTTAATTAACGTTGTTATCAAAACATTTTTCAAATAATCTGTATAATTTCAATAAATTCAAGACATTAACTGTTGACATTTATTGTAAACAAATAAAAAGTTAATAATATAGAGATAAAAGCTAAAAAATAACTTTGTTAATAATATTAAATATATAAGCATTCATTGCCAAAAAAATCAGCACACGCAGAAAGAATGATCTTGGAATGACGAAACTTGCATAAATCATAATTCATACAAAAAAACTTATTCATCTCATAAAAATTAAAGTAAGAAAGAAATAATAATCTTAAAGAAACTACTAATATTTACAAGATAAACAAAAGGATCTCTCCTTTCTGATTCCTTTATCGGGGAGGGCGAGGTTTGGGCTGATGAGTGCGCAGAAGCACGAAACAGCTG
>JAFIDM010002131.1:63659464-63695456 GCA_023159025.1 Thereuonema tuberculata
CCTTTCTGCAGTTAGCGATTCATATATGCTTTGTGTCTACCAGCATGTTTGCTAGGTGATTTGCAGAAAAAGGTTGTGTTCTCAATATCCCTCATTCTGTCTGCCATTAACACCACACCATCGGCAGCTTTGTTTGCAGTGTAGTGAGTGGGTAGCATGGACAACTGTCGACTGGCAATGAATCAAGACCTGATGAATCCAGGTTTGTCTGGACACAGATAACCACTTGTACTCAAGTATGGAGAAGCACTGGGCAATACACAAATCCAGACTTCATTATTGAGTGACACATTTCCAGAACTGGTGACATCATGGTGTGAGAGCCATCTCCTACAATTCTACATCAAGGGAACATTGACTGCACAGCATTAAATACAGGAGATTCTGCAGCCTCATTTGCTTTTTTATGGAGCAGCAATGGTGGTACATTTTCCAACAAGATAATGCCCACCCACACACAACACTGGTTTCAACTGGACTGCTTCCATGCTGTTGTCACCCTTCCCTGGCTCGCCAGGTCTCCAAATTTGTCATCTATTGAACGTGTATGGGATCAGCTAGGAACAGCAGATTTGGCCATCCATGGTCATGGGCAATTTGGAGTAAGTTACAACAAGTAAAGGAGGATCTTATATAGTACAGCATTAGATGTCTCTATGACTTCATACGAAGATGTATCACTGCGTATATTCATGCTAGGGATGGTATGATGCAGTACTAAAGGGACTATTATATGCAGTGTTTTGCCCTAATTAAAGGCCCATTTGCTCCGATATTGTAATCAGTTATTGGCATTCTCATTGCTTATGCCAAGTGTCATTTCATTTTGATTGCTGCTTCTGGGGGTACTAATGGTTTTGGAAAAGGAAGTGTGTGTGTATGTTGTATATACAGGGTGTACCTGACGTGTGTTGCCAAACGTTGTTTTCAATCATGCAAAACAACGAATAAATGTCATATAAACATGGGTCTGGAAATGCATTATTTCCAAGATATGAACGATGAAATGATACAGAGGTGTTGGCCTTTACGTCGTATCGTAAAGTCATTAAATTGCTCCTCAGTAATAGTGACATATAATGTTCAATACCTCATCAAAAGTGGACAACCCCCCCCTCCAAACAAAAGTGGAGCAGTCTGGTTGACTGAATGCATTCCAGACGTCAGAATCGCTTCAGCTTGTTCTAGAATACATCATGATTACGAGGTATAGCAATGCAGACATGGCCAACATTCATTTCACTTATGAAGAGCAAATGGAAATTGCTTCCAGAAAGCCTTTCCGTAATGACAGTGTCCATCCAGGAACACATTTAGTGCTATTCACCGTCGTCTGGCTGAGACAGGATCATTTACGCCTGCTACTGCTTTGATAGAGACAGAGACCGACAAATCAGAACAACACAAATTGCAGAAAATCCTGGAACGTCCACTAGAAAGACTGCCAGAGAAGTTGGTATGTGCAAGCAAAGTGTGCACAGAATTATCCAGGAACAGCTTCTCTACCCATATCACATACGGAGACGGCAAGGTCTGTCACCTACCGATTACTCTCTATGTGTGATCTTTTCCACATGGTATCTGCAACACTGTGTTCAACCTACTTTTTGCACAGTCTGTGCTTTTCACTGACGAGTCTTGCTTCACAAAAGATGCCATTATGAATTTTCATAACATTCACCACTGGTTCGATGCAAACCCACATGCTATCACACAATCATGGCACCAACAAAGTTTTCCGAAATGTCTGGATTGGTATCATCGGCGACCATCTCATCGGCGGGCCAGAGTTTCTGCCAGCTAGACTAACCGGTGATGCTTACAGGGATTTCCTTGAAAATGAGTTGCCTACATGCCTGGAGGATGTTCCTTTGCACACTAGGCGTCACATGTGGTTTATGCATGATGGTATGCCACCTCATTTCAGCCCGACGACTTCTGAACCAACATTATCCTGACTGTTGGATTGGAAGCGGGCGACCAACAGCATGGCCTGTTTGTTCCCCTGATTTTTTAAACCTTCTGAACTATTTCGTAAGGATTACTGTACAACATACCGGTTCCTGATGACCATGCACTGCATGATCACATAGTGGATGGGTGCAACACAATTCGACGTGAACCTGGCATCTTCGACTGTGTTTGGCAGTCGATGGAATGACGTTGTGTTGCATGCATTGGTGGTAGCTATGCATTTTGCGGGTTGTCTTTCACTTCCCAAATAAATCTCATTTTTTCCTCTAAAAAGTAATTTTTATTCCTTCTATTACCCATGGAGAGAGACTGAAGCAAGAGAGAGACTGAAGTAAATGAAGGGAACACTTGTTTCATCAATGCGAAAATTCATTCAGTTTTTGTCTCTGACTGATCTTTCAAAGCCACCCAGAAACCTCAATATATCGATATATATATTCAGCAGAGCTGTATATCGGTGAACCTGGGGAATATCTATACTTGAAAATATGTACAGTTCAATCTCATTTTCAAAAATATACTATGTATAAAGGCGAATCATGTGTAACTCACTTACGTATATCTCAGAAAAAATGTATATGTAATTAAATTACAATTTTCACCAGGACCTACAAACAATTAAGCACAAACCAGAACTCTGTACAACTGGGTTATGTATAAAACAGTTTTTACTGTATTTATATATACAGATAAGACCAATCTTGATACGAAATACTTTAAAAGGATACAAAAGAATATAAAAACAAAAACACAACAAATTTTTGATATGTATATTTTGAAAAGTAATTTACATTTTGGATTAGATAAAATATTACATAATGTTATTATGTCAATACATATTTCATTACAACAGTATAGCAACTAACAGTATATAATGGAAAGCATATATAAATAATTTACATGTAGTAGACTGTAGATTTATTATCAAACTCTGTAATTAGATATGATTTTGACTGTTTTCATTCCAAAGAAGTACAACTAGAAAGGAATAAAACATAAATATATAAACATAGTCTAATAGTGCAAAAAATACTATGCTAGGTGGTATTTTTTTCAAGAGCTGAATATTTCGTCTTTGCTAAAGTTGCATTTTTATAGTTTTATTTATATTCTTAAATCTTTTGAACTAAATAAGGTAAGACAGAATCTTTCTTTACACAGGATTTTATGAGTATGTTGGCAGAATTGCTAGATATCATTTTGAAAAGATAAATATGTGGTCTGTTTGTTAAGCTTAATTTTTAACATGGTCCTAAGCCTAAGCAAATCAAGGAATGCAATCAATTGAAGATCTTAAGATGAATTAAAGATGAATTTTAATGGATATTGTATAATCTATAGTTAACAAATGTGCAGTTAACCAAGCTGAAAATCAAAAACTAGACTTATTACTATAACTTTTGGCCTAAGAACATCTCAGATCACTTGATAACTTTTCTAAGAGAAAATTATTCATCTTTACGAAGATAATAATACTCAGCTAATAAGGTGATATGCAGAGGTGTTGTAGAGTCATCCCGACAAGTGCAAAGACTTTGATGCAACTAAAGAATACAATTAAAGAAGTAAGACAATTGAAATTTTGATCATTCCAGTAGATGAGCAAAATAATAAAAATATCTTTGAATTGAAAGGTGAGTTAGGAGGAAATACTGGCTCCAAAAGAAAATAGATTAACTATTAAGAAATGCCATGTGTTAAATGGCAAAATAAAAATAAAAACATGTAATACCAAAGGAAGAACACACTCATAAAATTGTGGAAATTGTAAATCAAGAACTCAATAATCAAAAATTTATTACTGAACAGAAAAGGAAATTACTTCTGTGCAGTTTTTTGAGGGCAAAATATAATACTAGAAATGAAAAGCAAATATTTAATGAATGCTTTATTTGTGATTAGTGAAATAATAAATGATTTCTGTGCTGCTTTAATAAATAACAACAAATCAGATTGTTATTCACGCTGTTGTATAAGTGAATTGAGTACGAATGTAAAAAATTCATTTGTTGCGAAGTGGTCATCATAGCAATTTTTTTTATTTTTTTTTTTGTGTGTGTGTGTGTTTTGTTTTGATAAAAGAATGAAATCGTGATAAGAAGATGAAGTGTCTTCATGAATGTGTTAGTCATTTTGGAAGGTGATAAAATTTCCCAAAGTGTTCCATTTGATCTATTGTGTGATATCAAGCAGATAAAGGCAATATTGACAGTCACACAAGAATACTATCTACAGGTAAATGAGACTCATTACAACTGAAATATTAAATCCTGCTTGTCATAATACAAACGAGTCAGAAAAGCAGGATTTGTAAACCATGATAGCCGACTGGAATGAACATGAAAATGTTATTGTCTACAAGCTTATGAGTGAATCCGAGTAAAAAGAAAAAAAGGCAAGATTCATCGCATACGACTGTAAGAGGTAAAACTATTTTTTTTTTTTTTTTGTATTCTGCAAGAGCTGAAGGAACTTCAGACTTTTTTTTTTAAAGAACTGAAATGATCATTTCCATTCGTATCTTTAAAGATTGTTATATTGTTACCGGTGGTTTGTGCCAACCACCCGTCTAAGGAGTCGTCTCGTCTGGCTTTGCATCCCTGTTTCAAATCGAGCAGTTCGCAGGGGAAAACGAGGCACTACACGGCCTTAAATAGCGAGGCAGAGTGAAGCTTAGGCCGTCTGTGGCCGAGAGCCATGAGTGTTCTCCAGACAGGAGAAGTGAAGCGGTGAGTCGGTGGCATAGAGCTAGAGAAGGTCTCTTATACGCAGAAGAGAGTCTGGTCCTAGGAAGCTAGGAAAGGAGGGCACAACGTCCGGAAGATTTAAGTTACTTATAGGCGAGAGAAAGTTGTGGACAACCGACTATGGAGAAGCCATCCATAGCCGTTACAGACGTACTTGAGACCGAAGAGATCCAGAGCCGTCCATGTAAAGAAGTCCGACTACGGAAAAGTCATCACAGCCGACTAAAATGCACTTGAGACCGAAGGGATCCAGAGCCGTCAATGTAAAGAAGTCCGACTACGGAAAAGTCATCCACAGCCGACTAAAATGCACTTGAGACCGAAGGGATCCAGAGCCGTCAATGTAAAGAAGTCCGACTACGGAGAAGCCAACCTTAGCCAACAGAGACGCCTCGGAGTCTGATGGAGTCTGGAGCAGTCAATTACGGAGAAGACAAGCATTACCATTAGAATCATACTAGAGTTCGACGGAAACTTTAGACTTTGAAGTTATTAATAAAGAAAATAAAGACTGTCATACTTTAGTTGATTTAGCGTACACTGTGGTAACGTTGTTTATCAAAGTTCGCATTAAGAACCCCCAAGCGATCAGACAACTGTTGAGAACAGAACCACTCCTTCTCAGGTGCATGCGACTTACAGCCACATAGTCCGGTAGCAATATTTCATGTGAATAGAGATTTAATGATTGATAAATCAATCTTGTAAATATAAAATAGGTATTCCATTAAATATTCAAATTATTTTATTAAATTGAATCAATTACCATTACTCTGAATTCTGCATACATCAACATGTGAATATTGAACTATCAAAAGATGACTTACGTAACCAAATCTTGGCACAAAATGAACAAATTGAAACCTACATCAATACAACTACTGTCAAACCTTTTGAGAGACAAAAGCAAAAGAGGAAAGTAACTGGGTAGTTAAGGTATCACTTGATTTAAGATATAATCTTATTATAGGCAAAAGAATAATTTATTGGCTTGAATTCTTGTTCTGTTTATGATAGAATAAGTATTATACAGTGTTACAACTGTGGTAAACATGGTCATCTAGCCAAAAGATGTATACTCAAGCCACCAGCTTGTAAACACTATGGTATTGAGGATCACTGCTTTAAAGATTGTAAAGAGAAGCATTCAAAAGATCTAATTAAATGTATTAATTGCATCAGATAGGCAGACAGAATGAATGCAGTCAATACAGATATAAAGCATAGTGCAATTAATCCAAATTGTCCAACTACAACATTCTAGAGAAGCTACATCCATTTAATTAATACATCCATGATAATGATATAGATATTGTTCTGTTACAACAACGCTACTTTTATAATGAGAAAGTAGCAGCAATTCGTTCATATTACAATGTTATTTTTTATAAATACAGAAGACCCTTAGCTTGCATTGTGATTTGCAAATATACCATTTCTTGTGTGTTAAGAATATATAATTGTTATACATTAAATCCTTTTAAATTCCAATCTTTTTTTTTGGGTGGAAAAAATCCCAACCACTAAGTGGTTTGACAGGTTCACCAATAACAGAGGGATTATTTTTGAAAGATTTATAACTGATATTCAATTAAATGTAATAAATGAAGTTACAAGGTCCCACTTATAATTCAGCAAATGGAACTAAGAGTTACAGATTTCACAATGGCAGAAGATACAATAATGAGTAGAATTATCATACGACATATTATGGATGAAGTACAAGTTTGGATCACTGATCCATGTATTTTAGTATCACTTCAAGTACTTCAAGATTTGCATTGATCAAAATTATAAGTTAAATAAAACAAACTGGGACATTTTTGTGAACTGAATGAAAGCTAAGATTCAAAAATTAACAGCTATCAAAATAGTTACTTCACCTCAAAATACTGAATTATTTAACTAAACTTATTACTGAAGCTGTAAATATTTCCACTCCTAAAAAAGTTCCAGGAAAACAGGCTATCCCTTGGAGGACACCACTCTTATTCTTTTCTTCAAAAAAAGAATAAATAAGTTTCGAAGACAAATTCAAAGGAGATCAAATCTTCATCTATGCAGCATATATGAAGTGGAATATTGATTAAATAAAAAGGAATATATAAATGAAATAAAAAGGACAAAAATGCTTTCCTGAAAAAAAAATATTGTAAATTAGAAGGAAATCTTAATCCTTGGAAAAACATTATTGAAATTATGTTTAGGAATAATATAAACTGTAGATAATTATCCCATAATTCAACTGAGAATGATTCAGCCAAAACCTTAGCTGTAATACAACCTTTACAACTTGACAAATTCCATGTGATTACATTTTCGATTCCACGGGGGTTCAGGTTATTTCTCGAGCCAGTAACCAATTGTTCATTTGAGAATCCCATCTTTCATTTACCCCCTCCATTAATAATAATAATAAGTCCCTATGGACTCTACGTCCTCGCGATGGGGGACGGGAACTACCCTAGCTTTAGGGTAGGCTAAACGATCCAACCATCTATGATGAGATCTTGTTCTAGTATTGATCATGCTGCATCGGGCCTGGTGCAGGATAAAGTCATCCACATCGAATGCCGCATTCGGGGGTTAGATAGAGGCCTCCATTCGAAAAATATACTACAGTCTCCCGCAGGTGGTGGAGAAAGTGGCACCCCATTCTGTAGTATGGCTACCACAATGCCCGGGCAACATCATCCAGCCCGAACGGTCGGAAGTGTTTCGTCTTTGTCAGAGCAGGCGACCACCAAGACTGAAAAGCCACGCCAGCGCATACGATGGTCATCGAAGATGAACCAGAATCTTATGCGTGACTTCTACACTGTTACACAGTTAGGGACTCATCTCACAGAATACAGACAGCTACTACATCAAGCATTCACCACACGTTATTCAACGTTAGGGCTTAGCGAACAGCAGGTAGTGGATTAGCAACGTTCCATAGTACTAACAAGCTTATTCTCCCATGCATACTTTCTCAAATTAGGGAAGAAGTCGCTGAATCTAATCACAGGACACCCCACCCCACCCCATTAGAAGATACTACCTTTATGGCAAAAACAGAAACAATCTCTACCCCTCAGTACACATGCCCCAACAATACAACAAATGACATATTACAAGTAGCACATGATCATTTCTACACTGCACTAGCACAGTACACAGGCACAACTAAGGTGATGGTAATGGGAATTCGACAAGTAAGTCAGATAATACTCAGAAATAATGCCATGCACCCGGCTAAACTTAAAAAACATTTATTAAAAGCAAAATACAGAGCGACTAGTTTCATAACCATATCCTAGGTTATATTCTCAAGCTGAGGTTAACAATGGAAATGGATACCCACGGAGTACATTACATGTGACCATTTGATTGACTGTTTATTTCATCTATAAATGTTATCCATTTTTATTGTTAACCTCAGCTTGAGAATATAACCTAGGATACGGTTATGAAACTAGTCGCTCTGTATTTTGCTTTTAATAGATGTTTTTTAAGTTTAGCCGGGTGCATGGCATTATTTCTGACTATGAAGAAACTTAGTGCACGTAAAATTATTTTGCTAATTGTAACTGCCGCAATTATGTTTGCTTCAGTGTCGGGTAACGTTTGCAGACGATGCAAAACAGCAGTCAACCATTTCATGAACAACAACAGGAAGTTAGCATCAGTGGAAGCTGCAATCAAATTCAACCTGCAATGCCGGAAAATGGACTTACAACCAGCTTACGTCAGCATAAAGGTAGGAATTATCACCCCCACCATTCAGAGACTCATAGATAGAATTAGAACCAAAACTATAACGCATAGCTTAAATCTTACGCAATTCAAAAAGAAAAAGCTGATACACGAATTAAAAATTCAATCTATGGCCCTGCAGAAGCTACTAACTAGAGAGAATTACATTGAAGTATTAAAGAGGGCAGCGCATGCTCATCAGAATCGGTATTTGGCAGTATCAACTACGCACATTAAAAAATTAACTGGATTAAGTATGAAAAGATGGCCACCCAACCTTTACCATAGTGAGCGGGTCGTGAATCTCTCAGGGCAAGAATTACTGCAACCACTACTACAGTTATTAGGAAAAGGGCCCAAATTCAACTTACATCAACGACCTCAGCCTATTCAGACTATAACTACATTAGAAAGAGCTGTCGCGCAGGTGGTTCCCCAAAACAAAGCAACTTCGCTGAGAGCCCGCTTAGGCAAAGTGATTATTAATTGTAACCCTAAGAATGAACCACAAAACATCAATCCCATTGAGAAAGAATCCTTAAAATGGTTAAAGGAAAATAATGAGCTACTTCTTGTTACCTCGGATAAAGGAGGAAACCCAGTGGAGATATCAAAAGCCAAATATAAAGATATGGTCAATTTATTTCTTAATGAAACTAAAGGCTTAAAATACTTCACCAATGAACCCAAACTCGTGTTAAATTATAACAGGAGAATTATAAGAGAATTATGTGATGATAATATTATCACTCCTACCTTTGCATTAAGTTTAAAGGACAATACTTTATTAGTTCCTAGATTGAATGCCCTGCCTAAGTTACATAAAACCCCCAATGCAAATGGTTTGTACCTGATCAGGCCTATAATAAATTGTAGGGGATCTGCAATTGAACTGTTATCTTCCACACTTTATCGTAGAATGCTAGCGTTAAATGTGCAATCACCGCACGCAGTCAAAAATTCCATTGATGTTTTAAGTGATTTAAAAAAGATCAATGCACAACCTCATTATTGCTTCATTTCTTTGGATGTAAAGGCATTGTTTACTTCAATATCGTACAGTTTAATAAAAGAAGCAATACAGCATATAATCACGAAAAATGCGGTTTGTTATATGAAGCAGAGAAAATTCAACGCATTATTGCCCCTGATTTCAGCCATGTTCAATATGCAATTCTTTCAGTTTGAAAATAAAATTTATCAACTAACCAATGGATGCTTCATGGGTCTTAAAGCTTCAGCATTAATTGCCGATTGGGTGATGATTTATGTGGAGGACTTGGCACTAAACACTATTGAAGGATGCGGCATACACATCCCATTGTATAAAAGATATGTGGACGATTTACTAATCTACTGCGATACGTCGGTGCAAACATGCATTCTTGATATATTTTCACAGATGCATCATGATATAGGTTTTGAGATTGAAACTGAAAATGATCATAGGATTCCTTACTTAGATATCAAGAAGGTACAACAGAAGGTAGAATCCAAACAACAGTTTATAGGAAGAGTACTTACTCCGGTATCACTCTTAATTATAACTCTTTAGTTCCTACATCCTTCAAGATTAACTTAATAACAATGTTTGTTATGCGCGCCTTCAGATTTTCGAGTTCCGAGCAATTGTTCCTTAATGAACTTCAAAATATAAAGAATATATTGCTTGAAAATGAAAACCCCAAATGGTTCATTTCTAGGCATTTTAAAGGTGCTATTTCCAAATGTTACAAAAATATCAGGAAAGAAACAAGAACTGTTCGACGATATATATCTATCCCATATCAACAAAATACGTTTAACATTCTAAGTAAAATGTGTAGGCCATATGGTATAATTTTAATGGCAGCGGCAACCAGAACAATTGCATCAATGGTAAAGCAACGTAGCATTAAACAGGACAACTCCACAACCACAGGCTTAGTTTATTCACTCAACTGTAAAAATAACCCTTGCAGGTACGTGGCCAGACGTCCCGTACATTGGATGACCGTATTCCAGAACACACCAGGGCTATAGCAAATAGGAACACTAACTATTTGACTTATGTGCATAACAGCCTTACCAATCACGCCATCAACGTAAATCATTAAAAAAAAAAAAAAAAAAAAGGAGTAATGCTTTAAGATAAAGCAGTTTCGAAGTGATGAGCCTAATAAACTGAAGTAAAACATGAATTAGGAGGGCATAATATGATCCTTAAAATAAAATAAAATAAAAGAAAAAAAAAAAAAAAAAAAAGAAAAACATTTTAAAAAAAAAAGGAAAAAAGGAAAAATTAAAATTTTTTTTCCTCATTCCTTTTTATTTGAAAAATTTTATATGTAAAAATTTTATTTTAATCCCATTGGAGTTTTCTTTAATTTGTTTCAGATCTGCCATGGATGGGACGTTCTTCCAGCGGTGATCAGGCAACTCATTTCAAGCAATCCAGCTCAACCACATAAGTGCTAATGGGATCTGTTTACTTTGGGAAGTTCCGTGAAAGATCGACAGATGGCATCTGTAGCGGTTACGTCAGATGGCCCAAATTAGCATATACGGGGATACCCACGGAGTATACTACATGTGACCATTTCATTGACTGTTTATTTCATCTATAAATGTTACCCATTTCCATTGTTAACCTCAGCTTGAGAATATAACCTAGGATACGGTTATGAAACTAGTCGCTCTGTATTTTGCTTTTATTAAATGTTTTTTAAGTTTAACCGGGTGCATGGCATTATTTTTGAGTATGAAGAAACTTAGTGCACGTAAAATTATTTTGCTAAGTCAGATAATGTTGATGATTTTATAGTTACTTTGCATCAGCAGGGATATCCTACTGATAAAGGCCACTATGATGATATTATTTTGTCGGCCAAAGTTAAGACCTTCATTATTAGTACCAGAACTTGCCAACCCAAAGGGCCATTTCCTAAAGATAAAAAGAACAGATCATTTTCTTGCACCTATTATAAAAATGAAACAACAACAAGCCAACCATTTCCCTTAAAGTGGCTTCACTATTCGTTAAAGAAAGATGCTTACTGCTTAACGTGTTGGATATTTTCTAAATCTGGGAATAACAAAAGTGGTTGGGCCGATGGTATTAGAGACTGGCAGGAACTGTCAAGAAAAATAAAAGATCACAGTAAATCAAATGATCATATTTTAGATTCTGTCTTTTACATCAGTGGAAAGCAAGTAAATGTATTGATGATCACATAGATTTGGAAAGAAAATCTCAACTTACGTTTAGGGCCCAAGTTTTAGAAAGACTTATAGATATCACTCTAATGTGAGCAAAAACCACTCTTGCATTTAGAGGTGATAATGAGGGCAACTATGATGAAAACTTTTTATCTTTGGTTCAGTTGTTAGCAAAAAATTATCCTATAATAGCAAGAGTTGTAACAATCCGTGAGGGTCTAATGATTTGATTTTGAATATCATGGTTCAAATACTTGGTTTAAGTCCCCGCGATGAATAAAGATCCTCCCAGAATGCAACGCAGCTTATAGATTGAGCTTTCCTGGCCGACCGCTAACTTTGAAAGAGAAGAGGTCGCTTCTCTTCTGTTTCAATGTTAGCGGTCGCCCAGGAAAGGACAATCTATAACCTGCTTTGCATTCTGGGAGGATCTTTATTCAGCGCGGGGACTCTAGTTGTAATTCTTCAACTGTTCTCAACGGTATCTGAATAAAATCAACAAAGCACAATTTTTTTCATTTATTGTTGATACCACACAAGACCTTTCTAAAAAAGATCAAATGAGTTTCATTGTGAGATATACACACTTGTCTGAAGTGGAGGATGGCTTAAAAGGAGCTAGTTCCGAAAATAAGGAAGTTAAAATTGAAGAATCTTTCTTAGGGTTTTTCCATGAAAGCGACTCAACAGCAGATGGGTTATCCTCCTTTATCGTAAATTGTTTGGAATGCTTTGGTCAAGACTTAAGAAATGTACAGGTCAAGGCTATCATAGGATAGGGAAGCCACAATGAGTGGAGCTTAGACTGGCTTGCAAAGTAGAATACAAGGTATTGAAGAACGTGCCGTGTATGTCCACTGTGCAGCTCACAATCTCAATTTAGTGATTAATGATGCAGTAAGTACTGTAAGAAATGTAGCCATCTACTTCTCAGCTCTTCAATCATTGTATGTTTTCTTCGGCCATAGTATTAACAGATGGGACATTCTTTCTTCAGTAACAAATGAGTCAGAAATCACATTAAAGAAACTTAACCCTACAAAGTGGGCATCAAGGCGAGACTCAATTTTAGCTGTCAAATTGAGAACTTAGACATTCTAAAAGCTCTTATGAAAATTTCACTTGAGAGTAAGATGCCCGATGAAGTGTTAGAAGCACAAAGGTTGATGAAAGTGATAAACAATTTTCAGTTTGTCATGTTAACTGTTATCCTGTCGAAAGTTTTCACTCAATTGAATACTGCTTCCAAATCCCTCCAAGGAAAAGAAACAAGACTTAGAGAGAGCTTCGACAATTTCTCAAAGGAGCAGAGAGAAGTTGTTGCAAATGAGGAATGAGTACCAAAGCAGGAAGGAGGAAGCTGTAACTCTCGCTGTAAAGTGGAATGTTGATCCTATTATCCTCAGAAGAGGCAGCCGTTGGTGAAAAAAACACTTAGATGAGCTGGCCGAAGACTACAGATTTTCAGATGGAGATAACCTGTTAAAATAAATGTCTTCTACAAGCTTCTTGATGTTATCAATGGTCAGATTACTAAGAGGTTTTGAGCTGTTGAGCGTGTTGTACAACAATTTTTTTTTTTTTTCAAAGGTTCTAAATTCCCTTTCAGAAAAAGAGATCCTGGAAAGAGCTGAGAACCTTTAGAAGATTTACGAAAAGGATATTGGACTCTCTCTAGGTCTTGAACTAATTTCACTCCATGAAAGTCTTGGTGAAGAAATTGCTAAGTGCAAGAAAGTCTTTGAGCTCACTAAACATTTGTTTGTTGACTTTGAGATATGTCCTCCAGTTTCCCTGAAGTACTAACAGCCTTGAGCTTGTTTCTAACCCTGCCCGTAACGGTTGCACCAGCCCAAAGATCATTTTCTGCACCCAAAGAGGATAAAAAGTTACCTGAGGAGTGCAATGGATCAAGTCAGACTAAGGACTTTGGGATTGATTGCCATCAACAATGCTGAGGCATCAATAATTGATAAGGAGGAGCTTATAAAACGCTTTTCTGAAATGAAATCAAGGAAGAAAACTTATATTATGTAGTATAGTACACACTGTAACATTCTTTGATCAACAATTTGTTTGTAATTAGTAAATAAAGTAAATTTATTAAATCTACAAACGTATGTTCAATTTAATACATAACCAATGTCCATCACAGCCTTAAGACTTAGGTGTTACAGACATTTTTTTACAGACAATGAAAATTCGGGGCCCGTGAAGGATTATCGCTGGGAGGACAACAATTTTTAGATCCGGCCCTGCTGCTGTCAACCAAAGTTCTTCCTGGATTAGGAATAACAACATTTGTTGGTGGAGAAAATAAATGTCTCATCACAAAGAATGGTAAGACAGTAGCTACAGCAACAATCAACACAGATTATATGAGTTTGATCTTGAAGAAAAGGAAAAAGCACTCAGTGTAACGAATCAACAGGAAACTGAATGTATACATATATGGCATTGTAGACTTGGCCACCGTGACCCAACTACACTGCATAATTTCTGCAACAAGAGTTTCGCTACAGGTATAAATATCCAAAGCTGTGAAGTAAAACAAATTTGCAAATGTTGTTTAAAGAGGCAAGATGGCTAGAAAACCATTCAAGACATCAACAACAGTACAGTCAACAAACATTCTCGATTTGATTCATACAGAGGTATGTCGGCCAATGCAGACTGAAACCTCAGGCAAAAAGAGATATATCTTAACAGTCATTGATGATTACAGCAAATACACGAAGATCTATCTCCTGTAGTACAAATCTGAAGTTGCAGTTAAACTGAAGGAATACATCAAAGAAGTGAAAACTGAATTCGGTAAAGTTCCTAAAACGATCCGATAAGATCGTGGAGGCGAGTATACGG
Source organism: Thereuonema tuberculata (assembly GCA_023159025.1). NCBI lineage: Eukaryota > Metazoa > Arthropoda > Chilopoda > Scutigeromorpha > Scutigeridae > Thereuonema > Thereuonema tuberculata. The sequence continues at coordinate 63,673,984 of JAFIDM010002131.1, forward strand.
CAAGTGAACTACAGAAGTTTTTAAAAAACAAAGGTAAAAAAGTACAGATCACAGCACGTTTCACCCCACAACAAAATGGGGTAGTGGAATATAAGAATCGTATGCTATTAGAGATGACAAGATGCTTACTTGATGATGCAGGCCTTCACAAACAATTCGGTGGAGAGGCAGCCATGACTGCAAATCACTTGCAAAACAGACTACCAACGAAAGGATGTGACACCACACCGTATGAAAAATGGCACCTAAAGAAATCGTCACTTGATTACATAAGATTTTTGGATGTACAGCATATGCCAAGATTCCTGATGAGAAACGACAGAAACTTGACAACAAGGCAGATAAGTTGAGTTTTGTTGGTTACGAAAAGGGATCAAAAGCATACAGATTACTCGACCAAATAACCAACAAAATTCGTATCACAAGAGAAGTTAAGTTCGCCGAAACACTTTCACACCTATTAGTGAAATGTACTAAAGAAGAAACAAAGGAAAAGAAAGATGAAATAACTAGTGTTACGGATCACCCTGTATCTCAGAGAGGATATACAAAACAGAGTACTTCTTTCAATGCAATCGGAAGCCTACACCCATAAAGATAGGTGATGAAAATAAAACCTAGCTGATGGAACCGTTGGGTCCAAGAAAATTCCATAGCTAAAACCAGATAAGTAGTAAACCAAAGGATAAGTAAAGAAAAGATAAACAACTCAGGTATATCAAGCAACAAAATGTATTTATAAAATAGGCTTAATGTTATACAATCACACAACAAATCAAGACCAATGCAATAGTAATTACATATCAATATAAAATATATATATATATATGATAACACACAAAGCTTTGTTGATAAATTCGGTAATTACAACAGATTACAAATTGAGAAAAAAAAAACTATTTAAAAGTTGGCAATTAAAAACAGTAACTCACAATAACCTTATCAATACAATTTAACAATAATATAAACTTAAGATATATTCTCACAAATAGTTTGTGTCACTTTTATAAGAAGAGTCTGATCGAAAATTGTTTATAAAACAGATTTTCCGACTATAGAGTATCTCAGAAAGTTCACTCCCTGACTTAATTCGCCAAAGAAAATATACTCACAGTTCGGCGCTCTGTCTTGGACATACTGGAACGAAGTATTGGATAGCTCCGACGGAATTCACTAAACTGTTCATGTCAGAGTATCCGCGTAAACACAATGAAAAACAACACATTCTTTTTCACTTCGCGAACGTTTCTTATTAACAATGGCTGCTCAAAGTATCCAAAGCCAACCTGGGAGTGTAGGGTCTTTCTTAATATCTAACAGATATCCAAGAAGCCGACACTGCATTAAGAAGGACAAATCTCAAAATATCCAGAGATATGCGCACACAGGTTCAGTTAGCCATCCAAGAAGTCTAGCTATTAACAGTGCTTAGGAAAAAAAACAATGCTGTTTCTCTTCTAACAAAATCGTCACTCCTCCACCACGAAGACTCCTCACGTCCGTTCTCCCCGACGCTACATGGCGAGACTGACTCAGAAGTTTCAAGAACTCATTTTATAGGCATAGTGACGTAAACAAAGTTTTACCAATGCCCCTTCAAGAAATAAGGAGTGTCTTGAAACCTCCAGTGATATCACTATAAACTCACTACAGACACAAAATGGCTACACCTTCTCACCAGCATAAAAATCGTTCCAAATAAAAGCAAAATTACATTTACTAATCTATACAATCATTCACAGATAACAATTATAAAGTTTACATAAGATGGTAGGATGTAAGAATCAATAAAAAGAAATGATAAATAAAGATTTTTAAAGTGGAAATTTAAAGTGAAATTTAAACTTTCCATTTTAAGTTTTGTTGAAAAGCAGAGAGGAGAGATAATAAAACATGGGGGATAATGCGAGAAAGTAAAAAGGCAAAGATCACTTTGACTTAACTAAGTGACATAACGACACAAAATTGCGTCAATGAAAAGTAGGAGAAGAAAAATAAAATAAGAAAAAAGAAAAGTCTGTAAAACAATCCCTTCCCACTCAAATGACGAAAGTCGACCTAACTCAAATTGAAAACTATATTGTAAAATATATCTGACCGATTGAACATCCAATACAACTCCAAATAACAGACAACTCTAAAAGATATGCTTACCTGCAGGTATGAAGGGAAATTTGACCTATCTTCGGAACGTCAATGTAAATAGCAGAAAGCCCACACACTAAATACGGAGGGGACTGACATACTAGCTAAAATCGAAATATCATCCTGGAAATTAGTTGCTAAGGCAAAACACCAGTGAAAACCATTAAACACTCTCTTGGTGTATCATTTTGGCCAGCCTAGAGCAAACAAATCCATATCAACATGGCGAAAGAAATAGGAAACTGAAACCCATGGTCCATGATTCTAACATAAGCACATGTTATGTGATGAAAATAACGAACCGAAATTAACAACGGCTAAGAGATTCTCAGAATTTACATATTAATTCGAGAGAAAAGAATGAAGGTAGCCCACTAGCAATTCACACACTGACCGACACAGGATAGGATCAGGGAACGGATGCCCATCCGAAATCCGAAATGGCCGACCAGGGGACTACTTCAACTAAACAATAATATTTCCAATTACAGTCCAAAGGTAAACACCAATTCAAACACCCGCTCAAAACATACATGTAAAAACTACTCTAGATACGTCGACGCCATAGCCCAACAAGTTTGTAACCATCAATGTGCTTCTCCTTCCTTGCTATATGCATGATAATACATAATGAACCAATAATAATATATAATGAAAAATCCAATAAGTAAAAAACAAGCAATCGAAATAGAAATTCACACGATAAATGTAAAGGAGAATAATAAAACTAATCAACTAATAAAAATCTACATGAAAAGACTCAATCATCGCCACCTGAACTTCCAACTGTATAAAGACAACCAGAGAAATATTGATGTGTGGTCAAAATGATAGAGACTAACGTCAAAGGTTCAGCATAATGTACACACCTATTTACAATTTTATTTACAGTTTGTATACAAGATTATACAGGTCAACGGATTCTGAAATCCAGGTTAATATTAAACAGTTCAAAGACATACAGATCGGACTGTCAAATCCAGGTCGCTCTCGGAGCTTCCTGTTCGGTCCGTCAGGGAGGGGAAAGCCGATCTCGGATTCTGAACCCTCCCGGCCTGGCCAATCACAGTGCGGCATAATTGGCCAATCCGGGAAGGCCTTCGACGCTGGCATCGGGGTCTCTCTCGGAGCTCTCTGCCAGGTCCGCCGACATTGCGTCGTAGCTCCTTATTGACATTGCATCATAGCTCCCCCTCCAGGGGTCAGCACCCTCGTTGACTCGTGTTTCTCTGTATCGGCTGGGTGGTACAATGCGTCTCTGTGAGCGGCGCAAGGGAGTGTTGATTTCCCACCGTAGTAGCTCGTCTGGGACTGCATGGTGAGGTTGGGCCGGGGCAAAGATGGCGTCGTCCCCTGGTTCCATTGCAGTCCACGATCGGCGGTGGTTGTCTAGGCGGTACTGGCGGCATCGGCTCGTCGTCTGTGCTGTGAAAGGTAGGTACATCGCCTGGTTGCAGGTACCGCTTCATTCTTGTGACGTGCGCTACTTCCATTGTTGGCTGGGTTCGGGAAACCTCATATGTGACGTCAGACAGGTGGCGGATGATGGTGTACAGGCCTCGCCAACGGTGTAAGAGTTTTTCGGCGAGGCCTACCGTGTGAGTCGGGCTAAATATGAGGACGAGGTCTCCGGGATTGTAGTCAATTTCCCTCCGATGCTGGTCGTACTGGTGCTTGGCTTCACCCTGTGCGTCGGCTAGGCGGCATCTGAGGGTAGCGGCATAGTCCGTGGAGGTCTCCGGGGCATGTGCCAACAGTGTATCCAATATGTTGTGCGGGTGTCGGCCGTTGACCAAAAAGAATGGTGCAAAGGATGTAGCTTCATTCACCACAGTATTGAATGCATACGTGACAAACGGAAGGATTTCATCCCAATTCGAGTGATGTTTGTCGACGTACATAGACAACATATTTGGGATGGAGTGCTTGAGTTTCTTCGTTGCACCATTTGTTTGTGGCCTGTACGGTGACGTGCGGCTATGGAGTGTTCGGCAGATCGAGAGGACTTCTCGCATTACTGTGCTGAGGAACTGCCACGGTCGCTCAGGATAGACGCCTGGGGTCCGTAACGCAGCACAATGTCGCGCACGAAGAAGCGGGCGACTTCTGCAGCTGTTGCATTTGGGAGGGCTTGTGTGACTGCAAACCGGGAGAAATGGTCAACGCAGACAACAATCCATCTATTATTGTTGTGCGTCGACGGGAGGGGCCCAAGGAGATCGATGCTGACGCTGCTGAATGGTTGTTCTGGAATCGGGAGTGGTTGTAGGAGTCCCACAGGTGGTTGCGTCGGCAATTTCCGGCGCTGGCATCCGTCGCACCGTAGGACACAATGGTGTGCTGTCCTGTATTGTCCCAGCCAATAATAGTTTTGCCGGATCCTGCCATAGGTTTTGGCGAGACCCAGGTGGCCGCTGGTGAGATCCTCATGGCAGGACATGGCAATGTGGCGGCGCAGATGCTGCGGGATAACTAGCAGCCATCTACAGCAGGCCGGGTCGAAACTCTCCTTGAAGAGTACGCCATCTCTTAGTGCATAGCCCTTCCTATGTGGTTGCGGGGAAGCTTGGATCTCCGCGATGATTCGCTGTAGGGTGGGGTCGTTATTCTGCTCGGTCGCCATGTTCATTTGTTCCGTGATGACGTTCACTGTGGTGATGTTGTTGGCCGTCTCGTCCGGCAGGAGGCGCTACAGACAGTCTGCGTCGAGGTGCTTGCGGCCTGTCTTGTAAACCACGGTGATGTCGTGCTCTTGGAGTCGTAGTGCCCATCAGGCGAGGCATCCGCTGGGATCTTTGAGGCTCGTGAGCCAGCAGAGTGCGTGGTGGTCGGATACCACTGTGAATGGGCGGCCATACAAGTAAGGTCTGAACTTGTTTGTGGCCCAGACAACAGCTAGGCATTCCCTATGTGTCATTGCGTAGTTGATTTCCGCCTTAGACAACGAACGGCTGGCGAATGCGATTACTTTCTGCTGGCTCCCTTGATTCTGCACGAGTACCACCCCTATGGCATAGGCGCTGACGTCCATGTGTATTTCCATGTGCGCCCCCGTCTTGGAAGTGACCGAGCACCGGCGCCGTGGTGAGAAATGTCTTCAGTGTATCGAATGCTGTCTCCTGATCATCTGTCCATTGGAAGTGACCGGCGTTGTTCATGATGGAGGTGAGTGGCCAGGCGATTCGCGCGAAATTTGGAATGAACCGGCGGTAGTACGAGCAGAGGCCATGGAAAGCGCGTACGTGTTTGGCCGTCTTGGGGGTGGGGAATTCTCGCACGGCTTTTGTCTTCTCGGGGTCTGGCCGGGTACCTGCGGGTGTCACGATGTGTCCCAGGATCCTGATTCTCTGCGCGGCGAAGGAGCATTTATCAGGGTTCAGTCGAAGTTCAGCGGCGTAGAGGCATTGGAGGACTGTGTTGAGACGTTCCTGATGTTCGCCAAACGTGCGGCCAAAGATGACGACATTGTCCAGGTAACATAGACAGATCGACCATCTTAGGCCACGTAGAATGTAGCCTGAGGCGCTCAAACATTGCCGGCGCATTGCAGAGTCCAAACGGCATAACATTGAATTCATAAAGGCCGTCAGGCGTGCAGAATGCCGTTTTTTTCGCGGTCCTCTGGCGCGATGGGAATCTGCCAGTAGCCGGTTTTGAGATCGAGAGGAGAAAAAGGTTGTTCCTCGTAGTGTGCCCAGGGCGTCGTCAATTCGTGGCAATGGATAACTATCTTTTTTTGTGATAGCGTTCAGCCGATGGTAATCAACACAGAAGCGCCATGATTTGTCTTTCTTTTTGACTAGCACCACTGGCGAGCTCCATGGGCTTTGGGAGGGGCGAATGACAATTTACCGCAGCATGGCGCTTGATTCCTGCTCGATAGCCGCTCGCTCCGTGGGTGAGACTCTTCACGGCTTCTGACGTAAGGAGCGACAGCCTGTATCAATGTGATGGGTTGCGGGGTGGTTGGGCTTGTCCTCGTGCATCAATTCGTCGAACAGGCGGCGGTATCGTCGTAACAGTTGAAGTATCTCACGAGCTTCCCTTGGCGGCAGGTTGGGGGTCAATCATACGTCGGAGCTGGTCGTCTTTTAACCCAGCGTTACGCGTCTTAGGAGGCGTGTGCTTTTCTTCAAGGGCTGTGATTGAGTTCGGCTGTATCTGCTCGATCGTCGCGACTGTGGTTTTTGCCGGTAGGACTGCTGGGGCTCTGGCCCGTGTCCATAAGAGCTATAGTTGGCCTATTGTCAAAAGATGATCCGCATCCTGTTGTTGGTGTGTTTGGGCTGATGCAGTGGCGCGGCAGTTCTGTTGAACCATACGGACGCTGCCGCTCTTAGTTTCCCTGATCGTAATAGGCTGGGCTGTTGGGCGGGGGCTGCATGCTGTGTGTTCTTGGCGTCGGTCGGGGGAGTAACGGGAGGTGATGCGGCGTTGCCATCTGCGCGATGGGGAGTTACTGAACCATCTGGGACTTGTTGTCCGGGATGCCCGTGGTTGTGCATGAAATTGTCGACAGTACCGTTGCACATGTCCGGTCTGGCCGCATCTGAAGCAGATAGGTTTGTCATCTGGGGTGCGCCATTCGTCAGCTTGTTGGCGTGGGGTGGTCATTCTCCGATGGTCCCGTTGGTTGGTCCCTGGGCGTTGCTCTGTCCATTCGGCGACGACGAGGGTTGCAAGGCTCTGGACGGCGGCGGTTAGAGCGGCGATCTGACTTTGAAGTTGGTTGGTGGGGTCTGCGGTTAGGGGTTGCTGTGGGTCAATGGCTACGATGGTGGGCCGGTGATCCGAGAAGGAGTCTGGTGTGATGCAGCATGCTCTTTGATATTGCAGTCGCCGGCACTCCGTAACCATCTCGTGCGTCAGCCATGTGAGGATCCACCTTGCCACATAGGTGAATTACATCCTGGATGTACGACTCGCAGGACTCCTGGGGTAGTTGAATACGTGTGGCAAGTAGCCTCTCTGCTTCTGTGGCAATGTGGTGTGTTGCCGCAAAGGTGTCCGTGAATTTCGTCATGAATGAAGCCCAGGTAGGGATGTTGTTTTCCTCGTTGTCGAACCACCCTTACGGGCGGTGTCTGTAAGGGCGAAAGGCAGGTAGGCTAACTTGTTTTCGTCCGTCCATCCGTTGAACTTTGCTACTCGCTTTAAGTCTCGTAGCCAGGCAAGGGAGTCCGTTAATGTACTGGAGAACGGGGTGGGTTCCCGTTATCTGAGGGCAGGTGAGGTCTTTGAAACCGGTGTTTGGGCAGTGTCAACGGCTTCTGATGGGCAGTGAGGATCATTGCTATCGGCTGAGTTCGGCATGGTTCCGTGGTTCGGCGGGTCTTCGGCACCAGTGATGTGTGGTCAAAATGATAGAGACTAACGTCAAAGGTTCAGCATAATGTACACACCTATTTACAATTTTATTTACAGTTTATATACAAGATTATACAGGTCAACGATTCTGAAATCCAGGTTAATATTAAACAGTTCAAAGACATACAGATCGGATTGTCCAAACCAGGTCGCTCTCGGAGCTTCCTGTTCGGTCCGTCAGGGAGGAGAAAGCCGATCTCGGATTCTGAACCCTCCCGGCCTGGCCAATCACAGCGCGGCAAAATTGGCCAATCCGGGAAGGCCTTCGATGCTGGCATCGGGGTCTCTCTCGGAGCTCTCTGCCAGGTCCGCCGACTTTGCGTCATAGCTCCTCGTTGACATTGCATCAATAGGCTCCAATTCACCTAAATCCCATTGTTTGAATCTAAACCCCGAAAACGAACTAATACCTATGCCAGCTACAGCTTGGCGAGTTTCGTTCCCTGACAACTCTCAACCATCTATAATGCAAAAACAACACAACAACATAAGTAATGTAATGGATCAAAGGATAAATATAAATGGAAACCTTAATCAGAACACTCTGAACAGTAGAACCAAATCTCCTTCGCGGGCAAAGGGATAGCTACAAAACAAACCCCACCAAAACGACTAAACTAACCTGGGTCCGAACTTCTGAGGGACAACAAAACTGAATACGCTATTATCAAAAATGCACCAGTTTAACAAACTGCGCTCTGCTACCACTGTTCATCATTTCACAATGCTGCTACCAACATTCCTTGCAAAGCACTGAAATCCTTATCGTACAGCTTTCTTTCTGCAAAATCAACAGCCAGGTCTGCCATTACAAGTGTAATATCAGACTCCAATTTGTCTGAAAAATTTGTCCCAACATGTTAGCGGAAGGACTCTCATCAGCTAAAGCAAACCCGACTTTTTCATTAACATCTAGTTTACTTAATGCTGATACTACATTCCCTGAAGGTTGTGCTCTATTTAATATATATCCAGCTTCAACTAGAAGATCACCTATATCTTTTTTGTCACTTGTAAACAACTTTACAATAAAGACATCTTCAGCAGTACCCAACTGTTTTGCCCAGAGTTTATTGTTCCTTCTTATATATTTTTGTAAGAAAATGTTTGATTCTGATCTGAATTTGTTATTTGGTTCTACATCTAGTTTGCAATGTAGTGCCAGAGGAGGAAAAGCTTTGAGTGAAGGTTCTAGATAATATAATTCTGATGAAGGGATTTCTTTGGTTGAACCAGTGTCAATGAAGATTACATTGACCATTCTTTTTTGTTTAACCTCAGTCACCCTACACCTGCAAAAAACTCTGATTAGAAAACATTTTTGCTGCAAGTACATCTCCTAATTTGCGAGGAAAGTTTTTAATTTCCCTTGGATTGATATTTCTTAACTTCTGAGAGATAAATGTAAACCGTTCTTCTTCTTCTTCACAAAGTCTAGCCCAAAATGAACTTGAACTGTCAATTTCAGTTATGATTATCTCTTTTGCTAAATCTGATAATAGCTTTGGTGGCAAACTTAAGATATCAGGACTTTCAGGAACTAATAAAGATCGACTTGAAGCATTCTGTAAACTTTACATTTTGAAAATCCTTACATCATTCCTGCCTGTACCATCTTGTAAATGAGGGAGGTTCCGAGTACTTGATCTTTTACGATAGTGTTGAGATGAATTCTCAAATTTGTTTTGAGAAGGAATATGATCAGCTTTGTCTGAAGCACTAACAGATGTATTTCCCTTGAAAACGTTTCCTCTTTGCTGCTCTTTCTTTTGGTTAGTATATTTAGTATATTCAGGTTTCTTTCCCTTTGCAAAATGTTTGTCAGTATGTATTGACCAGCAGTCTGGAAATCCTTATTAAGGCTGGGAATTTCAATAGAGTAAACTCCTTCTTTATTTTTTCTTATCAGCTGAACATTATATATTTGATTTAGAATCAATAAAAAGAAATGATAAATAAAGATTTTTTTAAGTGGAAAACTTTCCATTTCAAGTTTCATTGAAAAGCAGAGAGGAGAGATAATAAAACATGGGGGATAATGCGAGAAAGTAAAAAGACAAAGGTCACTTTGCCTTAACTAAGTGACATAACGACACAAAATTGCATCAATGAAAATTAGGAGAAGAAAAATAAAATAAGAAAAAAAAAAGAAACTTTTTTACTGAAACAACATCCGATGATGAAGAAGAAAACCATCTTGGAATCACATTGATACTCCACTAAAGAAAAACATTGTCGGAAGTAAATGGGTGTGCAAGATTAAATACAATGATGAAGGGAAAATAGATCGCTATAAAGCCCGTCTAGTTGCTCATGGTTACTTGCAGAAATACGGACAAGATTATGAAGTTTTTGCTCCTGTTACAAAACAAGTAACTCTGAAATGTATACTTACAGTAGCTGCAAATAAGGGAATGAGTGTAAGACATTATGACATCGAAACCGCATTTCTAACGGTGATCTATCCCATGAAGTATTCATGAAACCAGCGAAGGAATTTTTCCAGTTCTTTGCAGTTAACTTCAGATATAGTTAAACTAAAATGCTTCAAGTGGATAGAGTGCTTCAAAATAAACTTCAGTGTGAAATCGTGATACAGTCGGATTGCTGTCCCAAGTGTGTCAGACAAGATGAAATAAATTTGGAAGATTTCATCGGACATTTAATTCTCAGTGCATTATATGCAGACTAAGACTTGTCTAATTGTGATTATGTCATCTGAAAGATATGTGCAAGAGACTGATTAAATTCGTATAATTTATCCTGTTGTCAAGTCAAGTTCATCGACTGTTGTATATAAGAATTGTAAATAAAAAAAAATTAGACCACTATTTGTTCATCGAGTTATGGGCCCAGCACGCTTCCACTGCGCCAATTAGCATAGATTTTAAAGGCTATACAACTAGAGATGATAGTGATACTGATGAGAATAGGCGTCGGTCCACAGAATTGCGTTTAGATGAACCGAACGGACAGGAGTCACTACTTGCAATTTTCAAGATGGCTGAAATCGGAAGTGAAAGTTACATCTCAAGCATGTTCAACAGAACTAACTATTCAGCGTGGCGCGTCGGGATGAAAAATGCACTTATGCGTGATGGTTTATGGAGAGGGGCCAATATGTCCATATTGGACATTGAAAATATTGATGACAAAGTCGAAAAACGAAAGCTTAAAGATAAAGCAGAAAAGACTTATGGAACAATTGTGTCAATGTTGTACGTCCGCTACCGGTTGTTAGTTAAAGAAGAATCTGATGCAACTATGCTTATTAAGGAATTAGATAAACAATATAATAAGTTGGATTACTTAAAGATATCGAGGCTAAAACGTAAACTTTATGAAGTCACGTAATTTAAGGACTGTGATTCTTTGGATAAGGAAATCATAAAATTAAAGTTACTCTTTAATGAATTACACCAAATTGTGGTGAAATGCCTGATCAGGAGTTGTGCTGGATGGTTCTTTCCAGATTGCCAACCGAATTAAGTTCCACTGATCAAGGTTTGATTCTGACAGAGAAAACGCAAGAATTCACCTTTGAAATTATCATAGATAGGATTTTACATGAGCTCGATAGAAGAAAAATAGAATGTCAAGATGAAAGGGAGCATGTAGCGATAAACACCTATCGAATGAGGACGCCTCTAATTCGATCACAAAACCGGATAATCGGAAATGCTATAATTGCAACAAACAGGGACATATAGCGTGCAACTGCTGATTCAACGACAAGGACATTCCTAAAGAGACAAACAAGACGTTTGGAAGTATAAACATTATGGTAAGAAACATGTATCCAGTAATCAAGACAGTACATATTCTGGTGTAACCATAACGAACGCAAGTAACTGTTTACTAGCGAGTGTGAACAAAGATGCTTGGTTGTTAGATAGTGCTACCACGAATCAGATTTGCTGCAAGCAAGAAAATTTCAGTAAATATAACGCATTAAAAGATCCTGTTGACATACATGGAGCCTTGGTGAAGCCCATCCAAGCTATCGGAAGAGGTGTCGTTAAACTGGTCTACAAGGTGTCTTGTTATAAAAGTGTTAGGCTAAACCTGCAAAAACGTGTATCATGTGCCAGAATTAGGTGTAAATCTGATCTCTGCATCACAGCTAGCCCAAAAGGGATTTCTACAAAATATGAAAGGCAACAATTATACTGTTATGGATGCGAAAGGATCTTGGGTACTAAAAGGAACACTGTGTGAAAATTTGTACCATGCCAACATGGAGATACAAAAACCACATCAAAGTTCTTTTGTGATGACGAAGGAAGACCGCACAACCCTATGGCATGAAGGCATGGGGGCATCCTTCATTCAAAAAGATGAAGTTAATTACTGAGAAGAAATTACTGCAAGGGATGGAGAACATTTTCTTTGATTTGGAATCAATATGTGAAGCTTGCAAACTAGGGAAGCTAACCGATAAAGGACATCACAGATTGTGCCAGATCAGAACCTCTGAAATAATGGAAATCGTACATACTGACGTATGTGGCCCTGTCAATATTCCAAATTATTATCAATCTAGATATATACTCACGTTTACTGATGATTATTCACGGAGGTCATTCATTTATCTATTGAAATCAAAAGATGAAGTACCGAGAGTAACAAAAGTGTTCATTCAATTCATAGAGAATCAGATGAATAAATCTGTAAAAAGTCTAATGTCCGATCAAGGAAAAGAGTATATCAATAATGACTTACAAAGGTTTCTGCAGGAAAAAGGTATTAAGCACCGGTTTGCGTCGGCATACTTACCGCAGAGTAATGGTGTAGCAGAACGATACAATCGAACATTATTGGACAGTGAACGTTCACTTCTCATAGCTTCTAAGTTACCCGTAAACTATTGGATATTTGAGGTAGAAAGTGCCAATTACTTACTTAATCGCACCCCACATGAGAGTATAGATAACCAAATACCATTAAAGGTGTGGAATGGGAATTTACACACCAAATGTGAAATATATCAGGAAATTCAGCAGCTTAGCCCACGTAAAGCTACGCGAACACCATGCAATTTTTCAGCAACTTAGTCGTCCGATTTTGACATCACGAGTTGATATAGGCAGTCTTGAGTCCGTTTATTTGCAACTTAACTGCAACTTTTGTCATGCAATTCGAGTTGTTCGTACAGCTGCAACTCGAAAAATTGCATCGACGTCACTGGGAATTACCCAATCACAGGGCAGCGTTGGAACACGTCAGTTGGGAAACCAAGCCCATGAAAAAAATGGAGTCGAAAATGATTTCTGCTGATTCGTTTTGAAGACATGCTCATACTCAATGAATATCAGAGTATTGCGAGTTTCTTTCACGCATAAATAAAGTTTTTTACTGAAATGCAGTAATTGTATGCGGCAGAATTTATCAGAGGGGTTTCAAAACCTCGATTTTTTTGGATTTTCCACATCGGGTTTGGAAAACGCATTGCATTATGGGAATGCTGCCGACGCGGTAATGCAATAGTTAGGACGTCATTGTTTCCAGGGGAGCATTGTTTCTTATTGGCTGTTGGTTATTCGTTACTTTTGATTCGAAATAATACCATGAAATTCAATTCCATAGCGGCTAATAATTTTGAAACAATATTTATCCTATGTTGCACATGAATCACTCATATATTATGTTTGAAATGACAAAACGAATTTTGCTTGACGTCACACGTCACGTGTTAAAAATCTGCGTTGTCATGGGTTGGTTGATCGTTCGAGTTGCATCGTGTTCAGGGTTAACAAAGGTTTATATCAACTCGTGATGTCAAAATCGGAGGACTAAATTGCATGGTGTTCGCGTAGCTTAAGGATACCTAAGGCACATAGAACGCACAAGTATTGCAGAATCTTTGTGGGTTATTCTCCCAAGGTGAGAGGATACAAAATTTGAGTGCCGGAAAGGAATACGTTAGAAGAAACCAGCAATGTATATATTAATGAGAAACTAGTGGGTGCAGACTTGTTAAAATTGAGAAAAACTAAACCTGAAGATTATGCTGATATTTTACCTAATTCACATAGGATCAATCAGTAAGAACCGAGTTCTGATGAATTCGAAACTGAAGAAGAAGCAAGACCTTCAGAAGATGAAACTGACGTTCAAATTGACGAAACTGTCGATGAGGAGGAACAAATGAAACTCCGTTCTGGGAGAATCATAAGATCGCAACAAACAAGCTTGAAAACTTGCCACTTGCTCATAAAGGAACCTAAAAATTACAATGATGCGATTGCATGCAAAGAAAGTGAACATTGGTAAACCGCCATTGATGACGAATTACATAATATTCATTCTCCCCAGACATGGAAGAAAGTTCAAATTCCAAAATATGCTACGCCGCACATAGGGGTATTTGACTAATCTAGCGGGACAAAATTATTTATCGTTCTCAATCGTTTGGAAATTAATCGGTTACTCAATTTTTTATATCTATTTTGTATCTGCTTGAAATGCATTCAAGACAGGGGCGAATATAAAAGGGGGGGGGTCAAGGCCCCCCCCCCGAAATAATGAATATAAAGAAAAAAAAAAATAGGTAAAAGCAAAAGCAAAGGGGAAAGAAAAACATAGTTCTTTTAAGTAAAATTTATTTAATAATTACATCTGTGAAATATTTATTTTTTATTGAATTAGTAGATATATAACTATCATAATTATATTTTAAAACTAAGAAATATAAATATTAAATGAAAAAAACAGTCTTAACTTTCTTCACACATTAACATTTCTAATGTTTCCTTCATAAAAGAATTTCGTTTTTTCTTGATAATTATTCGCCTTGATGCAAGCAGGGAATCTGATGATAACAACAGCCTATTTAAAATACACTAGAGTCCCGATTATCCGAGTTAATGTGGACCAAGAAAAACTCGGATAAACCGAAAATTGTAAATAAAATAAATCGTCTAGGTTTAAATGTATTTTAACAAATACAAAAGTTATACAGATACATCACATACAATTCACATTGAAAGAGTTCTTTTACTTAAAAAAGTCTTTAATTATTTTTTGTTTTGCTTTACTTTGGCGTTTTTCTGCAGCAATGTTTCGGCAGTTTTTTAAGGATAACCAAGGATTTTTGGTGTCGAAACCATTCCCCGATTCCGGGTAGGGGGTCATATGACTAGACGAACGAAGATTAATTTGTGAAAAAAAAAATCCTAGAAATATTTGATAGCTCGGTTAAAGCGGAAACTCGGATAATGGGGGTTCGGATAATCGGGGTTTTACTGTATCTGTATTACAGTCTACTCTAAAGACGAAATTTTGCCTATGTAAACGAAATGTTTATTTCTGACTTCTGCCGCTTCTTCAGACAGTTGTCTTATTGGCAAAAGGGCATTCTCTATTATTACAGAACCATTTATTAAACTTTTCTGCATGGTAGGCGTCATATTATGCCTACCATACAGTGCAACCTAAAGTTCAGCAGTCTCTCTGGTATATTTCTAAAATTTTTGTACATCTATTTTGTATCCGCTTGAAATGCATTCAAGACAAGGGCTAATATAAGGGGGGGGGGGGCAAGGCCCCCCTCCGAAATAATGAATACAAAGAAAAACAATAAGTACCGTAATCTGAATTATTTTAATGAATCGTGCATTTATGCAATAATGAATTCAGCATTCAGGGCAAATTACCCAGCATATCAGGGCAAAACTGATATAAAGTATCATTACTTAACCTAACCTTGCATTAATCTTGCCCCCCCCCCACAAAAAAATATATATACTCTATATTCGCCACTGATTCAAGAATCACTTTGATTTTTTTTGAAGAAAGTAACATCCAGGCCTGTTATTTCAGCTGTTAACTCAGGATCATTATGTCATTAGTGGACCCGTCATTAGTGTTCCCAAATCCAGATTTTTGAAATTTGAAATCGCTCTACATGATGGAATAGGAATTAGTAGGAACCAATTTTTACATTTTTACAAAGTAGAATTATTATATTTAAAGAATATATAAGAATCATAGCCGGGCAATGCCGGGCACTAAAACAAAAAGGTTCCCAAATCTATTGTTGTCGCGAAAAATAACGGAATTTGGAAGGCTTTTTTAAAAGCGCAAAAAAAAAAAAAATGATGTGGAAATTTATAATATTTTGACTATAAAAAAAAAGTCACTTACCAGCAGTTTCAGAAACCATAACTAAAATTTCTTTTTTCACAACAGAACAACAACAAAAAAATTATTAAATTTTGAGTTGTAAAGCACAAATATCGAGAACCGACAACCACTGCGAGCAATGCTGAGTTTCGACTGACCCTGTCCTCTGTAAGTTGGGGTGGGTGAACTTAAAACAATGGGGTTGGGTTTCCCAACTATCTGGCTTTTCTAGGAACCTATTTTTTTTTACCTGAGTGCAATTCTGAAAATTCGACTTTTGGCCAGCTAAATGTAACAAATACCCCACTGTGCGCCGTTAACAACCAAATGGATCTTTCGTGTCAAGTACCATCAGGATGGTAGTGTAAACCAATATAAAGCACGCCTAGTGGTGAATGGATTTACACAGCGAAAATATCTGGGTTATGAGAAAACGTACGCTCCTACACCCAGGATGACCGGTTTGGCTCAGCTAAAGCGAGGCTGATAAGCCATATAAAAAGGGAGGCAGTGCCAGATTGGAACAGTTCATTGGCAGCAGCCAAACCTTTGCTAGAAAAGAAGTAGGATCCAATATTGGGAAGCCCAGGAGGCATCAGTCAGCTCAAGTAGATGAAGAAGGATGCAGTATTGGAACACAAGCCCAGAAGTAGAAGAGTAGGATACAAGTACAGAAGGCAATAGTCCAGAAGAAAAAGAAAAAAAAAGAGTCCAGGTTTGGGACACATGCCCAGAAGGCAACAGCCCAAATTGAAGAAGAGAAGCTATCCAGTTTGGAGCAGCAATCTACTAGAAGAACCAAGCAGAAAGACACAGAATTAGAGCAACAGACCAGTAAAAGAAGGTCTGAGGAAAAGCAACCAGGAAGAATTAAGAAGTGGCATCCAAAGCAGACCCTCCACCCATCAGTTGCAACAATTTATGGAAATAGAGAGAAATCGGATAAGGCATAGAATCCGAGAAAAACAAAGAATGTATGAGAGACGGCACAATTCCAAGGCGACTCAGTTACACTCTTTTCAAGTGGGAGATCAAGTACTAGTAAAGACATACAGATTTCTGGAAAAGTCAGAAAAGTTATTGCCATGCTATGAGGGTCCCGGGACAATTGTGCAACAAGTGGGAAAATATACATTTCAAATTAGCTATCCTGGCTAACCTGACGTCATTCACATCAAGCGGTTACAGCCATACATTCTTCGACAAGATGAAAATTAGGAAAATATGCAGAGGCTGCATAAAACTTAGGGGGAGGAGATGTTACCGGTGGTTTTTACCAACCTCCCTCATAAAGAATTGCTCCTGCATCCCTATTGAGAATCGATTGTTCCGGAGGTGAGAACGAGAGACTTTCCAGCCTTAAATAGGGATGCAGAGCAGAGAAAAGGCGGTTAGTCGGTGGCGAAGAGCCACACCTCATCTCCAGTTCGGAGAAAAGTAGAGAAGAGAAGTTGATGTCCGCAAAGCACGAGAAGAGTTGACTACGGAAAAGACAAACCTGGCCGGGGAAAGACGCACTAACGACCAGAGTTACAGAGCCGTCCCATCGTCTACACTCGACTACGGAAAAGACAAACCTAGCCGGGTAAAGACGCACTAATGACCGAAGAGTTCCAGAGCCGTCCCATCGTCTACACTCGACTACGGAGAAAACAAACCTAGCCAGGGAAAGACGTACCATTATCCGAAGAGCACCAGAGCAGTTTGCTCGGCTACCCTCGCCTACGGAGAAGACATCCCCAATAGAGAGAAAGGCAGCTGAGGGAATTACTGAAGGCAACTAGAAGACCTAGTAAACCGACTTTGGGATCAATCCTTAGTAGGAAGAAAAAAAGAAATAAAGACTGACATTCTTTAGTGAGATTAGATTTCTTGTAACATTGTTGCTCTACCCATACCGCATATAGAACCCCATGCCACCGAACAATTTGGACAGCCACAAAAGTTCGGTAGCAATATGACAGAAGAAAGATTACAGAAGTGACAATATAATCATTTTCCATGAATATTAACATCATTGTTGTGAAATAGTACATAAAAGTGGGATGTGTAAATGTATATGGCATCAAACATGACAATTTAAGGTCATTTTGAACAGAGCATTGAATCGAAATGCTATAAAGAAATATGCAGGGAAATGTGTATAATATGTACACAGAGTTGTAGTGAAATTAAATAGTGAATGTTGAATTCAGAACTATTATTAGAAATGTAACAAATGATAAAAAATTAAAAGAAAAAAAATGGCAACAATTGTTTTGAAGTTAGTTGTACATTATAACAATCTATAACAATGAACTATAGAGTTTAAAATAGTAGGCAGACTTTTATGTTGTAAAATAGAACATGTGGACAGTATATTATGAATATATATAGTATAATGTCATTAGAATATTATCCATGCGACAAAACAACTTAGTGAAACTATTAATTCCAATTAAAAAAAAAAACAAAACAAAAAAACTGTAAAATTAACATACTTCCTATCAAAAAAAAAAAATAACAAACAGAACAATTAGCAATTCAATAATGCAGGTGTACAAACATTATGACATGCAGGATACTCATTGTCTTGATTTACACAAAGTTGTATAGAACAAACGAAGAATAATATTTTGGTTTCAAAGATGAATATGGTTTATATTAATGAAAAATACCAATATATGGAGGGTTGATTCACGTTTATTAGGTCGATTTCAAGGGCGTGCGTTATCTTGCACATGCACATGACGCAGCACTGTTGCGTTCGAATCAGAGGTCATAAGCCTGTAGTTGATTATCTGGAATTGTGTTGCATTCTAAATATGCCGCCAAAAGTCCCAAATTGGTGGGAGGGGTACATAGTTGCCCTTTCCGATGCTAAATATGGCACACCACAAATTATGCAAACTCGAAATTTTCATGTTTGCAAATCCACCATCCACCGGGTAATAGCAGAAAGTCATATGAAGCCCATCAGCCAAGAGCGGGGTAAGCCACAGGCCCGAAAACAACACCCACGAACGACAGCAACTTCTAATGTTATTAAGAAAGTGAAGGCTATGATTGTTGGCGAGAACCTTAGCATCCAAAGGGCGGTTGCCCAGGCTGTAAGAGTTTTTAGCCAACGGTTGAACGGATAATTAGGCATGATCTGCAATTAGAAAAGCATCATAAAGCTTGCATTCATCGCCTACTTACTCGAAACGTCGAGTAAAGGAAGACCGACAGCCAAAAGCTTTACAAGCACCACTTATTGGGAGAAAAATGGAAGTACATCACTACTTTGTGATCTACCTTAGTGATACCAAGACGCCAAGGGCAATATTTTATCACCCTTTTGATGCCAAAGGACGATCCGAGTGGTACATCGAATGCAAGTACAAATACTTTTCAAGAGGATTAATGATTGTTGCGGGTTACAGCTACAGAGGAAAGTTGCTGCTGAGGAAGATACCTGCAAAGGTCAAGATTAATGCTGCCTTTTACCAAGAGCATGTCCTAGAATAGATACTCCTAGAAATAATCTTGGTTCACCAGCGCAACGTTTGTTCGGTAGATCTACCAGATGTAACATGGTAATTCATCCATTGTGTTTAAAACCAGCATTAAGTGCCTGAGGAACTACGTCATGAATGTCAACGAATGGAAGCCATGTCCAATTCAAGAACAAAAGAACATAGTAAGTTCTTACCCCAAGAAAAAGTTGTTTTAAGAACAAAGCATAGAACATCGGAACCAGCTACAATAATTAAATCATCAGGTGAACCATGTTTCTATATTGTTCATACTACAGATGGGTCGGACCTTAGAAGGAATTCAGTTTACCTTCAGTATACTAAGGCTGATATTCCTCCAACACCAAGTAATGAACCCAACACCAGAACTGTTAACAACTCCGGTAACTGATGTAAGAAAAGATCAGCAAATGGTAAGTGACACAAGTAATGAGCCAGAATCAGAACTCTTAAAAACCCCGGTAACTGACATAAGAAATGATCAGCAAATTTTAAGTGATACAAGAATAGTCCAGTTACAAAAAGAGCAGGTCGAATAGTTAAACCACCAGAAGACGACCAAAAACAGTAGAAGGGCTTTGGAAAGCTTGCAAAGAGGAGTGGAACAAGATCCCTCTTGTCTACCTCCAACGCAGCCTTCTTCAATGGAAACTGCTACGCAGAGCCATTACCAGAATGCATTGCCCCATTGAACACAACCGGTGGTGGAGAAAAGGGTTCTGCTAAGTCTATGACGTGATCAAAATTAACCAAAGAAATGTGAATCAACCCTCAGTATACTAGGTAACGCAAATTGAAACTTGAGATATCATGATAATACTGATAGCAGCAAATAACAATATTAACTCTTAGATATCAATATTGTTACATGATGGGAAGTCCATCTTACTTACTGATGTAGAATGGATTATTCCCATCCCCTCCTTCAGAAATTGACCATGTTGACTTAGATGCAAAAAAAAAAAACAAACCAGGCATCTGTGAACGTAAAGTCAGATTGACTTAGCCGTTCACCCAAGAAGACAAGTAGTTTTCAGATTTAGCAGAAGAGAAGTAAGATTGTCCTGAATGTCTGCCTATGAAAACACAGACTTCAGCAGAAGAGAAGTAGAAACAGATTGTCCAGAGCCCTAACAACAACACGACAGGCAGTCATCAGGCAACAATCTCTCTGCAGTAAAAAAGAGGTTGTTCTAGATGCTTCCCTTGTAGACTGATTAGCTTTAGTTCCTGTCCAATCAAGTGAAATGAAGAGAGTGACCTTTGTCTCGCAGAAAGACCCAGTTTGGGTAGCAGCTCCTTAGAAGAAAGTCTTCAGTTCAAGCGAAAAAGAAAGAGTGATTTGGGTGTTTACTTTGAGACGAGTCAACAGCTGCCCGGTAGTGTTAGATAGATTAAAAGAAGTTAAAAGTGGGACCAGCAACATGTGGCAACCAAACATGTATTCAAATGGGTATGTGATAAAGTGAACATGAAATGCAATCCTGATGGCGACACGAAAGGAGATGAGATAAGGGGGTTTCATACATTGGAGGATCTCGAGAGGATTCGAATTGGGATTAATCTCCGCAGCACCATCGTGGTATAGGAATAGGGATCTGGCATTGTGTGCTTAACAACTGAAGATTTGAATGCAGTGTTCCTCAATAATAGATGTCAGATGAATATGTGGAATTTGTAAGAAGATTATTAGGGGTATTAACTCTAATGGAATGAACTGTAATATTGTTACGATATCCCTGTATATTGAACGTTACATATGGCGACACAGCGACAGATCATATATGTACATGCATGTATTTGTATTGGAAAATAGGTTTCTTACAGCAGTGTAAGAAAGAAATTAAAAGAAAAAGCATCCCAGCCAATTACGTTGTGACATTTAGGAGGAAAGACATCCATTAATAATGAAATAGGGATGGCGCCTATGATGGACTGAATATAGAAGGAGAACCGTTTCCATTATTATTAGGATATGACTATTGATTACAAAATCAGGTGCAGCTAAATTTTGTATTCAAAATATTAACAGTCAACATTAACGGACATTGTGTCACTGCTCCATTCCAGCTGAAAACCAAAGCAGTTTATTGTTATGGTTAATGGGGTGAAACAGAGATATGACCCTGCCCCGATGTAAGATCAGAGAAATGAATTGCAAGCTGTTTTGTCTCCAAGGAAGAAAAAATTGGAAAGGCAACAGTTAGTGAACTTGTAATTGATGTAGATCAGCGGTCGGCAACCCGCATGCGGCCCATGAAGCGTTTTGATGCGGCCCGCGGGGCGTGTTGGAATTTTTTTTTTTTGGTTGATAAAGTAAGATTTTCCGTTTTTTTTTTT
>JAFIDM010002131.1:63695556-63728780 GCA_023159025.1 Thereuonema tuberculata
TTTTGGCCCAAGTGCGGCCCGCAGTAATCCCCACATAACATATTTGGCCCTTTTACAACAAAAGGTTGCCGACCACTGGTATAGATGAAGCTAACGCCAGTATACCAAACTCCTTATCGAAGTTCACCAGAAGAAAAAGTGATTATGAGGGAATTGGTAAAGCAATGCTTTAAGATTGGAAAATGACCTTATTTACCAATGGCAGAGATCATACTTTGACTAATTTTAACATACATAATGTTAAAGTTTTCAAGAATAAATGTTTGTTTCTCGAATCGGCCAGTATTTTCCGAACAACCTAATATATTACATTTAATTTTTCTTAAAATATAAAGTGTAAGAAGTTTTATCTTAGAATATTTATTTTAAATAGCTTATTCTTTTTCATTGCAGAGAGTAACAATCTGATTAGCTAAATGTAATGTTTGTCTGCATGCGCACAACAATGCATATGTGGAGATGATGAAGAGGAGAATATTAATTGATTCCAAATTCGACAGTTCGGTCAGAACGATACAGAAGACTTTTGGTCTGATGACCGACTTTGCTTCCCCCCCCCCAAATATTCACATTTAAGAGATCTGAAGCAGAAGGTCCAAAGAAGCTGAAGTCAGGAATTCGTAGCCAAGATGAAAATCATTCCAGTGCATGCACCAGATTACTGATAGCCAAAGAAGTGTAATCCTGTGAAATAGAGCTGTAATCCAGAAGGGCTAATTAAGTAAATTGATTTCTCAAAAAGGACTATTTATTTATGAAAGTGTTTTTCCTTCCTAGGGTAGATAGAAATATGCAGTTCAAATACTACCAATTTATGAAGTTTCCAGTCCGAAAATGGAACCTCTGCTGAGGTATTCTTTGTTGACGGCCTCGTCATCTAAGCCTAAACTTAGCATGTAATCTAAGCCACAAAAGAAAGAGGGCTGTCATATATTTTTACAAAGTCTAGAAGAACATTAAGGTAAAGCAGGTGCAGCACGTGCTGAAATCAACTGAGTGATGTAATTGTAAAATTAAGACGTCGAAGCAGTGAAACGACAGCTGCACGAAATGGTAGACCGAGAAAACTGACTGACTTTAGCCGTCGAACCCTTAAGAGAGTAGGGAAAAAAAAAATCACAAGTCTCCATTGTTAGTGATGACGACAGAGTTCCAACATGCGTAGGGCATTGTCACCAGCAGCAGGACTGTTTGCCAAGAGCTAAACTACTTGGGTTTCCACAGTCGTGTGGCCGCTCACAAGCCGAACATTGGTATTAAACTGTCTAGGAAAAAATAGAATATTCCAATAAAAATTTATTATTCTTCATTCCTATTCATTCTTATTCCCACTAATATCAACTATTTTAATAACAAGGTATGTTAACATATTTTTAAGCTATTCAGTAGTAGTCGCAAAATGACAGTAAGAGTTTTTTTTTTTCATCCAATATAATTTATGTTATATTTTCAAAGATAATTGTGTATTTTATGTATTGTGACACGTACGGTTTAAGAACTGGGGGTCGATAAGAAGGCAAATATTCTATGAAGGGGTCGATGGGAGATAAAAAGTTTGGGGACCCCTGATCTAAACCAATACAAGCATTGCCACTCATAAAAGATTTTTATGCTGAGAATGGAAGAATCACAGCGCTATTCAGCCAAGGTTGTAGGTCTATAAGGGGTGAACATTTTGAGAAACAAATTTATATTTATAGTAATTACATATTGATGAAATTAGAAAAAAATAAAGTTCACTAAAAATTAGTAAATCTATGAAATTTAAGGTGTGTTGTCAATATAAGTTTAAAAATAGATTCTACACACAACTTGATAAAAATAATAATATATTCAAGTAAATACACAGAAGCTCGGTTATAACATAATCTTTCGGATCCAAGATCTCGAAGATCGCGATATAACCGAACTTTTATTACTTCACGACGTCAAATGTCGTATATCGCACCCTATTATCTCCCACCCAGATTCCAAATCGATTTAAAATGGTCATTTCGCAATTACCTACATCATTCAGAGCTATGTGAGAGAATTTTATATTTATAAATATATAAATCATTACCTTTTCAACACTTTGATAGGTTATATTAGCCAAAATCGATTTGGCGCCGCCATCTTGTACAAACGACGAGTCACGTGGATCGAAACTAGGTATTCATACGCCTATTAGATTACATGGGCCTCTTTACTGGTTGTCATTGGCAGAAAAATAGATCTCGATATTCATATTGGTTAAACGAAAAAGTCTGCGATTCTGGTATTTTTTTAAAAATATATTGTATTTGATGCATTTTCGTGACGTTAAGGTGGGTATAGAGTCTCAATTACTGTAAATAATAAGGAAACAAGCATATTAATTTACACCTTTGATTTAATTTTAGGCGGAAAAAACGGTAAATTTTGCAATTTTACAATTATATACCTTTTCCAAAAATAGAAGGGGTCCAAGACCAAGACAATTACTTTAACAGTACCTCTATTGCTGACCTACTATTGAAAAACAAAACTAGAGTTTGTGGAACTATAAGGGTGAACAGAGGTTTACAGCAAAGCCTAAAAGCCAAAGCAGCAAAAATGAAGAAAAGTGACACAGTTTTCTGTAGAAAAGGTGATGTTCTTCTTCTCGTGTGGAAAGACAAGCGGGATGTGAGAATAATAACAACCATTCATGATTCTTCTGTCTCAAATACGAGAAAGAAAAATAGAAGAACTGGAAAAAATATAATAAAACCTATGTGCATAAATCAATATAACACTCACATGAAAGGAGTTGATCGTGCGGATCAGTACCTTTCATATTATCCTGTTCTAAGGAAAATAATGAAATGGACAAAATAAGGTCCTTCTTTATCTCATAAACATAGTTGTAGAATATACAAATGCTCTCAATTGAGAGAAGAAAATAAAGTATAAGCAGTTTCTCCTTTCGGTGGCAAAATTTTGGATCACTGATAACAATAATGAAGGCTCTCGGAACTAGTGAGGGATATGTCCAGCCCATCCCCTGGTGGTGCAGGAAGAGCATCACGTAAAGATCCACCTGGAAGACTGTCGGGTGCCATGAAGGAGCATCAACTCGTGTTTATTGTAAGTAGTGGAAAAAAGAAATTTCCTACCAGAGGCTATAGAGTGGGAGGTACTCAAGGGACAAGAAGTGAAATGAGATTTATATACAAGTTTTGTATGGTTCTGCTTCATAGAGAAAAATGTTTTATGCAGTACCATACTTTAAAAAAGTACTAGAAACTTTTGTTTAATTATAGGCTCTATGCTAATTTCAACGCTTGAAATGATTGGAACTATCAAGGATAAGGATAAGATCTCCTCGGTAAATCAAACCAAAGTGCACAGGGATAATTTTTGCGCACTGTCTAAGTGTCTCATTGTTGTGCTAAGTATGTACTAAAAACAGTAAATTGTGCAACAAAGAAACAGCTCAAACAAATGGACAGGCTACATGACAATCTTTAGAACTAAAGTTTTGTTAGAATTAAAGCAATCAAAAGAACAAGACATCATTGAATATGCAACCAAACTTCTCATATCTTACAGAAATATGAATAAGAGATAACCAAAATCATGAAATTAGTGAACAAGTTGCAGTACAAATTCTTATAAACTCTTTATATTGTGACAAAATTTAATTCCACCTTTACACTAAAAACCTATATATGATATACCTATCTGAGCATAACCAACACATTCATTCATCCAATCATTTGATGCTGTGTTAGTGGAAATTAAAAATTACGAGAAAATCAGATCACTTACTCACTTCACAAACAAACAAAACAAAAATATTGTTTGCACTGCGGAAATGTCAGAAGACAGATTGAGCAGATTAGGAAAATCACTTAATCAACTTATAATACACAATGAAAAACTCTCAGCAGAGATACTTAAACAGAAACAACAACAATCAACACTCTCAAACAACAATCAACCTACATCCAGCCACAGATATACTTCTACTTCAAAGACGAATAGCCCATCCACATCATACACCACGAGCACACAAGACACTCGCTCTGATCCTGTATTTTGCTTTTAAATGCCAGAAACGCAGACATTTTGCCCACGAATGCAGATCTACAAACAATTGCCCAAAAACTAGCCATTTAAACTAGTTCAGCCTACCTTTCTCAGACCAAGGATAGGAAATATGGGCAATTCAAGTTATTCCCAATCCCCAAACAATAAATTAGTGGAACTTGAAATACAACTCGAATATGATCTCCCACATGTCCTTGGGAAAATCAATCATAGAGTTGGAAAATTATCAATTGCTCGATTGCGGATCTAACATATCTATATTTAATCAGACAAAACAGATCAAACAGCATCCACAAGTGGACATCATAACTCCATTTGTTGCTTCTGCCGTCAGCAATTAAAAAATAGATATTGTAGTTACCTTGAAAAACATAGACATCACATTATCCATGTATTCCACTAAACTTCAACATGACAACGTACTGGCCATACTAGGAATGGACTTCCTGGCTCAGCACCAAGCCACCATAGATTTAAGAAACAAAAAGATTGTGTTACATGAAAATCATGCTCATCACACATTACATAATTGCCAATAAAATTCCAAGAAACTATCAGTTAGTATGATATACTTATCTGAGCATAACCAACACATTCATTCATTCAATCATGTGCATCATGGTCCCAAAACACCTCAAATTGAGGACGGAAATTTAGAAATGTAACAATTAGATGAGTATATGATAGCTATGGAAACTAATGAAAATAATCACATCCAAATTTGGCAACAACAGTGGGTTGACAACATTGTCAATAAAGATATCAAACAGACATTTAATAGCCTAATCAATGAACACAAACCTATTCTCATTGAGGATATCACTAAACTAAGAAGGGCAAATGTTCAGTCACATGTCATTAACATAAACATAACAAACCCATTTAAAAAAAAAAATACAGAATTCCCATTAAATTCCACACTCAATTAGAAGAACTAATCAAAAAAGAAATGCTAGAGACAGGAATAATTGTTGAATCCAATAGCAGATGGAATTTTCCTCTCCTGGTGGCTCAAAAGAAATCAAATGATATTAGAATGGTCATTGATCTCAGAGCTTTAAATATCATTACTGAAACCATTGACTTTCCTTTGATGAACATAGATGAATTACTTATGTCTGAGAATGGTAGCACCATATTCTCATCATTGGATCTCAATAGCGGTTACTATCAAATACCTCTTCATGAGGACAGCATAGAATTAGTTTCCTTCCAAACCCGGGAAATACTCACTTACACAAATGCCTCAGGGCACTAAGAACTGTGCTGTCTCTTTTCAAAATGTTGTTAACAATGTTCTTCATGGTATTTTAGGAAAGTTCATTTTGGCTTTTCAGGACGACAATTTTGGTTTTTTCAAAAAATGAAAAAGATCATGTCGAGCATCTTAGGATAATGTTAGACAAACTCAGAAATGCAAATCTTGCATTAAAACCGAGGAAATGCAAACTTTTTCAGAAGCAAATACATTATTTAGGGCATAATATATCAAGTGAGGGAGTGACCCCAATCTTAGATAAAGTCAGTGCCATAAACGACATGACCCCTCCCAAAAATTTGAAAGCTGTCAGAAGGTTCTTAGATACTATGGGATTTTACCATCGTTTCATACCAAGATGCAATGAACTAGCACTTCCTCTATATAAATTAGCAGAAAAGTTCGTTTGGAATGAAGCTCATCAAAGAGCATTTGAAAAGATTAAAAGTACATCATTGCATCATGAATGCCTTGCACACCCAAACTTTGATAAGGAATTTATATTGTCATGTGATGTATCAGACTCTTGTATTGGTGGTGTATTAGAACAAAACATAAATGGTCATTTGAGCCCCATTATGTATATCTCTAGAAAACTCCATCAAGTTCAAAAAAATTATTCAACCATTGAAAAGGAGGAACTTGTAATATTGCATTGTTTAAGAAAGACTCATGTACTAATTTATGGCAGAAAAATTATACTGCAGTCTGACCATAAACCATTAGAGTTCGTAAATTCACTTAGTTCCAAGAATAACAGATTACTCAAACGGAGCCTACAACTACAGCAGTACAATATCACACCATGTTACATTCATGGGGATAAAACATTGTAGCCGATTGCTTATCCAGAGTCTATAAAATAAGGAAGAGGATCGGTATTGACATACAAACACAAACAGTAGCACAAGCACAAATCAATGATACTGACATACAGAGCATAATTCATTAGATTGAATTGGGAACAACCCCCTGCAACAATATACTGTAGATATGGATGGTTTACTTAGAATCAAAGGTAACAATAATAATAAAATTGTGGTCCCCAAATCCCTTTAACCATTTTTCCTAGACAAATTTCATGGCCACAACTTATCTGGTCACCTTGGTTGGGAAAAATGCTGTAGAAATATTAGCAGGCTCTACTGGTGGAAAGGCATGCATAATGATATCATCAATCATCCAAACACTGTGATACCTGCCAAATTCACAAAGGGACGCCGATAGGCCATAAAATCAATATGTTTCCTCCTGTTACATGTCCCATGGAACGTGTGTCACTAGATATAATCGGTCCTCTATCCCTGATACCCCTTGGCAACACAGTCATTCTAACGATTATAGATCATCTCAAACATTATGTCTGGGCAATCCCACTAAAAAAATCAACGTGCAGAAACAATTGCCAGAACATTTGTAGACAATGTTATTTTGAAATTTGGCACAGTCGCACTATTTTAACTGACCAAGGAACGAATTTCATGGCCACCTATTTAAAGAATTGTGCAGAACTCTAAACATAAAAAAAATTAAGCACAACCGGACATCACCCGGAATCTAATGGGTTGTCTGAAAAATTTAACCAATTCATAAAATCTGGAATCTCTGTATTTGTAATCAAAGGTTACACAAATTGGGACAAAATACTACCCTATATACTGTACACGTACAATAATAGTAACCACAGTGCTACCAACCAAACACCATTTTTTTTAATGCACAGGTTCCACTCTGTCATGCCAAGTGAACTAGAATACTATGAATCTATACCCTTAGATCAATCCGAAAAATACATTGAAAACTTCACAAAGCGCCTGATACTGGCAAGACAATGTGCCTCTCAAATTATCACATGACATACGCACCCACAGAAATGACAACATAAACAAACATAGGAAAATAAAAGAAAAATTAGAAATAGGCAATTTAGTTCTGTTTCTCCTCACTCAAAAATGACCCAAAACATAAAAATAAATTTGCAAAAAAATATTCAGGGCCATTTAGAATTATAGAAATCGTAAATGACTAATGTTAAGATAGAGGAGATAAATGGGTTTAGAGATCCAAACATTATTAATAAATGAAAACTAAAGATATATTTTCAGACCAGACTTCACAGGCAACACGAGAATAGGAAAGCTTCATTCGATAGCAAATATCTCCTTACTTCCCTGCCTGACTTCGATGAAGATATAACATCTAATGAAGAAGAACAAAGGTATCCAAGCACACGCATCACAGTCTCAGAAGCAAAGAAAATGCGTGGGGAACACGTGGAAATACTTCTTCATGCCATCACACATCAAGTTGATACAATGAAACAACAACTTCAGATGATGCTGTCAACATCCGAACTGCATTCGACTCAGCATCTGAATTGGATGTGAGTGAAGAAACAAATGGACACATAGACAGTGATGTTAATGAATCTCAATCACATACATCCCAAATGGACAGTGAAACTAGTAGTAATAATGATGCTCCCAAGAAAACGCATGGTTACAGTACTAGGACTGCAACTAGAAGAAACATAAATATCCCAACAAAATTAAAGGACACTATCATATACTCTAGTGCCCTCATCCTAACCATATAAGAAAACCATGTTTTCCCATTTACTACTGTATAGATGAACTCAACACTTTAATGTTTCCCAGAACTATTAATAGAAAAAGAAATTCAATAAGACTATCAAACTCCTTTTTCTTCCCCAGAATGAGAGATATGTGACAAATGTTACTGTTCAAGGAAATTGTTTTAGCCACTCTATTATCTTTATTTATTTAAATGCACTACTCTGACATATTGCCTCCTATATTCCAATTGAAAATTTTAAAGTATTTTTTTTTCCCTTTGCAAGTTTTGCAAACTATTTAAAAAAATTTCTTCTTGGTCATTAATTCCTTTCTTTAATCCCTCCCTGGAATGCATTCCCCACTAATAACACCTTTGGCTACCTGACCTTGACCCATGTATCATCGTTCAGCCCCCACCCCTTTGCTGGTGCTGGTTGCAAACCCCGCAACATCCAATTAGATCCTTTCTTTTGGGGTGGGAAGTGTGTTTTAAAAATTTAAGTAATCAGAGAACCCTCTCTCTGTCTCGGCAAGATGCATTTGAAGTAAGACATATTTTAGGTTGCGTCCCGACTACATCCACGGTCCTCAAAAATTCCATGGATGAATACCGGGCTACATTGGTGGGCCTCATGCATCCACTCCGTGCTGAAGAGCACATAGAGACTGCACATCAGCCACCAACAAGAAATTAACGCAATAGGATGACAAAATTACCAGTCAATCGGATCCTCCTAGACGAAGGTATAGTATGATAAATAGGTAAAGTCTGCATAAAGTGATTAAGAAGGTCAAGTGATAATTTTCTTTAATTGCATGGCGAAAATTTCTCATAAATAGAAAAAGAGAGAGGATCGCAAAGCGATGGTTGAGTCATGCCACATGAGTTAATAAGCATTAGTCGGAAAATATTCACCTTGGATTTCGGGGAGAATTTGTTGAATAAGCAGCGTATTATATTAACCAAAACTGAATTAGTCAGAGCATCGGATTGGATATGTAAGAGTAGTATATAAAAAGAGTTGATAATTCCTATCATTAAGGACTGGTTTGAAAATATAATATTGTTAACAAGATCGATTGTGAATTAATTTAGGAATATAGAATAGAATGGATGAAACTCCTGTTTCACCAACCAAGTGTTAATATCTTCACCCCAACCCAGGAAGATATTCCTAAAATCTGTGTAATTATCTTTCATTTTCTTTTTGTCTCGTTAATAAATATATGTTTGTTATTTTTGTTTTAACCTGAAGTTAATATCATTATTTTTTTAATTGAAACATTGGTCGTAATTAATACATAACGAAAGTTAACATATCAAACACTCAATAGTAAGGATCCATCCTGACTTATGCATAAAAGAACCCTGGTGTAAAAGGAAGTAAAATAAGAGTATCAACGACGTCACATGTAGATTATAAATTGATGTCCACGTGAAAGTCACAAATTATACAAATTGTTCAAAACTATTTACATGCACATTCTCCACAGGAATGATAAGAAACACAATGGTCTTAGGAGAACCCACAATAAGTGAAATAAGTAATATAATAACAAACAAAAAAATATATGGGCCATGACAAATTAAATATAAGAACAATAAAACAAAACATGTTATTTTCTCATATAATAACTATAATAATCAAAAACATTATATCAAAGGAAAAATATCCAACAGATTTAAAAACTGCATAAATTATTCCAATGCGATTTAAATGCGATAAATATAAAAACCTCGCGACTTGACCTATCTCCATCCAACCTGTTATCGAAAAATAATAGAAAATTACATTTCTTTAAAATTGAAACTTATCTAGGAGTTTTCCTAGATACTATAATAAACACAGAACAATATGCATATAAAAAAAAAAAAAAAACAGAAAAAAAACAAACCAGAAGTACAAATAGTTTACTAGAAAAATTAAGCAGCAATATCAATGAAAGCCTAAAAAATGGTAATTTTATTTTTCTAATTTCAATAGATCTGAGTAAAGCATTTGATTCAATCAATCTAAAGATTCTTTTCGAGAAATTGAACAAATTGGGAATCAGAGGTCTAGTATTTGGCCGTCCTAAGGTGAAGGGAATGACTGCAAATTTTCTGATATTGCGTTTTCTGCATTTTCATGTAAGGAAGTAAGTATCTACACATCTTCCTAAGTAATTTCGATGATCAAAGGTAGCAACTGACTCACAATATGCTTATATCTACGGTCAAAGACAGCAAATAATCAGTTTCCAAATTGCTAGTTGCCTCCTTTTACCTTAGGACAGCCGTATAGGATATAATAAAAGATTATTTTATAAACAGAAAGATCTATATATCTATTGAAGGTAAAAAAAAGTAACAAAAAAAAAAAAATAAAGGCTGGAGTGCCTCAAGGCTCCAATTTAGGGCCACTTTTTTTTTATCTTATATATAAATGATATATTCAAAATAATAAAACAATGCAAAATATTGTAAATAACGCAAATGATATTGTTACCTTCTGTTTTGGACACACCCCCGCAGTCGATATCGCCTCATCCAACCCGGCTTCCCTATTCGAAGTTGACCAGTCCGGAGGTTAAAACGATGCAGCCAGCGGCCTTAAAACAAGCAGCAGAGCCGTGGAGAGTCAGTTGGTCGAGTGGCGATAGCCACAACACAATCTCCAATCCCGGAGAAAAGAGGAAGTCGTCCGAGAGTTGGTCGGTTGGCAAAAGCCACAGCACAGACTCCAGTCCCGGAGAAACTAGAAGTACGTCTGACAGTTGGTCGGGTGATAGGAGCCACAGAACAGTCTCGAGCTACGGAGTTAAGAAGATACGTTTGGAAGTTGGTCGGGTGACAGCAGTCACAGCAATAGAGTCTCCAGCTACGGAGATAAGAGGAGATCGTTTGGAATTTGGACGGGTGGCAACCGCCACAGTCGAATCTCCAGCTACGAAGGAGCAAGTAGTTCGTTTTGACGACAGCCAGTCGCAATTGAGAAGGTTACTCAAAAGTGAAGGACAGTTAACCCGAGAGGCTAAGAAGCGTTTTGGTTGGACGAAGGACCACATCTTTCTCCCCAACTAATAGAGAATTCTTCCAGGCAGGAAGGAGAGGGATACCTATGGTTACGAAGAAGCCATTCGTTGCCGCAGAAAGTGCACCGGAGCCCGCAGCCTTACCGAGTCGGCCAGGCCTCAAAGGAATGCGACCATGGAGAAGCCATTCGTTGCCGCAGAAAGTGCACCGGAGCCCGCAGGATTACCGAGGCGACCGAACCCAGGAAGACGCGACTTCAGGAGAAGCAGTTCCCTAGCCGCTTCAGAGTCACCTTTCGCTACCAAGACCCTCCGACGACCGGGCGTCTACAGGAAAGTGAACTGCAGCCATGAAGTTCTGCAATCAATGTGCAGTGGGAAGAGGGTAACCCTGAGCCCAAGAAAAGGACAAATAGAATCTGGTGCAGATTTTGAGTTGAACAATAAAGAAATAAAATTTAATTTAACCCATTCTGTTCTCCATTCACACAGGTGAAGCCATAGTCTCGATCATCGCAGTAAAGTACCCCCTAGCCGCCGGCAGTGAGTTGAAGTACATCCCTGAGCCCCACATGCCGATAGCATTTATTGGCACCCGAATGGGGATACGATACTCCACGGTAGCAATATTCTAATCTAAACAGCAGATAAAAATGAAAAATTAAATCAAGAAAAACTGCAAAGTGACTCCACAGAATTACAAAATGGACACAAGACAACAAACTAACAATAAATGAGAAAAAAAAAACAAAACTTCTATGCATTCATCCTAAAAAACTACTGCCTAAAAGCGAACCTCAAATATTTTATCAACACATCACTGTTTACACAAAAACAAAAACTGTAACAATTGCTTTAAAGTGCAAAATGTTAAGACAATAAAATATTTAGGAATAACGATAAACGACATCTTCACATGGTATGATCTTATAAATATAATTTGCAATAAGCTAAACTCCTTGTTATATATCTTTTATGATACTAGAAATGTTTTACCAACAAAAATTAAAATTCTAATATATTATGCACTTATAGACTCAAATATAAATTATGCAAATATCATTTGGGCAAACACCAATAATACAAACGTCAATAAAATAAGCAAAATACAGAAAAAATTTTCAAACTCTTATTCTCAGCAAAAATCTGGAATAATAAAGAAAAAAGAATAGAGCAGATAAAAAAATATTAACTCCTCAATACATCACAAATATTCTATTATAAATTAATGATCAACCATTTTTACAAAATCAGACAATAATATAAAGAAACAACCAATATATTACAATCTCAGAACAAGGAGAAAATTAACATTAGATTACCCGTTCATTAACAATAAGTATGGTGAAAGAAATATAAATTATTTATTAGAAAAAATGTATAATGAGTTTGATCTAAAAACGCTATCAAACAAAGACAGAATTTCTGCTGTTAAAAGAGACATAAGAAATTGGATTGTAAAATCTATGAAAATTTAAAGAATAAAAATTAAAAAAAAGAAAAAAAGAAGCATAATAAGATTTATTTTATCATTTAAGTAAT
Organism: Thereuonema tuberculata; assembly: GCA_023159025.1. NCBI lineage: Eukaryota > Metazoa > Arthropoda > Chilopoda > Scutigeromorpha > Scutigeridae > Thereuonema > Thereuonema tuberculata. The sequence continues at coordinate 63,708,001 of JAFIDM010002131.1, forward strand.
TGTAACTTTGTTAATTTTCTCATTTGGTTTTGGACTCAAATGTGCCATCTTAAAATAATATATTTTTTTTTCTTTAGTTATACATATATCGAATAAATGGATTTTTATGTATAAATGCCTATATAGACAGCAAACCGCCTGTAATAGGTTATGTGAATGTATATATGTATGTATGTACTTTTATGTTTATATATATTTTTTATGCTTATCTCATTTGTATAGTCATATGCAGTTTATAGTTTCCTATATTTGATTTAGAATCATTTGTAAATTAGAATTCAAACGCATGTAAAAATTCATAGTATCAATCAACAAAGGTTACAGGACAACAGAATAAAGGTTAAAACTATAACAAAGTCAACACCAATTGGCACAACAGAAATACAAAAAAAAAAAGATGTTTATATAAAACAAATTATTCAATTATTAATACTGTAAATAAAACAGCACCTACTGATAAGAACTAATGGTTCCTAACAGGACTGAAATTGTAATCACTTTAAGGAAATAAAAAAAAAAAAAAGCAAAAAAAGATATATATATATATATATATATATATATATATATATATTTTCAGTACATCATCAGTAACTAAATCGCTGTTGAACCATCAAAATTTAACTGGCCAATTTTCTTGTTAAAACATTCCTAAATTAGAAAGCTTCTATCAACCTCGCATTGTTTACTTATACAGTATAAAATGGCTGACATTGACTCCTATTCCTATGATTTTGACAATGAATTAGATGTATTTACTTAATTAAAAGTCCCCCTCCCCAAACAAATAATCTTACATAGGGCTAATTAATTTCAAGATTTTTGTCTTCAAAAGGAAAATTCGGCCCATGTGATTTTTCTTCTCCTGAAAGCTGACTTTTTCAAAAATACTTGTGAATGCAAAAAGTGACCCGGAAATGATGTTAAATATTATTACTCAATTGCAGCCAATTTCAGAAACATATAATCAACGACTCAACAGTAAAGTATTTGCATGTGTATTTTATATGGTAAAGCTGTTGAAAAATCTCAACATATGTTTTATCTCTAACTTAGAACTCAATGCCTTTTAATACAATCATAAACAAGACAACTCAGGAGTTAAGAAATTATGAGTTTTCTGATAAAGAAAACTGAGCTTCTCCTTATCTATATATATAAAAAGAAAAGTCCTGACTCACTCACTGATTGACTCATCAATGCCCAGCCCAAACCCTTGGACCTAGAAAGCTGAAATGCTGCACAGAGGTTCCTTTATGATGTAGAAAAGGAATAAGGCCGGATTTTTCAAAATTCCCACGGGATACGGAATAAAGAGGATTTATATTTTAGCTTTAAAGTTGCCTTATCGATATATAGGTGTGTGGCGCCAACCCGCAATACATCTGAGTTATCCGGAGAAGGACACAATGGGCTGGGAACTCGTATATTTTCCGATCTCAATATTAATTTGCTAAATAAATAAAAAATTTTTTATGCTATATATGCAAGGGTTCCGGAGCGAAGTAATGATACCCGGCTAGTCAACAATAAATCTGATTAGTGATTATTTGTTATCCCTCATTGTACTTTAGCATTTGTATTGGTGAAGAACAATAGCCCATAGTTCATGATGCTAGGATTTGTTACCATCCAATAGTACATTACCTTACATGTGGTGGAGAACATAATCTGAGTATAAATATCAACAGCAGTAGCAGAGAGCAGCAATGTCTGTAGGGTCTTTGACAGTGAAATAGGAGACACCCTTAACTTCCCAGATGCCAAATTACAATGCAATAGGCTACCCGACACCAACTTGCTGAATCCTTTCACAGAATCTGACGTAAAGCCTGTAGTAAGTTAACTGGTGAGCAAAACGCTAGTCAGTAGGTTAACTACCATCACCATGTGTTTTATTTTCTTTCTTGTGTTGTCCGATGTTTATGCCATCCACTGAAGATGAAATATATAAAGTATTTTGAAATTGACATGTAAACAAGTATATGGGTTTCATTTCTATTCTTTTATTTATGACAAAACACATGGCTACAAAGAGGGGAGAACTCTTGCAGATAAAACATTTATCACTCCTGTTAATTCTTCCCTCCATATGTTTTCTCTTTGGTCATTCTATATCTTTCTGCATCACTTGAAGATGGAACAAACTTAGTAGTTCTAAACAGTTGGATAATATACCTTTGCTTTCATTCTATCAACAAATAATATTACTCGATTTCCTTTATTTTATTTCATCAATTGAAGTTAAGCCTTCTATTTCACTGCATTGTATTTGCAACTTGTGAATATCTTCTATAATTTCTAGATGGGTTTGAATGCCTTTTGATCATTACAGCTGTAAACTCCAATGGATTAGTAATATTTATTGTGAGTGACACTATTCATATAAATTTCCTGTGTTCTTGGAGGACTGCATGTTGTGTAAACAGCCAGCTATCCTCTTCTTCATTATCAGTCATCCTGATGTTCCTTGTCTATGGTGCATCCTACACTGAAGTTGGGATGTAATCAAACTTTAAGGTTTGATGCAGCCTGTGTATGAATCGGCTCCTTAACATTCCAAAACGTATCTTCATCTACTTCTATTTTGACATTTTGTCCAATGCAGATGTTGTGAAGGACAGAAGATGCCGTCACCACCTTGGAAAATAGTATCCAGATGTTTGAATTCTAAAAATTTCAATTTCCAGAATTGACATCTACTTGTCCAAATGCCTGCTCAATCACAACTCTGGTTGAACTGACGTTAGGCTTGTGTGAGATACCCGTTATCCCTCTATGGTGTTTTATAGTTGTTGAAGATGAGGACAGATGCAGTCTCTAATGATGAATGTTCTATCGGAAAACAAATATTCAGGTACATCCATCATCTTCACTACACCTGGGCATTGTTGACAGATTTGGCCCAGCTATAGAAGATGGTTGTGAACTGACAATTTGCGTAACACAACAGTCTGTAAGATGAAACAGTCGTCATCTTACAGATGGAACATAACTGTTTTCTATTTCTACTACTTCTGTATACAGTAGAACCTCGATTAACCGACGTTGTCGGGACCGGACCGGACCTCCGTCGGTAACTCGAAAATTCCACATAAGAGAGAGCACAAGGGGGATGGCGGGGAAGAAATTGTTTCTTTACCAAAAAAAAATTAAGGAAACCGACGTCGGTTAAACGAGGGTCCGATTAAAAGAGTGTCGGATAATCGAGGTGCTACTATATGCTGAATTTGCAGATTCAGGAATAATTGGAATGTGCATTCCATCAACACACTCAATACTGTAGTTACCTGGCAGCATGTCCTCACACAGTTCTTGAAATTGTTGCAGGGTAACTACTTGGCCATTTAATGCAATGATTGTCCACGGCATTGATGCACTTATTGCTGTTTGAAGTGCTAACACAATCTCCTACACACAGCTGTACTAAAGTTCTGTTCAGCTCTTTGCTGACTAGCAGTGAAATGTCATTAGTATTCAAGTGTTCCCATTCCATCCCTGAATGGCTTTTCATAGATGCTAGCTTGGTCAATAAATACTATGCTGGAAAGAGAAAAAAAAATTGCAGTTAGGTTTTTGTTTTGAATAAATTAACGTAAATACTGTAACTAAATATCTTTGTTTTTTAAAACTTATTGTTTAGTGGTAAATGTGAATTATTTTTCATTGGCGTTTGTTTGACTTACTTTTTTTTTTGTATACACTCCTTATAAACTATTTTTCTATTTGATACATTGTTCTTCTTACACAACCATCAATTAAGTTATCAATTTTTTTTAATTTATTCATAAATTTGTAGCCATCTGACTGATTTACACACACAAATAAAAAATCAGTTTTTATGTTAACATTCAAAAAGAACTAATTTTCAGTATAAATTGAAGAAAATTTTATCAAGATTCCAATGATTTAAAAATCACATTATTAAATATACCTTTGATCCTTTCATTTAAATATTATATTTTTAATAGGAAAACAAATTACATAAATATCTGTTTTACATTGTTTCATCCTGAGATGTATTGGGAGAACTTTTCCCCTATGAATTTCCAAAATTTAGTAGTAAACTGGTTTTTGTTCATTTCTTTTATTAGATGGCTGGTAGAGAGGATTTCAGTCTTTACGTACCTTACAAAATTTAAGTTTGAAATGAATTTTTTTTTTTTTTTTTTGTAAACTCCTTAACATACTTTATTTATGCTATTTGACACACTGCTCTGCTGCATAATGTTATCCTTCTGTTATCAATTCATTTTTGCATTGCTCTATTAATTAAAAAAAAAAATTTGGATCATTATTCATTTTTTATATGAAAAATGTATCTCTTTTCGTATCTCTTTTGTACAAAAAAAAAATTCCAGGTATTTGTTCAAAACAAATTCATTTTAATTTCTATAATGAAACAGTGATCTCGATATACATGAAATCAATCTGAATCCCATACTTTGATGTCATCCTATAGTTCATATCATGTCATATGCTATTTTAATACAAGGCATATATAACTATCCCATTAAGTTATTCATAAAATCAATGGTAAACATGGATAAAAAACACTGGAAGAAGGATGAACGAAAGACTGTCAGAACACTTTAGAGATTACAGAAATAAAAAAAGAAACATTTCTGATTGGGCTGATCACTGCATGGATAAAGGACATAATCCAGACCCTATTGTTAAAATTGAGTGTAAAATTGCTTATGAAAAGGAAAGGTTAATGATTGAATCGTGTTTTATAAACTCTAAAAATTGTATTAATAAAGAAAAAGTTCTTAAAATGAGCAATATTTCATTCGGATATGCAAAAGATATAATGGCTAAACAAAAGTTTTCATAAAATTGATAATTCAATAATTAAAACAATTAATCAATGTGTATTTTATATTAAAAATTAATTAATATGTATTAAGTATTATATATGATGTTTATATAATATATAATATAATATATAATATCAGTTCATTTTGTAATCCTAACGAAAGATTGGAGAAAGAGGATGAATTTCCTGTCCTCACAATGACACCTGAAGAAGTCTTTCACAAAGAAAGAAGAAATATTGTGAAGATTATATTGTGGTCGGGGTATTTTATCGAAAGTATATATGAATAAACGGATAAAAACAATGTCATTATCAAAATTTTTCATGACTCCAATCTTAAGGCAAATGCAGAAAAACAAAAACTAACAACACAGTTAATTTTTGTTAAAAAGTCCAGCCCGCACACATGGATTAAAAATTACATTAAAAAGTTTAAAAAACAGGAGCCCTAGCTTTCACCAACAGTAAGACATGGCTTCATCAGGAGAGATATTTCGAAAGACAGTCAGCTCTTCTATTTAAACCATAACGGACCAATGAGAAGGATAAACCCTTTCATTGGTCCCTGCGAACTGCAATAGGAGCCGGCTGGTAGATGGAGACATCTAGCGGAGATCACAGGCTGTTGGATAAACTGCCAACACAAGCACATGGCGTTGTTTACAAACAGATGGCTTTTCACCTGATGGAGGCAAGGTGCCTCAAAATAATAAAAACAGATAAAAAAAAAAAAAAAAGAAACGAGGAAAAAAGAAAATAAAGAGAAGCATGGGGGATAGAAATTTTTTTTTTTTTATAAAGAAACAAAACAAAAGGAGATGAAACAAAGAAAACATAAAAAATAAATAAAAGTAAAAATAAAAGGGAAAAATGAAAAACTGGGCAAATAGAAACAAAATGAGAAATTAAAAACAAGAAAAAATAAATATGAAAAATAACTATGAAAAATATAAGAAAAAAAAAAAATAAGAAAAAAAAAAAAAACCACCACACTAATTTAGCTACTTTCTTCTTTTCTTCTTTGCCAAAGAATATTGCTTGATATTCCGGATGGAAAGGCCATCATTGTAGCAGTCATTCGTGACCGATATGAGGACCGACTCTTTGCACTTCCTCAGAAAAAGGTTAGCAGCACTATCGAGAATCACAGGATTATGATAATCAATGCGGTGGCTGGTGCTGCTGCAATGCCGGACCATAGCATAAGCCGTATCCCTTCTATCTCTAGCCCAAACGTGCTCATCAACCCTCTCCCCTCCAAGGCACGACCAGTTTCGCCTATGTACTTGCACCCAAATTTGCTACACTGCAGAGAGTAAATAACACCTTTCTTATGAATAATGTTTCTTTTTGGTTTAGGACTGCTGAACAGGGATTCCGTTGTGCGGCGACAAGGTGACGTAACCAGAATATTAAATGATTTGAGAACCTTTGAGATAGCTGGAAACCACCCTGGATGATAACCAATCGAAATAAATCTTTTTTGTTCGATCATACTCCTCTGAGAATCATTGTTATAGATGGAAACCATTTTTCTCCTAGTAACAGAATTAACAAACGCCGCCGGGTACTCATTATCAAACAGTATTTTCGTAATAACACAAAGTTCTTGTTTGAACAGCACTTGGGTGCTAGATAAGATAAAGGCTCTCTCAACAGCCATAGACACCACATTCCTCATAAAAGCCGGAGGACAAAAGGACCAAAAATTGAGTGATACCCGATGCGGAAGGTTTCCTGTAAACCTGTGTATGAAATTGATCGTCATGAGAAGTGACGCGAACATCCAGAAATGGAATAGAACGATTGTTTCAACCCTCGTACTCCAACAGAATGGCCGGATGAACACTATTAAAGATGGTAAGGAGATCACGTTGTGACGCAGCATGAGAGTACAGTAATAGATCATCAACATATCTGGCATAAAAGGACACACGTAATGACTGAGTATCCGCTAAACAAAGGGCAGTATCCTCGATATAGATCATGACCCACTCGGCTATCATAGCAGATGCCGAGAGGCCCATAAAAAGACCATCACTCTGCTTGTAGAAACATTCATTGTAGACGAAGACCTGCATTTTGTAGAGGGCTGCAATGACCGGAAGAAGATCCTGGAAATGCTGAAGAACACAAACGTCGCAGATACTTGGCCGAAATATGCATGATAGAGACTTGAATGAGATCCATAGTGATTGACGTGAACAAAGAGCTTACGTCAAAGGAGCAAAAGGCATGGGATGGCACCGGGCACATATCTCGGATTCGTTTAACCAGAGTCCTACTATTAGCCACACTATGCGTAGAGATCACATTCAACGCCTTCATTCTTGAAAACAAAATATCAGACAATTTCTTGATAGCAGAATCAACACATACTATAATAGGCCGAATTGGATAAAGGTTATCTATGTCCCGGGGCTTATGAATCTTGGGCAGTATCTTAAGATAAGGGAATGCCAAATTAAACTCCTTCATTTCATCGGCCTGTTCATCAGAAATGGCTCCCGTCTTCATGAGAGTGCGTACGATGCCTCGAATACAATTGAGTACGATTCTATCCGATAAAGTGAAAAAGTTAACACCCTTCTGAGTGGTTCATCCCGAGTAGTTTCCAGCTATCTCAAAGGTTCTCAAACCATTTAATATTCTGGTTATGTCACCTTCTCGCCGCACAACGGAATCCCTTTCAGCAGTCATAAACCAAAAAGAAACATTATGCATAAGAAAGGTGTTATTTACTCTCTCTTTATTTTATATATAAAAATATATTAATTTTTATAAGAAATAATGTAAAACTATATATAGTTTTTTGAAATTCCTATTGGTATTCTCCTTTTTTTTTTTTTTTTTTTTTGCAATAACATTAATCATATTTCATTTTTTACTGCATTGCCATATATAAGAATTGTCAATGAATTTGATAACACTGCTATAAGAAATGGTAAGCTTTGTTTTACATAAATTTCAAAGATATTTTTTGCACATTTATTCTTTCACATTTTTGTATGATTTCATTATTTTAGAAATAAATTATCAATATATAACAGCGAGTCATTTTAAACTGTAAAACTATAAAGTTACAGTAGTTCTACAAATTGCTGTGTTGTTCATCTTGTAAAAATGCATTTTAAAAAATTTCATTTGTACTGTTTATTTATTTTCCATATGTGCATTCTTTTTAAAATCAACAGTTTTATCCTCAATGGTCGGTTTCATTATGAGAACATTTGGGTAATGATTTACACACACTGATATATATAAACATTAATAATCCATTTGTTTTATTTCATGTTCGTATCCCTAATTCAATGGAAAGTTACATTGTTCACAAGCTAGAATAAATTTAAGTTGTTCTGAGCGATTGTTAATCTGCAATTAGAAATTGTGTGAGCATGATGACTCTCATATTATTTAATCCATTTACAGCAAACTTCATATTCAATATTTTAGTGTTATTATGTAGATTTTGGTATAAGTACACTTTTTTGTTGATCAGTTTACATAAAGATTAAAACTCTGCAATATAGATAACTGTCAGTTACGTGAAAAACATCAAATTTTATATTTGCAAGTAAGGCTGTACGAAACATTAATTATGCCAGTGGTATTTTATGGTTCTCAGACCTGGAGCACTCGAAAACAAGACCTTGTTCGATTACTGACATTTGAGAGAAAGGTCCTTAGGAAAATTTATGGACCAATCCAGGATGAAGCTACGGGAGAATGGAGAAGGCAACACAACTCCGAACTTTATGAGCTTTACAAGGAGCCCAATATTGTTGGGGTGATGAAAAGTAAGAGACTTCAATGGGCAGGGCATGTGGTGAGGATGGAAGAAACAAGGTGGCCCAAAATTATATTGGATTGGACCCCAACAGGCAAAAGACCAGTGGGAAGACTTAGGAGGAGATGGATGGATGGATTGAGGGAAGACTTTTTGCGACTGGGACTTTCGGAGAGCTGGAGACGGGTGGCTGAAAATAGAGACAGATGGAGAGCCTTGGTTGTTACATCGCGCGGCCCCCTGGGCCTGATCGCGTAAAGTAAAGTAAGTATTATTGGTTAAGGGTCCAGAAGTAATCCCTTCTGCAGTTAGTGCTTTTGTATATAATTCACATTTATGGTTTTATAACACAAGTTCTAGTATGGAGATAGGCGATTAAATTTTGACATACTTCTGAAATTAAGTTTTTTAGGAAGTCTTACAATTGATTTCATTACTATTATGCCATAGACGTTGTTGGTGCAAAATATTTCATTCAATTTCTTTTCTATATGCATCATTTCGCATATTTTTTATAGGATATCTTTTCAGCTGTTGTATTCAACAGTCATAAAATAATTAATTTTCAGCTTGGAATTGCAAATGGGATTCCTAAGCAGTTTTATTTCCATTTTTTTTTTCTGTATTAAAATTCTTATAAAAACAAAAAAATTAATGAATTATTGTATGTTTTCATTTTATAAAATTTTTCATACAATTCGCAAGTACCTAATCCAATATAGGATTAAGACACAACTCATGAGCTTTCTGGAATTAATCCTATTTCTTAGATAAACAATTTTACATATTCAACTATTACTTTTGAAAAATAAACGTTTAAATTACTTGCTTCGTCTGTTGCTTCTCTTCGTTTTCTTAATTTTCGCCCTCTTACTTGTATAAATGGTTCTCAATGATTTTATTTTTTCACATCTTCAACTGTTGTTGATGAGCGAATTTTCTTCAGTTCATCTACAATTTCGTTCAGAGCTTTATTTCTGTTTCGATGCATTGGCGATGTCACATTAAAGAGGCATGGTTTCGATTTGTACAAACCAATGACTAAAGAAAGCTCATTGGGATTCCACCTCATTGCCGCCATTTTTCAAATTTAAATTTCTCGCCGCCAGGCGCGCTGCCGGCGCTGGTGTCGGAAATTTGCCTGAACTTAGAACTTCGATTTATTTAGCATGATTTTTGGGCAAGTGGTAGATTTTCGAGCCACTTGTCGGTTTGAGGCAAGTCTTCGGGAGCATGTAAAGCAGCCATTAGGGACTTGGAACTTGCATTTCGAGCGTGCCGATTATTCCGAAATTTATAATACTATCTTCATCATCACTACCTGATTCATTTTCTTGATGTATATGAGTAATAAATTCGTTTATTAATTTTGCATCAGAAACAACTAGCACTGCAACCTCTTTGGCAACTATTTACGTTACAGGTACTCCTCAATTTATGACCTAATTCCGTTCCGACGACTACGTTAAACGAATTGGTCGATAAGCGAGGAGCTTGCGCCGGGAATATAGGATCGTTGTAAAATTATAAAAAATTATGCAACAAACTTCAAATTTGTGCATAAAAAGACAGGTTAAAGTTGCGATGGTGGTACACCTTGTGAAGGAGTTTTTTTTTTTTTTTTTTTTTTCAATTAGTGATGTAATCGTTGTTTTCGGACTACATCCAAGATGGCGGACATCGCGATTCGGACAATTTGAAGGGTTGAAAAATTAAGGGTTATTTTTCAATACATACATCCTGCAGCTCAGCCAACCTAATCTAACCTAACCTACAGTTAATTGTAGTAAACGAATCGTTGCTTCGCAACTCATTAGGATGGAAATTAACACTTACCTTATTTTTCGGAACATTTTCTTGAAGTTTCCATCAAATCGTTGACGGCACATCGTCTCGTTCCCTCTCTCCGTACACCCACATTCATACAAAAGTCAATCACATCTTTCTTGCATCCATCTCTCAAACCTGCCAGATACACAAAATCACATTGACCTTCAGCTAATCGATCACAACCATCCATATTGATTGGCAGGAGTTGAAAAAGAAGAAAGAAAAATCACGTGACAAAAAAGAACAAAGAAACCACGTGACAAAACAATAATTAAAAAATTAATATCAATCCGCACAAACAAACCAATAAAATAAATTATGAAAACCACGTGGTGTATTCCTCCGAACCCAATGACGAGGTGTACCACCAATGCAACTTTACTCCGGTTAGGGGAAAGGTTCTGTGCTTCACCGTAATTATGTTGGCGGAGGCCAAAATATGAATTTATGGAGCTCTAACGAAATTTCATTTTTTTTTCACTTGTCATCTTTTACTGTTTTAAGAGGGCATTAGATATCACGGCCGAGAGAATTAGTTGGTTCTGGGAAATGGGTTGGGAGTGAAATACCCACAATTTGAAATTTCGGAATTCAAGATAATTTCCCCTCGAATAATCATGTCTTTATCGCCATCTTGTGTTCATCCACAAATAAGTCCCACCTAAATCTCGATTTTTCATAAAAACTATTAAAAAAACCAACTGTTTTCTATCGAACTGATATTAATGTCATATTTCCGAATCGTATGGTTCCCAAATAACCAATAGTTTTCTTAATTCCAGTGGCTCTACATAAATACAAAATACCAAACTTTATTCAATATCTTATCAAAAACATTAGATATAATAGTATTTAATTTTAATAAGGAAACTGCAAAGATCATTATTGTAAAAGTAAGAAAGAAACACACCAGTCAGATTAATTTTTAATGAACAGTTACTCTAACTTTGATTTGATATCAGAACGCTATAAGAGAATCGTAACGAACTAAGTAATTACTAATGGTAATGAAACTAACTTGTAGTCTAAAAGGAGAAAACTATGCTTAGAGGAGTAAATATAATTTTACAGCTCTAATTTTTACTCCTAATTTTTAAATAATTTTTAAATGTTCCATGATATTGTCTTTTCAGTGTAGTTGAAACAGTTAGGGGATATTGTGAAAATAATAGGAAGGGACAATCAATATAATCATATTTCAATATTTTAATAACGAACAATGTAGGATAAAAAATGCAAGAAGAATTACAGTCATCGGAATATGCAAATTAGCAGACTTTGCCCATTATTACCGGGATGACACTGCAGTGCAATACAGCTATAATAATTGGAGCTATTGAATTATCGTTCAGCAACATCCCTGGACATTGTCTCTACAAAGTGGTTTGTCCGAACAAACAGCTTGGGAGCAACAGGATGGCTGCAAGCCGGACAGACGACAGTGGCATTTGGAATATCCTAAAGCGTCTAAGCCGACTCTGAAAATGCTTCTAAGAGACCGGGACAATGAGGAGAAAACCATGGTAGGATTGTTCTCATTCACAACAGCACGAGATAGTCGGTATTTGTGTATCTTGGCACGAAGAAACTATGAATCAATACAGCTACTGAATCAATTAATTGCGACCATAGGACGACAGGTGTGCATCCAAATCATACCACATCGGCTTCACCGTAGTGGACTTGAAGCCCAACGGTCATTGGCAGTGGCGGATTTACCTATGGCGCCGCCCCTAGGCACGATTCGGCCGGCCGCCCCTTTGTATTTCACGAATAAAGGAAACGTCTCAACATAATAGGCGATTTTTAATTTTCCGTGATTGACACGCTTTTATTCATGTTTTTTCCAAAAAAAGGCATAGTGAAATAAATTATTTTGAATTTTTATTAATACGTTTTGAGATGAAAAAAAAATATTTTGCCATTCAGGCGAGGGTGAATATGAATAGATATATTTATTGCTGGATATATTTAATGTAATAAAAATATATCATGTCTTATATAATAATGTATTACATTACGTACAATATTTTATCGTAATATATTATGAAATATTCATACCTTTACTTTCTCATTCCTTGGTGAAGAAGATTCAGAATAAGACAGCTCAAAAATTTGTAAGTTTTATTTATTGCACTTAAGAAGTAATACTTTTTTAACACAAACAGGAGAAATTCACTTAAACTCATATTTGTCCTTTTTGATATAATAGTTTGTAATGCTAAAAATAGTGTAAAAAATCATTATCATTAATTTTCTTTGTATGTGGAATATATAGTATTGTTTAATAGTTTTACTACGAAAACAAAACTGTTAAGGTATTATGAAAATATATTCTTACATTAAACGTTTACGCCTTGCTTTCTTAACAGAAAATTCTTCTATTAATTGTTCAAATCCAAACTCTTCGCCATTAAGGATCTCGGTTTCAATGTTAAGAATTGCAAGAGAATTCGATTTTTCTTCCTTTAGGGTAGAACGTAGATATGACTTAATCCTTTTTAATGACGAAAATGATCTTTCTGCGGAACAGTTGCTAACCGCAGTACACAAATACATTCTCAGAACTCTATCTACCTTAGGAAATATATCTTGCAAGTTCTTCTTCTCTGAGGAACTTGCTCATAGAAAGAGGTGTGCATTTGACATTATTGCACTTGATCAATTTTGAAAAATGCATGCACTCACTTCCAAATGATACTCTAGATCAGTATCGTCAAGGTTTTGCAGTTTTGCTGCATGTTCTAAAATTACTGTTGGTTGGGTGTTTGAAGAAGAAGAAGACTGAAAATCTATCAGATACTATAGAATATGCTTCTTTTCTTTTTAATAGTTCACTTTTAATTCTGTCAATAATAACATAAAAAGTTTCCACTTTAAACTTTTCTCTCCCTGTAAGAAGGACTTCATCTCCACTCTCTTCTTCTGGACAACGTTTTCTCTTCTGCAAGCGTTTAAAAGATGTGTCCTAATCACTCTCACACCATTCACATCGATCCATTGCCTTCTTTTCGTATACGTCAAACATATCACGAAGGAAGTCCATATATTCTACAAGAGAATCACATAGTCGATTTGCTCTTTCAAAGAACGTATCAACACTTTGGAGAATTTCGCTTACTTTTCCAAACCTTTCTAAAATACCTGTCCAAATCTCCAACATTAATGCAGTTTCCAATCTATACATGCCATTCAAAATACCACAAGCTTCATTTCTTACAAGAGGTTTTTCACAGGGGTCATTTTGGTAAAAGTGTAGGGCTCCGATTAAGTTTCCAAGTTTTCACAGAAAGCCTACCACCTTGTATCAGATAAACCCTTTACAGTTTTACTTTTATGTACCTGGCACAGCATTAACCTCTCCCAACGTTTTGCAGAAGCTGTGAAGAAATGTACTAAATTGAAAAACGTGCTTGCCTCCTGGCAACAGCTTGCCGCACATGTGCCCACTAAGTTGAGTGAAAGTGCTTCACACGGGACATAAAGCGCTTTGGGGTTAATTTCTTTAATATGAGCTTGGAAGCCGGAATAAATTCCAGACATATTATTTGCGTTATCATAGGATTGCTCTCGACAGTCATTGATGTTAATGGAATGTGATTCTAAAACATTTAACACAGTGTCAGCCCAATTCTCTGATTTGTGTCCTTATTACAAAAGACACAGGTCGGTGTGAGAGATATCTGGGGTTGAGTCTACTATTACATAGAAGTATTTGGCACTCTTGATATCATTAACGATAATCTTCTTAACTTTACTAGCAATACATCGACAACTTCATCACATATGATTGAAGAAAGGTAGGAGGTTTGTCCTGGTCCAGAGTTACCGTATCGTTCAATGTGATTAGCCAGAAAGGGATCGAATTCAGCAATCAGCTTTAATGACATCATAAATTCCCCATTGGGCAAAGAACCAAATTTTTCATCATGGCCGCGAAGAGGGCGGCCTCAGCTTGTTAATTTTTTTACAACCGCAAAAGCTACAAAAAGAACATTTCTGCAGTATTTAGTTTCAGCTTCTACATACGAATCATACGGACCTGTAATAGTTCCTAAGCTCTTTTTTTGTGTTAACAGATCAAACTCACAGTTTTTATGGTCTTGAGAGTTTTCGTGTGCGGACAAAGTACTTGCTATGTTTTTCCAATCTGATATGCCTTCAGTAGAAAGTTTTGATTTGGTAGAAGCAGAAGCCACATATTTTGAACCAAAAAGCTTGCATGGAGCGCAGAAAACGGAACCACTACTTGGAGAATAAACTAAATAGTCCCTTGACCTTATTAGCTAATTGACGATTAAAAGTACTCTCTGTCAAGCATCTTCTTTTGTCTCCAATTTTCCTTTTGGACTTTGAAAAATCACAGTTCTTATTTTGTTTAATATCTTGACATAATAGAATTTCAATCGTAGCATCATTTACTATGTGCCATTTAAATTGTCCACTTGACGACTGTTTCACTATTATTGCTTTTAATTTCAGGATCAACGTTTGAACATTTATCATTGTCTGTTTCAAAGACTTCAAACTGTGTTAACAGTTTCATTTGTTAGTCGTATTAATCACTATTTTGGCTTCGTTTTCATGTTGGCTATTTTCATCTATTTGCCCTTTTTTAGAAAAATAACTGTCAACTCTTTTCACAGATTTTAAAAGGTTAGTCTCTCTCTCTCACGCTTTTCACTTTACAGTTTGTGGAATGCTGCACCACAGCATTCGTTAACTTAACTTTTTTCGTTTGTCACTCATTATTTTTTAATGTCGTAGGCAAATTATCACTGTACCTGTACTTACTGCATAACCGCTTTTGATTAAAAATTTAATATCCTAATTTGTAACATTTAATATCCTTTAATATCCTAATGTTACAAATACTAATATTTTAACCGTAACGATATATAAAACTGATTTGCTGTTTAAGAACTGTTATATTTATACTCTTTCTTATTTATCTAAATTATGAAAAATCGTAATCACATGTAAATTATATTAATTAATGTAAGTAACAAATATATAGACTTTTTGGTAATAATATTTTATTTAACATTTAATTCTTGACAGTTAAAAAAAAAAAACTTGTTTAAAAACAATCCCGTAAAGTTCATCAGAACATTTTCAAATATACAAATTAAGACCATTGCCATTCGCACTTGAATTAAAAGATTAAAAATGGAATTAGATTGACAATAATAATAATTATAAATAATAATAAATGCATGAATTACAACTGCAAGCTTTGATATAATGGAAATGAAAACAAAACTAAAATAATATAATATTGTTTGTATTAATAATAGTCAATCAAAACACCAAGATAATATTGTTAGAATAATCAAAACTAATCAAAAATATTGCAGGTGATGATTTAAATTTTTAATAATAAAAGATTGTAACTATTTTTAACGAAATTACAAACACTAATTAGTGACTTTTTGCCAGCGAAAAAAGTAATCATTAATCAATGTCCTCAATATAGATAAATAGACAAAAATATTCACTTCATCAGAATTCCACTGATGAATTTAATCATCATCATCATCATCATGCCTCAATCATTGTCACTATCACTGTCAGTTTCGGAATCGGATCCAATACAAAAACAAACATTCTCCACTGTTTCTTCAACTACAGCATCAGTTTTTATAATTTTTCATAATTTACCGGTAAAAAAAAAACATCTTCCGGCTGCCGCCCCTAGGCACGTGCCTAGTGTGCCTAATGGTAAGTCCGCCACTGGTCATTGGTATGTGTGCCTGTATCTGCAGAACACCGGAAAATCCACAGAGCTTGAGCTGAAGAACATCGCCATTGGAACATGTAGGGCAATGCAATTCACCCCAACCTGTAGTCGCGCAATAGTCTCCCGTGATAATGGACATGCCATATTCCTTTAATTATTCTTGCCTAGGCTTATCCTACATTGTTCGTTCATTAGCGCTGAAAAATGATATTGATTGTTAATTCCTTTTTTGAGGTTATTGTTCAATGCTTTTATTTTCGTAATATTGCTGCCTGTATTTTTGATCAAAGTTCTTAAGTCCAAAAATGCTACAAAATCCGCATCCGTCTGCGAAAAATTACAGTAGCTTAGAGGTTCTTGCGAAACGGGTTCGATGACCTAGCACTGCACACTTGATAGCTGCACTTGGATAAGAAGTCCTTTTATTTTATGCTGCTACTACTTTCGTAACGGAGGCGATTCTTGCCCCTCCGAATGGACAGTATTTCTTTTATCGAGATCAGGTGCGAATTGCACGGCTATCCTCTGCCTTCTCCGAAGACGTCCTGGCTAGACCGGGAACGCTCTTGCTTCCACCGGGATCAGGTGCGTCCTGCACAGCTGATTTTATTCGGCTCTCCATGCTGGGGAGATTCCGTGTGTGGCTAACTGCCGCTGAACCCTCTGCTTCTATTTTCTCCTAATTTGGAGACTGCTGGGTAGCTACACGCCCAAGACTTATTCGCTGCCTCTCTGGAACACCAAGTGGCTGGCTTCCACTGACTCCTGGTGTCCTTCGGGCTCCTGGCAACGAACTGCTTCTTGTATGGGCTCCTGGCAACGAACTGCTTCTTGTATGGGCTCCTGCCCCGAACTGACTTCCTCTTTGGGCTCCTGCCCCGGACCAATCTCTTCTTTTGGGCTCCTGCCCTGAACCGATCTCCCCCTCTGGACTCCTGTCCTGAACCGATCTCCTCTTTTGGACTCCTGTCCTGAACCGATCTCCTCTTGTTTTAATACACAGTTAAAAGATTACCCCTTCCCCATATAAAAACGATCAAAGGTTAAAAAAAATAAAAAGAGTAAAAACCGCAACACGGCCCTTCATGCGTAACGGGAGCATATAAGGAAGCCAGAGGAAGGGTATCAGAGACAGGAAAAGGAGAAAGGAAAAAAAAAACCCAGCCATGGAGATTCAAAAAAAAAAAAAGAAAAAAAAAATTCCAACCCAGTCAGACAGTTAGCCGGGAGTGCAGACAGCAGGACCGCACCCGCCATGGAAGGGCCGTCAAAGACCCTACCCAACCACGAACGGTCGAGTTCGCGGTCCACCCGCTGCATTGTACCCCATGCCCGAAAAGTCTGACTGCCCGGGAGCACAAAAAACAAAACACACCAAAACTCTAAATAATTAATGCCTTTTTAGCATACAGCTTGAAATCATTATAAAATCTTAAAATCTCGCCATCCTCACAGGGAGCAGAGACGCCATTGCAAATTAAAAGACGCTCAAAACTAGCTCTAAGACCAAGCCTTGCGGGATGCAAGCACCGCCACAAGACATGGTCCGCATCCTCGTCCTCGGAAAGTGAGCAAAATCTGCAATTAGCCTCCTCTGCTCTCTTGAATCTGACAAGATAGGCATTAAAATCTCCAAGACCAGTTAAAACTTGGTTTATATGAAAATCCCCATAAATATAATTATCCTTGACATACTTAATAAAAGAGTGAAGGCGACCGCTCTTTGTGGAAGTCTCCCAAACCTCTTGCCACTTGGTGGAGACCCCGGATTTCATGATCATGATTTTGGAATGGCTCCGAGGAAGGGGCCTTTGGACAGAGACGTTGGCCAAAAGCGGGGCCAACTTCGCCTCCCGGTCCGCTTCCTCATTGCCTGGGTCACCTACATGTGCTTTCACCCAGAACATGTCGCAAACGATACCTTGCTTGTTCAATTCCACGAGGTCGATGTACGCATCCCTTGCATCCCAATTCTCATAAGAACAATGAGAAATGGAGTGCAGGGCAGAGCTGGAGTCCGAAACCAAAGCCACATTGACATCCTGCCCCCTATGGAACTCTGCCACCCAGGAAACACCAGTCCTAAGGGCGCAGAGCTCCGCCTGGAAAATGGAGCAGGAATCGGGAAGGCGTTCTTTGATAACCTCAATGATGTTCCCAGAGCTATCAAAAATAATTAGAGCAAAACCCACCTTCCCGTTCATCTTTGATCCATCAGTAAAGATAAAGGTGTTATAGGATCCATGTTCGGAACCCCAGCCCTTGACCTCTAGTGGATAAAGGTCGCCAGAATGAATCCAGCCCTCCCGGTCGATCCTGCGACTGTAATCCTGGGTGCTTATGCGTTTAAAATGTAAGGCCAGGTGATAGGCTTGAATCCAAAGGGGTGGGACCCCACTGAGGATATGGAGAGCATCATTCGAGACGGTTCTATAAGTTCTAGTAATGGCGAGTAAAAAGGGTCTACTAATGGTGTAGAGTGCTCTAACCATTCTACTCTTGAGAGCATCCTCTCCCCAGATCTCCGCCCCATACAAAATTTTTGGTTTAATGATAGTATTGAACATAAGTTTTCTGACCTTGGTTGAGATTCCCCCGTGCTTTGGGGCAAGAGCAATAAACCTACTTGCACTATTCGTAACCCTTCCGCGCACCCGAAAAATGTGATCGCGCCACGTCAACTTCGAGTTGAAAGTAAAACCGAGATACTCAAGATTGTCAGAGTAGGAGACGGGTGCCCCCTCCGTCTCGATCTCTGGTCGACGCAAGGCTTTCCGAAAGGGAACGAACAGCGCCTCAGTTTTAGATGGATTAATCGTAAGCTTATTCCTACTTGCCCATGCACTGATAATCTCATACAGGGAATCCCAAAGTTCCTTTATCTGACTATCCGATGGGCGTTGATCACGATGACAGTGTCATCCGCATAGGCCTGGACCAGGACAGCATCTCTGGCCCGGGGACTACCGAGGAAATCCTCTAAAGAGGAGAAGAGATCCTTCATCAGCAAAATCCACAGGGCAGGGCCCAAATTATTGCCCTGTGGACAACCCTTATTGCAGTGGACCGATGCTGGACCAAAACAAACGGTCCGACCCTGCAAAAAGGAAGCTATCAAGTTGTAAAGATTGGAAGGACATCCCTTCCTCCTCATCACGTTGAGGATCCCCGGATGCCAGGCATTATTAAAGGCATTTTGGATGTCCAAGGAAACCACGATAGCATGATGCCTCCTCGACCTGCAAGTACGAAGGTAAACAATACAGGTCCGAGGCGGCATCAATAGTATCGCGGCCCCTCCGAAAACCATATTGATGGTCAGAAATCAAATGGTTTGCCTCTAGATGGAAAGTTAACCTATTGCTACAAAGCCTGTCCAGAACCTTGCCGATGACTGGAAGAAGGCAGATAGGCCGAAGACGGCCATCTCCTTTAGGGAGAAAAACAACCCTCGCCTTCTTCCATACAGAGGGAAAGGTGCCCTCATCTAGACATCTATTCAGTAGTTTAACCCAAATATCAAGGAGAACCACCTTGATGAAAGGGAGAGAGCGGGTGGGAATGCCCTCTAACCCCGGAGCAGATGAGAGATCAAGATTATTGATCAACATCGAAAGCTCCGCTTCAGAAAAAGGTTTCTCTTTATATTCAGTAATGTATTAACTCGCAGAACCATCTCGAATTTCTTTGTTAGTATTAGTATCCTGAGAGAGATCATCGAGGGGAAAATAAGCATCAAGTAGGCAAGCCGAGGTTTCTCCAACAGAGATAGTCCATGAGCCGTCAGGTTTTAAAAAGGACTGCTGGACGAGAGGATGCCGCATCGTCCCGCCAATGATCTTAGCTGGCAAGCAGTACGGATCACGATCCGTAGACGACTCACAGAAATTCCTCCATGAGATCCACCTCGCCCGCCTCAAATCCCCTCTATAATCTCTCCTAGCATCTCTCCACTTATCCCCATAGAGATCCCTATCCCGAGGTTCCCGGCCTTATACATTTTCTTTTTAAGGGCCCTCATTTTAGATCTTTTCGTTCTTAACTCCGGGCTCCACCATCTGGGCTTGGGAATCTTCTTAAAGTTATAACTAGATCGAGGAATTGGATCACTGCAGGCACGTAGACAAACGTCCTGAAAAAAACCGGCCGCAACGCTGCAATCCTCTCTCGACACTTTCCAACAAAGAGGGTCGCTCACTCTCCAAAATAGATTTAAAAATATGCCATTTGGCCCTCTTCAAACAATAGGAGGAGGGTGAAGACGAGTCCTCAAGCCCTAGGGAGATGCAAATCAGCCGATGATCACTGCCCAGGTCGTCCACTTCAAGGGTCCAATCCCAAAGTCTTGAACCCTTGGCGATAGCCAAGTCGATCCAGCTCCTACCCATGGAAGAAACAAAGGTAGGCTCTGAATCGATGTTATTTAAGATGCTGAGCTGGCAGTGCAGGATCCACTCCGCGATCCCTCTCCCTCTGGCATCCGTAATGCGGTCACCCCACTTCGGATGCCTCGCATTGAAGTCACCGACAAGAATTACCTCTGCAGCCTCTTCAATAATAAGGTCCAAAGTGTTTAAGAGACCTGGTAGGTAACCCTGTTTATGGGC
>JAFIDM010002131.1:63754208-63788047 GCA_023159025.1 Thereuonema tuberculata
GCGTAATTTTTTGATGGTTATTTTCACAAAAATAATACACAATCATTTCTATGGTGGTATCTCATTTTCAATTATCTAGAGCAGCAATTGTTGTATGCTCTGTACATCTGTAAATCTGTATGCCTAACCCTAAGAATAGGTGAGGACAAGCCCACCCACAAATATAGGGAAGGAGTCGCCAGTATCATGATACATGGGCCGGGTATGAATGAACATATTTTGTTTGCCATTATAAAAGGGTGACAGATAAAAAATGTTCATTATTATGGAATTACGGTATTGTATGCTAGGTCTTATTTATGCGTTTTTTATGTTTTATGCGTTACTGTTCATAAAAACAGAACATCTGAAATAAGTCTAGCTACGACTTTGATTTTCCAAGATATGTTCATTAGGCAATATAGAATAAATTAGGAGCAACTCGGTATCAAACGTACCAGGTGCGCCGATGTTGCTAATAATCGGTGAGGTCACCTCTGGCATGTATCATCTGCTGTACGCACCGAGGCATCGAATCAAATGTTTAAATGGAGTTCTGTGGAATAGCCATCCAGACTATACTGATCTGCGTCCGAAGATCATCAAGAGTTGCTGACGGACGGTCGTACCGATGCATCTCTTGTTTCAGCATATCCCAAAGATTTTCTATGGGTGATAAGTCCGGCGATCTAGCCAGCCACAGCAGAAGTGGAACGTTGTTATCCCTGAAGGCGGCACAAGTTGTCGATGCAATATGTGTTGTGGAATTGTCCTGCTGTAATAAGGCTCCGGATACATCCTGCAGATACGGAATGGCGTCCGGCCGTAGAATGTCATTGACGTAATGGGCAGTCGTTAGGGTGATACGGACTCACAAGAGATGATCTGCTTCTGTACTTGATAGCACTCCTGCCATAATGTCTCGTCTTGGTGTGGTATCCAGGGCCGTCGCATGGGCGGGGCGACCGGGGCGATCGCCCTGGGCGCCGTGGCAACGGCAACAGGAGATTCCGTTTTTTTTGTTTGTTTTTTTTGGTTGATGAATTGGAGATTCCGGTTTTTTTTTTTGGTTGTTGAATTGGAGATTCAGGGGCGAATTCTTAACCCGGGCGCCAACAAACCACGCGACGGCCCTGGTGGTATCCCTGGTGTAAATATATTCTTCCTGATGCTCTCCCGTTGTCGTCTGCCGACAGATGCAGCCATAACTTGGTCTAAACAGAAGTGCGTTTTTTGCAAAAGCAGGATGTTGTGCCATGCGTGATGCTACTTCCTTCGTACGATGAACCATTTAAGCCTGGCAGTCCGTTGCTGTGGTGTCAAAGGTGGGACAACTAGCCTGCAGTCCGAACAGTAATAACCGGCGATCTACTGTTACAGCGACATGGGAGAATGAGTCACAGTTTGCCCCTGCTGCTCCAACGCCGTTGATGATGCAGAATGGTGATAGACATATACATGAGATGACGGTTGTCCCACGGCACTGTCAGTGTTCACTGTCCAGAACTTTCTGTTCGTGTTCTACGCCTACTTCGTACCATTCCCTGCACATTATTTCCACGTTGGACACACTGCTGCCCGTATACGGCTGTCAATATCATTGTAGTCTTTCATGCCGATCATGCGACTTCTGTCGAACTCGCTAGTGACTGTATGGCTGTCTCACACGAGGACGAGGCATCCTTACCCACTGCTGATGAAGTACTGACATGTCAACCAAGCCATGCGAAACTTATAACAGAATGACGACCGATTTATGATCTGTGACATTGCGCGATATGATTTGCCTAGGCACGGTACATAAGAACCTATGACTCCGAGCTGCTAATCATTTGTTCTGTATAGCCTAATGAACATATCCTATAAAAATAAAAATCGTAGCTCGACTCCTTTCAGGTATTCTCTTTTTTTATGGACTTAGTGTATTTGTAATTATTGTACCGTAATACAGCACTGGTTACTCTCCATATAAAGAAAGAATTCGTGTTTAAAAAGTCTCATTTCAATTCATTTACTAGACTTTTAGATGAGGCAAAGCTCTTGACATCTCAAGAAAGGGCCGTCACCTAATTTAATGGTGGGTACCTATCATCTGGCCAAGTAATATCTGATTCTATCTAATATGTAATCTGGTGCTTGTGGGCTTATCTTATCTAGACTTAGGGGTCCATCAGTAAATCTGATATAGGGATCCGGACTACAGATATGAAAACTTGCGTGACAGGGTACGTTGAAAAAACAGAAAACTATAATGGCAGACAGACAGATGAACAAACCAAGTGGATTTGCGATCCTTTTGAGGATATTATCAGCAACAGCCTTCAATAATCTCACAAAAAGAAAACTGAACTTTGAAGTGACTCAGAACTTACTAAGTTTTGATTAGAAATTGATGTAGAAATTCTGTTTTCGGAGAATTATTTTTTCCTATACTTGCATCCCATTCAATGCTTAGCTAGATTTATGATCATCTTTCAAGTCTGTCTTTAAAAAAGCAGCACTATACTACTCTGAGGTGCATCAAAATCAGTCAGTTTGTGGTCTCACTTAATAACTGTGGAGTCGCTGGGTGAAATTTTGAAATGTACAAGAGATGATTTAACTTTTATATTTGAAATTTTTTCTGTAACGGTCGTGTTGAGAAATTAGTACGTGAAATTGACAAAAAAAAATCCCCTAGAAAACATAATCTAAAAAAAAATTTCTATCGATGTTAATCCTTTTAGTAATCCACTAATTTACATGTACTTAGATGTGATTAACCTTAGACAACTTCAGTAAGAAGTGACCGCAGATCGGAACTCGTATTTTTACCTCACTTCTATAAGTCATAACCTTTCCAAAAGGGTTTGACTAATGTCTGTACGACTTATACTTTGGACTGTAGAGATGAATGACAGACCGACAGCACCTTCTTGAAAAGTTCCCCCTTCTTACATTTTGCGTTGGGAGTCGCTAAAAAAGCCATATTAGCTTGAATTTCTGGTTACATTTATGCACGATTTTAATCGAAAAAAAAAAGACACTTAAATCTTTTTGTCTTACCAATGTTCTGGATAACTGTACTGACAGTGGCGGCTCATGACTGTGAAGAGATAGTAGGAAAATAATTATATAAATATATTATATATTATAATATATAATAATAATATATATATATATATATATATATATATATATATATATATATATATATATTACATATTATAATATATAATAATAATAATAATAATACAGTGCAACTTGGATAATTCGAACGTCTTTAATTCGAAATCGTTGTTAATTCGAAGATTTCTCTTAGTCCCTTGAATTTCTTATTAAATCAATGTTAAAAAATCGTGGATAATTCGAAGTTTAACTTCCTTAATTCGAAGTTTTTTTTAAAAATTTCGAACCATAACGACTTTTCGGCGTTTCATCGTTAAGAAATTCGACGCGTGACAACTGAAATCTCCTTCTTGCCACCGTTCGAGATGTGACGCCATTCGACACGTGACGCTTCAGACGCCATTCGAGTTTTCTGCTGTCAGTGTCACCACGTCTTTCAGTAAACCACGCGTGTACAAGAATTTAACGTTCGCTGAAAAGGTCGCCGTCATTCGCGAGGTGGAAAAGAGTGTGAAGAAGAAATGCCAAATCGCCAACGAGTACCGGATAGCGCCGAATTTCGTCGGTACATTGAAGGACAAACCAACGTAAGTGAAGCTGTTTTCCGTTCACTAAACATTCTTGATGATTTTGCTAACCTTAAGCGACTGAATTCTAGAAAACAATCAGATATTGCCCAATTTTTTGAAAAACTATAATTTTCTATATTGAATATAATATGTACTGTAGCTTACGTAATATAAATCTTATTTTGTTTACATACCTATAGTGTTTAAGTCTTTCATACCATGATCTTTCTGAATAAATATTTATTTATTGACAGAATAATCTTTTCAAGCATTTAGTGGACCTGAAATTAAAGTTAAAAGATGTAACTTGTTTAATTCGAAGTCTTGGATAATTCGAAGTTTTGTAGTGGTCCCTTCAGCTTCGAATTATCCAAGTTGCACTGTAATAATATATATTATAAATATATTATATGTAATATATATTACAATAAAAAATATTATAATAACTTCCTTCTTATCTTCGTCTTTCCAACGTGAAAATGATGTTTCTAATAAAACACATATTATATCATAAACAGGATTCATATTTAAAACAGCTTAGCACTGCGAAACAAGCCACTGGAGAAGAGAACATCGTTCTCTGTTAGTTCAACTTCACCCTTACAGCACTCTACAGCGGGTGACGTCACGGTTGTCATAGCAACCATCGCCTCGGTTGTCGATCTAAACTCCGCCTCTGAGGTTGTGAAACTTGAAAACGAAGCCTACTTCACTTGGTTGGTCAGAATCGCACCGCGCGGGACTTACAAAATACAAAAATACGTTTCTATTAAAACCAACATATGTGATAAGAAAAATAAATTTTTCCTTATAATAATTGTTATATTATAAATAAATAATATTATTTTATTACAAATAAATAATATTATTTTATTACAAATAAATAATATTATTTTATTACAAATAATTGGTGAAGTGCCACTTCACCTACTTCCCCTGAATAGTCGCCACTGTGTACTGATACACAATTCTATTGATACCGAGCTTGCCTTTTATACACTACTCGTCACCGTGCGTCACTAACGGACCTGTCCAAGTTAGTGTGTCTAATAAAGAGATGTTTCAAACATCACACCAAATTTAAATGTAAAAAACTACATTTAATACGAAAAAGCAAATTTTCGAAAAGATTATGTCTTTTCTTTTTCAAGCCTAAAATAACAAATATAGTTGTTAATATATAATATATAATAACAAATGTAGTTTTTTACATTTAAATTTGGTGTGATGTTTGAAATATTTAATAGTAGAGGCTTTAGAAGGAAAGATCTACTAAAAAAGTATGGGAACTTTACATAATAAAGAGATGTGTCTAATAAAGTGGCCACTAAGAGTATATTGATGTGTGGTCGAAAATAACGGAGACTGGCAGCGGTTAACGTGGCGATCTGGTTCTGCATCTGGTTCTGGTAGGGCTCGCGGTTGGGGGTTGTTGTGGGCCGAGAGTGGCTATGGTTGGTCGGTGGTCTGTTATGATGCGGCGGGTTCGCTGTTGCTGAAATCACCGGCATTCCATAATCATTTCGCTGACGGAGGATAAGCGAAAGGTCAACAATGCGATATGGATGTCAGTAGCTACACCTTTCAGGAGGTGATGGAGGCATTGGTCGTCATCATGTGGAGGTCTACCTTGCTGCAGAGGTGAATTACATCTCGAATGTACGCTTCCCAGGATTCTTGGGGTAGCTGTACTCGGTTGGAGAGTGTCCGCTTGGCTTCTGTGGCGATGTGATGGGGTGCCACGAATGTATCTTTGAATTTCGTGATGAAGGAGGCCCAGGTGAGGATGGTGGCTTCTTCGTTATCAAACCAGCATTGGGCAATGTCAGTGAGGGCAAAGGGTAGATATGCCAATTTGTTGTCGTCAGTCCATCAGTTGAATCGTGCTACACATTCGAAGTCCCGGAGCCAGGCAAGGGGGGTCAGTTGTTGCGCCGGAGAATGGGGTTGGTTCCCGGTAACATAAGGTGAGGGAGGTTCTAGGTGCCGGCGTTCGAGCAGTGTCATTGGCTTGGATCTGGTTGTCTGGGTGGTGGTGGCGTCTTGGTTATCGGCAGAGTGTGTCCGTGGTTTGGTGGGTCTTCGGCACCAATGATGTGTGGTCGGAGACTGGCATCCATATTACAGCTTAAGATACTCACACTTTATTTATAATTTATTTACAGCTTATACATATTTTTGGTGGATACTGAATGTTTGGTGAAAATCATGATCCAACAAAGGAACATTAGATTGCAAAAGTTCCTGAGCTTTACCAAGTTGCCTACAGCTGAGCAAATCACCATGCTCAGATTTTAGATCTGCAAGTGTTACAAGAGAACTAATTGTTCCCTCTCCACAGTTGCCATCATCTGGTGCCTTGGCCAGTTGTAATAACTCAGTGATTTAGTAGTTATTAGAAACTGACTTGAGTTTTATTATCACTGCATCGTGAACAGATAGTTTTTGCTCCAGATAGTTTTTCAATGTTGTCTTGACTGCAGAAGGAAGTTAAAAGGTAGGTGAGTCCTAACATGTCAATAATATACGACAGGAAATTTATAACACATGGCAATAGTAACAAGCAGGCCCTCAGAAGTATTTACAGACAAAAATCCACCACTATACATATGATGCTCTCAAAGAGTTTAAAAATTCTACAAGTTTATCTTTATAGAAGTAAAGGCTTTGAATTACTTCTTACTAAAGAGAATAAAGGCTAAATTAACCTCAACTTCTCAAAATAATGAGAAATAAATAAATGGCCACCACACAAAGACTACTATTTAAAAAAAAAATATGTTACAATTAAAAATATACAAATGTTTTCTGGTCGGCCAGCGACCTTGTCTCAAGTGCAATTATTCAGTAAAGAAACTGGGAAATAAAAACCCAGATGCTAAGAAAGCAGAACAAGTGACCGGAAGCAGGGAGCTCAATATCAGAGGTAAGTCAGATCGAAACCAAATTAATATACAATGGGAGACCACTGGACGTCAACTCCCGGGGGAACAACTACGGATACTGATGAAACATTAAACAATGCTTAACAAAAGGATTTTTTTTTTTTAAAAGGGAGTGATTTATTCGCTCCCTTGCATAGAGGGCCCATGTTGATATATCGGGGAGACTCGCTAGCCTGTAAAAAAGTGAATGGCTCAACATGCCCTGGCTATTCGCAATAAATAGAGATCAAAATTACATCACAGTAGGGCATTATTGGTAATACGGGCCATGCGCTCGACCATGCTAATCCCGTTATCATGTCACGAAACCAATGATGTGCGGAGAAAATGTAAAGAATCCTATTTTATACTAACTGATGTAAACTGCTACAACGACAACCTCTCAGTACGAACAATTTCTTATTATGGTTTCCATAAGTAATTGTAATGAATTGACACTTATATGATGTCATAATGAATTTAATTTAATTATTTTATTTTAATGTATGTAATTTTTGCATTTATCCAATATTGCTATGAATTTTTTTCTTTTGTTATGCATTGCTTAATGTCTTTTGAGTATCCATAGTTGTTCCCCAGGAGTTGTCGTCCAGTGGTCTCCCGTTGTAAGTTATATTAATTTGGTTTCGACCTGATGTACCTCCAATAATCAGCTCGCCTGCTTCCCGTCATATTTTCCTGCTTTCCTAGCATCTGGGATTTATTTTCCAGTTTCTTTACTGTATCGCTGCACTTGAAAAAGGGTCGCTGGCCGACCAGAAAGCGTTTGTATATTTTTAATTGTAATACAGTAGACTCTCGATATGTTGAAGTTGAAGGGACGATAAAAAAAAAATTCGAGATAGCGAGTTTTTGAGATAACATGGTCATAACCAAAACATAAAATTTCACGTAAAAACACAAGATACGGAATAATATTATAAAAATTAGAGTCTTGATAAATGAGAATAAGTATAAATATGTAATGTTAGTTGACAATAAATCTAAATATGTAATGATAGTTGACAATAAGTCTAAATATAGCAATGATAATTTTAATTTTTAACAGAAGTCGAAAATAATTACATTAAATTGAAAAGAATTAGTAAAATACAATGAACTTACATTGCAAGAATTTCTTAAAAAAGTCCAGTATCGTGGCCTGGCAACATATCTTTTGAAATTGTTCTTGAACAAATTTTTCTAATTGTTTTCTAATTGTCAATGCAAAGTCATTGTTTTCCACGTTATCCGAGCATTCCATGAAGCATCTTTAGCTTTGGAACTTTTCATTTTTGAGACAACTGGCGATTCACTGACACGTTTTATAACTTTCCTAACGTTTTATGCCGACTAAGTTAACCATATGCAGTAAATTCTGAACAAATTAGAACAACACACCTAAGCAACAATGTAACAAATGACTGGCGAGACATAGTAGCGCACACTCGCACCCTCCTTTCTTCAAATGGAGTTATCGATCAGATGGATTTATCGGAGTTGTCCTTGACCCCTCTGAGAGATAATGAAGGGTGAGAGAGATTCTTGACAAAATACCTCTATTTGCTTCAACACAACTGAATGGCGATTTTTCCTGAAAAATTCATTTTTTACGTCGAAAAATATTTGACATAACAAGGTTTTGAGTGAAAACTCTTCGACATAAGAATTAAAATTAACATTAGATGTATATGCATATCAAAGGGAAAAATAATTTTTCGACTTATCAAAGTTTTCAAGATATCGAAGTTCGACATATCGAGAGTCTACTGTATATTTTTTTAAAATAGTAGTCTTTGTGTGATGGCCATTTATTTATTTTTCACAATTATATTTCACGTTAATTTGTTTTATTTCTCAAATTACATAAATGAAGATTTGATACCAAAATTCTGAGCACAACTTTGAGAGATATAGGATTGCAGTCTTTATAGTCAGCTTTGATATATTCTATACTAACATACCCAATGTTAGTATAGAAGGAGGGTTGAATCTTGTTTTGATCAGAATATTCCAAATACACTTTATCAAATTTGGGAAATCTGAAACAAAATGTAGTTTTCTTTCACAATCTGCTGGATAATCAATAAACGATTTCCTATTTGTAACACTGATGCCAAAATAGCTCCACATTCAGTAATTCCATACAGCCCAATCACAAGAAACGAAATCCACCTTTAAATTAGAATTTTCGGCAAGCAGAATTGCATCCAGTAATATTAGTACCAAACGTTTTGCATTTGCATTGCCGTGTGTTGCAAAACTCCAAGAATCTGGGTCCAGGACCCAATCAGGACACTGGAATAAGATATTCCATGATCTGCAGAAAGTCTCTTCTCTTCTTCTTTAGTGAATTTTCCTAAGTCAACAAACCCTTTCATTTTACCACAAGAACAGACAATAAAGTATTCAGAAGGCTTCATTTCATCCGCTGTATGACCGTCATGACATTTCATTTCATACATATGCTTACTTTTCTCAGCCAAGATTATAAAGATTTTGGAATTAAATCCAAGACCACTGTTACAGGTTTTGATATACTGTATTTTTTTTTTAGGCATGTTCTGCTGGATAAAGCTAAAATGTTGTGTTCACATATCTGTTCATAAAGTTTAGAACTTCATTCTTATTAAAATGCATCCTAAAATCCACTCTTAATATTGCATTCATGGGGATTTTTTTTTTTTTTTTTTTTTTTGCTGCTTTTATGCATTTTAGGATTGATATCTTTTGTTTTCTAGAAAAATCTTCAATCTTTTCATTCATTTTGTCCTTACACTACAAAATATTTTTCTCCAATAAATCGATCTACATCTCTATTTTTTTTTGGTATGGCTTGACTTATAAACAATGTTAGAAATGAATCTGTTTTGTTTTTTTTTCTCTTCATTTAAATCTTTGATTAAGAAGTTTTCTGTACTTGAAAAAAGGCCTTATTATATGAGATCCTCAAACGTTGAGTGTTTTAACTTTTTTTTATTTTTTCTTTTATCAATTGGTGCCCAAATGGTTGCTTAAATATACTTCATATCAGGCACTTTCATATCTTACAATTTTCTATAATATTTACATGGGACACATCTCTCTCTCTCTCTCTCTGCCACTGCTATTCCAGCACAGGTTATACAATGTTTACTGTTATTCAAAATTTTGGATTTCAAAGAATTTTTGGCAAGTGGGAACTTACAAGATGTCCTGCATGTGAACATTCTTGGGACTGTCCACCTGTTTCAAATTTTCTTTTGGACCAATATCTATTCAACACCTTTAATAAATATTTGACTTTTTCGGCCATCAGTTTGACATGACAGCAAAACAAGGCATTCAGGAATTTCTTGCCATCACTTAGATTGCTCACACTATAACAAGTAGCAGTGATTCATTCAGGATGGGTATTTTCCAACTACATGATGATAAATTTGCCTTTTCAAAATCAAAATTCAATAAATCTCTGGATAGATCACATTCAAAAATGAATGCATCTGACTGTTCATTATAATTACCTGCGTTAAAATTTGAGTCTGCAATATTATACTAATCATTTTCAACATTGAAATCATCTGAATGAAATTGGTGCCAAATATATTTAAGTTATTTTTTACTATAGATGCGAAGTTTTCTCCCTCACTTTATTGTGTTTTGGTCCTGGCTTCAATAAATACGTTGGCAGTTTTGGGAAAATTGTTGGGCTAGCATCCGAAGGAAGACATGGTCTTTCTCTATCAAGCTTTATTAATTTGCCATTAATCAAGTGTTCTCGTTGCCTTGAAAATGTTCAGTTCATCAAAATGTAGTTCACAAACAACATTTGATACGCCTACAGTCAGCATGAGGTAGAGCCCGCTCCCATTTTCTCCAACAAATTGTCATTGTCTGGAAGCTTTAAAAAGACTTAGTTTGGTTCCACTTGACCTGCATCTGAACTTGCAGATAGGAAAGAAACATGTCTAGATTTTACATTCATCATACATTCTATGAGCCCGGCCGTTGGCAAAAAAAACACAAAAAAAAAAAACATTCATCATACATCATTAATGTAACTATATAAAAAGACAAGACCTGATTCACTCACTGACTGACTAATCAATGCCCAGCCCAAACCGTAGGACCTAGAAAGCTGAAATTTTACACACAGGTTCCCTTTATGATGTAGATAAGGAATAAGGCCGGATTTTGCAAAATTCCCACGGGTTCGGGAATAACAAGGGTTTATTGTCACTGTAAAGTTTTCTTATTTCAGTAATTATTTCCATATCTATAATTAATAGAGACTTCAAATTTGGCATGTAAGTAGGTAATTATAACACAGTACAACAAAAAAAATGCCGAAACTTGAAACTATGAAATTTTTATGTTAAAACAAATATATTCCTTCCATTTTCATCCATTTATTTAAAAAATTTTCAACGATATTTCGTGGAAAAACTATC
Source organism: Thereuonema tuberculata (assembly GCA_023159025.1). Classification (NCBI taxonomy): domain Eukaryota; kingdom Metazoa; phylum Arthropoda; class Chilopoda; order Scutigeromorpha; family Scutigeridae; genus Thereuonema; species Thereuonema tuberculata. Next base: position 63,765,219 of record JAFIDM010002131.1, read on the forward strand.
GTTCCGCTTTTTCAAGTCTAGGTAAAGTAAATCTTTCAGAGGCTGAATGTTCATGATGAATTCAGTATTTACTGCATGTCACTCTTACTAAAACATTTGAATACAGATCAGCTCCATTTCATTATGCCAAAAGAATAAGTTGGAAGAGGGATTGTATATGTATTTGTAGCTGTTATTGCATTTTCACCCACTTAATTCAGCTTTAGTAGCTTTTCTAATCTATTTTTAAATTTGTTTTTGATGTGTTTTTAACTCTGTACGATTTATTATTGGAGTCTGTAAGAATCTTAAATATTTATAATAATTGCCAACTTCCAATACATCAATTTTAGTATTATTTGCTTGTAACTGATATCCTTTATGTTTCTTAATTTCCCTTTTCTATGTAGTATGTTTTACATTTGCTAATTCCAAAATTCGTTTTGATATCATTCCTAAATGTTTCTGTAATGTTAAATTCAACTACAGTTGTTGATTAGGTGCTTACAAATAATTGTAGATCATCCATGTGAACAAATGGTTTATGTTAGTACTGTTTCTTGCTGCATTGTAAGTCTGAAGCTATATTTAGAATGGTTAAGCAAATTCGATAATGGGTTTAAAGTCATACAAAACCATAATGAGCTAAGTGAGTCACCTTGGAAGATTCTTCTGGTGATAGATATTTGTTGGCTTTTTAAGGTATTATTTATTGTTTGTAGCTTAATTATTTAATATTTATTTACAGCAAATGCAAAATGTTTATAATATTGTGTAAAACCTTACATAACTGTTACTGCAATGATATCTTTAATTTATTTTAATTTAAGGGCCAAAATGGCATGTAGCTGACTTTTCAAGGGCTACAAATTGATGTTCATATTTACTTGTTAGTCGGATAGACTAATGAAAATTAGTGAAGCTCAAAAGTTAGGGAATTAGAATATCTTTCTCAAAATACTAGCAGAAGTCTTTTCTTTTTCCCCCTCATGGTGTTGTTTTCAATTTCTAGTCAAATTCCAGACAATTTTCTAAATTATCCAACTAGAACCAAGACCATAGGGGCCGTTCATTAATTACATGGTGTTTTTTAAAACATTTGGATACCCCCTCCCACTTGGTGAGATGTGGTGGGACCCCCCCTCCCTCTTGTGAGATTTCAAAGTCAAAAAATCAAAAAAGTTTAAAAAGTCAATATTACAAAATGTTGTAATCTATTATAATATGTATATTCTCTGATTGAAAAAGTTGACGTGAGATTTTCATTGACCCCCCCCCCTTCCTCTTTTGACCTCACGTAATTAATGGACGACCCCATATTGCAAAATATATGTTACAAAATGCAAAGCAGGCTGCAAGTTTGAAACCACCACTGGTCTACTGATCACTAATTTGGTGTTTTTAATCCCGTTGGTTCAAATGTGCTGTGAGCCTTACCACCAGCAGCCCAAAGGCCTGTCACAGCCTATAGTGGGAATCTTTAACTTTAATTTAAACTATATTTGGTTTAAATTGTCTGTTTGCAATTTCATTCTTACTGAAGGACAGCATAGAAATTCCAAAATCTTGTTTTTAGTAAATAGTTTTATCAGAGCTAATCTTAGAACCATCAAAGAAGAGCAAACAATGACAACAGTGAATAATCAGTTTCTTATGTCCATCTTGTACGAGCCATCTATTTATAAAAGGGCATAAATGTTTTATTTATATTAAATAGATAACTGCTAAGCATACTTTTAACATCAATTTTTCAGCTTTTCTTTTCTATATTGCAATTGAAGCCCAAGTATCAATTGTCTAAAATGAAATAAACGACCAGCAATTCAAATGTTTTTCATAGGTGATTGGGGTCGTCCATTAATCAAGTGAGGTTTTTTTAGGAACTTTTTAACCCCCCCCCCCCCTGGTGATATGTGGTGAAGTTTTAGACTACCCCCTCCCATCCGAAATCACATGTATTTTTTTGGTAAAAATAAACCTCTAAACCTATCGATTCAACCAAAAAAAAGTGTCAAAAATAAATACACGTGATATCTCGCTACACCCCCCCCCCTTGTGATATTTCGTGATTTTTTCTGAACCCCTTTTCGAGCCTCACATGATTAATGGACGATCCCATTATACAATTAGGCTTAGTTATTCTGCTACGTCAGACCCAAATAAGTCAAATCTTGATTTGTAGTTCAACTTTTTTTAGATTATTACATTTTTGTTTTATATATATTTAGAAACAGTAGCCTGCTTTATGCAGGAAAATTCAGTGTTTTTCTCCACCCTTCCACCCTCTACTGAAGTCGAAAAGAAAACTGAAACTTCAGATGTATTTCGTGAGACAAGTCTTTGAAGGAGACTATCAATCATAAAGATATAAGTTTGTATTGAAAATGATAATTGTAGAAACAAGCACATTTTATAAGTTTTAGAATTGTGATACTATCCCAGAAAAAAAAAAAAAAAAAACAAAAAACAGATAAAATTTTATAAATATGTGAACATTTATCACAGTTTAGTGAAAAACATTATGGAGAACTCTTTCCAACCCCTCTATCTAGACTTGACAATGTGGCATGCAAAGTTTTAAAAAGTTTGTTTAAAAATACAGGGAGAGGTGGATATTCCATCCCCTTTCTTGGTCCTGCCATATTCTGACCTTCCCTGTGGCATAAAAATTTTTAAAAATCCAAAAATATGTCCATTTATTTCTTGCATGGTGATATTTTCCCATTCCTTTTCAGTCTACAATTCTGTCTCGAGCTAACCTCAAACTACACAAGGATTAGCAGATAAAATTTTGAAAATTTCAAATTTGAAGTTTTAAAATTTTATCTGAACTAGGGTAAGGGAACCTTTTCCATATCTTTTCAGTCCTGTAGAACCTGTCTCAACTTTCTCCTAAATGTTCCCAATATTGTTCTGGCAAAAAAAAAACAAAAAAACAAAAAAAAAACATGTCATTTGGCAACCGGCTCTAAATTGGTTCATTACAATTACCACATCATAAACAATATTAGAAGAAAAGTGGTAAAGAAAGCCCTTGGATAAAAAATTAAAAACAATCTATACTGAAGATTAGCTGTAGGTCATTTGCAATCTCTATGCAAAAGTTGATTCATTATGTCAAAAATGTTACACTTTTTGCAACAGATAACAGATAACATAACAACTCTATCATTCAAATAGAGAGATTGTGCTATTATTTTAAATAGCCTATTTGCGGAAATCTAATATATAGAATATAATTTACTGTAAACAGGTTTGACTAATTACATTTTTATTATATGATCTTTATATTATATTACAATTTTAATGTAAAAAAAAATTCACAAATTTTCTTATGTAAATGAAGACCTCGAATGTATCTGCTGCTCAGTAAATGAAGAACTAATAATTGTCGGTATCTACAAGCCACCATCAGGAAACCTCCTTAATTTTCAAAATTTCGTAGATTCTATTGCTCAATTTATAAACCAAAATAAAAAAAGAGGAATCTTCATGGTAGACTTCAATGTTAACTTTATGGACAGAAGTAGAAAAGCTGTCATCAACTTCTTAACCTCAATGAACCTCAATGAAATAATGATAATTAATAATATTCATTCAACTGACACCATTTACAATTTCAACATTCATTATTCATAGACGTTTATACATACGTAAATCATTTTTACTCATTCTTTCCGCATATTAACTCTCCCACATGCCACTCTGCCTCTTATTCTTCACACTCACTCCTAGACCAAATCTTCACAAATTTCCCAGTTGAAACAGAAGGTACACTCCAAGCTTTTATTACGGACCATGATCCAGTATTCGTCTCCGCAAAAAGATCACATCTATTCAAAAACCTAACTCCTAAAACAACACAAATAATAATAAGTTGCAAATTCACCCTAAAAAAAACACAAATAATTTTAAAGAATATCTTCATTCAATCGATTGGGTAAATGAGTTTAAACAAGTTAATAATATCGAGGAAGCCGTCCAAATTTTCAACATAATATTTTTCTATGGATTTGACAAATACTTTACTTCTTCCTTAAATCACCAAAACAGAAGCAACCAGGTAATTAATAGGAAAGCATGGATATCGTCAGAACTATTGAAAGAAATCTAACAGAAAAATAAATTATATAAATCATACAAGAAAAATCCCACTTCCACCAAATTAGAGCATCTCAAAGTTCTACAAAATAACTTAAAATCAAGGATTAGAGCATCTAAGGAACTTTATTATGCTAACCTTATAATGAAAGCTTTATTATTATCGTCTTAAGTCTTTTCCTAGACCTCAAAAAAGCCTTTGATTCAATTGACATCAAAATGTTAGAAAATAAATTGGAACACTTAGGCATAAGAGGTCCATCACTAGCATGGCTCTCCTCCTATCTCACCAAACGCCAATGCCGACTCACTGTAAAGGGACACTCTTCTTCATGGTATTCAACACCTAGAGGGTTACCTCAAGGATCCATCTTATCTCCTCTATTATTTAATCTCTATATTAACGATCTTATTCTTACTTCACCCTCTAACAAGTGCATCTTCTATGCTGATGATGGAACACTTTTATTCGCCAATAAAAACATTAACAAACTTAAACAATCAGTTCAACAATCACTTCTCCATCTTGAAACCTGGCTATCATCAAATGGTCTAACTTTAAATACCACCAAAACTGTATATATCTTTTTTTATCAAAAGAATAAAATAATTAACAATAAAAACTTCTCTGTTACTTACAATAAATCCGCTTTGCAGGAGGTTTACTCTTTTAAATACTTAGGCATCACCCTCTCTCAAAACCTATCGTGGAATTTTTACAGGCATAACAAATTGCCTACAAAATCTCTAAAAACCTTGGTATCATTAGAAAACTGGGTTTTCTACCAACTCGGGTACTTCAGAATCTGTACTGGTCATTAATCCATTCCAATCTCTGTTATGGTGTTACTGTTTGGGGCTGCCCCTCCAAATTCTATGAAAATATGATTCTTAAGGTGCAAAAATATTTTCTAAGATTTGTGGATAAGAAACCAAGACACTACACACTTCCTTTGGACAAAGTACAAAATCATCCCGTTCTATCAAATCTATAAAATACAGTTAACTCTATTCACTTACAAACTATTACATAAGAATCTCTCCTCATCTGTCACGCTAGAAACCACTTCAATCTCTCACTCCTATAACACAGAACTACTCCGGCCCTACTAATGCCTAAAACCAGCTCCAACTACGAAAGAAGAGCAGTCAGCTACACAGCTCCCAATCTTTGGAATAAAGTTCCCCAAGATATTAGGAACTGTCATAGTCTGGCTCAGCTCAAGAGAAAACTAAAGAATCTTATCTGAAACCCTATACACCAGCAATCACCTTTAGTGTTTTATAGGTGACTAATTTAATAAATGCTGAAATTAAAACTTACTGTTGTTGTAGTTTTGAAATCGATAATTTATAAAAATTATCGAAAAAAATTAATATAAATCAAAAAATATTATTCGATTCAACAATGTTTTTCAGGTAATCTTTTCATTGTGCTTATGTCTTGGATATCATCAGACAATGAAAGTCACAAGAAGCTGAAACTCTTTGTTTTCTTTAAGCTAAGTCCACACTTGGAAACATGTTTCTGGAAATTGTTTGCAAACAGTTTCCTTTGTTTCCCAACAGTTTGCAAACTGTTTGAAAACAGTTTGCAAATCGTTTGAAAACACTGGAAACATGTTTTTAAAAACATGTTTCTACAACATTGTTTTTCAATGTTTTGCGTACAGACCTGCCAGTCGATGTAGAGATGTTTACTGAGGAGGACGTAGGAATAGCTTGTGCTTCGTATGTCGTGGTGGACACGCTGTTGCGTGAACCTAGGAAAAGACGTTGGTGGACTCGAAGAGTTCTGCAGGAAGGATCACATTATGGCCTCAATCTATTAGCAGACCTCAAGCTTGAAGATGGTGCTGGGTTTCGAAACTTCACCCGGATGAGTCCCAAGGACTTTCAGATTTTATTAGATATGGTAGGGCCGAACATATCACGAAAGAATACACGGTGTAGAGCTGCAATATCACCTATGACAAGACTTGCTGTTACTTTGCGATATCTTGCTAGTGGTGATTCATTCACAAGCCTTTAGTATACTTTCAAAATTTCCAAGCAGAGCATTTCTCAGATCGTCCCTGAAGTATGTGAGGCAATCATCTCTGCATTACGTGGCTATGTCAAGGTATGTACCAAGTGTAGTTAGTTTCATGTATTACAGTAAAACCTTGTCAAATTTACTTTGCAGTAAAACTTAAAAATACTTTTAGTAAAACTTAAAAAAACTGTTAGTAAAACTTTAAAAAAATTTCAGTGTGTTAATTTAAGTTTCACTACCCTCCATGTTTTTTGGAGGCCTAAATTTCTTACTAACTTCTCCTTCATTTTGTAGTATACTTGTTCTTCGTGGAAAAGCTGTAATATGGTTTCACTGTATATTTTTATCTTTTTCATTTTGTATTTGTTTTGTCTTCGAAAACAAGACAGTCAGTTAGCTTCTAAAATGGGGGAAAAATGTTTTTTTAAGGAATTTGATAACACAATTCATACTTATAGATTTTTTATTTTAGTTATTATTACTGATTATTAAATGCTTATTAAAATAGGAAGCCTTACAAAAACATTTAAGCAGAAAAGTACAGTATTCAGAAAATGACCATAAAATTACAAAATTGAATTGTTAAGCCTGAAAAAAAAAAACAATTTAAAAGTTCCATTAGAACTATCAAAGAAATTAGATTTGTGAAAGTTCAGAATTTGTACAAGGGAAATCGCCAAGTATACTTGCAGTATGGTGGAGTATAGTTGCAGTCTGGTCTCCAGTAACTGCAGTATAACTGGCACCACTGCCAGAGAACTCAGACATGTTAGGTATAGGAGACTGATGCATGTTTTCCACGCTTGTTAATACTGGGCTACGTGATGAGGTACTGCTGCTAGGGGATGCAGAGTAGCTGTACCCATCTTGTTCATGAAACTGTCTACTGCCAAACTGTCCACTACCATGGAATGGAACTGCGTTTCTGTAAATCCCAAGTTCTAAATTAAAGAGAATATCACTAATGTTGTGCTGAGCAATAGCAACATCTCGTGGAGAACTGGAGCATTTCCGCAATTTGTTAGCCACTAATTCACCAAAAATTGTGTATTCATCACGTTTTGCAGCATTTTCTCTTATTTCTGTCATGGTTTTGAATGCTTCATCAACTTGTTCAAGTCTTTTTTTTTTATTGTCCTTTGACTGTGGAACACAGAAAAAAATCTTGTTATCTGTCATCTGAGGACTGCCACTACTCCCTTTCTTATAATTTTCAGTCAAGTCAACAATCTGGCTTCCGCTGGCGTTTGCAGTCGCATTTACATTGGGATCGACGAACTTGTCTTCATCCTCATCTCCCATCTCTGATAGGCTTTCGTCTCTCTGAAACAATACAAATTAATTATAGTTTTAGTACAATTAATTACTCATAAACCTTCCTTTTTATTACAGATGCCATCAACAGAAGAAGAATGGATGGGCATTGCTAATGGATTTGATAAAAGATGGAACTTTCCAAACTGCGTGGGTGCGATGGATGGTAAGCACATCCACATTCAAGCCCCTCCTGACAGCGGTAGTATGTTCTTTAATTACAAAGGAAGATTTAGTATTGTTCTACTTGCCCTTGTGGACTTTGACTACAACTATTTTGTTTGCTGATGTCGGTTGCCAAGGTCGGATATCAGATGGAGGTGTTTTCGGTTACACAACTTTATGTGAGAAGCTTGAAAAAAATGCCCCGAGCCCTCTCTGAAGGACGTGATCCTGTACCATTTGTAATTGTTGCTGATGATGCGTTTGCCTTAACGACAAACATAATGAAACCATATCCTGGACAGCTAGGCTCAATGACAGCAGAAAGAATATTTAACTACAGATTGAGCTGGGCACGCCGATTAGTGGAAAATGTATTTGGAGTGTTGTCTGTGAAATTTAGGGTTTTTCTAACAACAATAGCATTGCATCCATACAAAAGTGGAAAGTATTACATTAGCCTCCATTTATTTACACAACTTCCTTCGCTGAGATTCGACATCCAGAAGCTTATACTCTCCAAAAGGAACATTTGACGTTGAGGATCTTGAAGATGGCAATATTGTTCCTGGGACATGGAGAGCAGAAATGGCAAACAATGAGGGCCTCCTTAATTTGCAAGTTTTGCCACGCAGAAGTGTGAACTCAGCAGAAACAGTTAGGAATGAGTTCAGGGACTACTTCAACTCATCAGAAGGAAGTGTTCCTTGGCAGATTCAGTGTGCTTGAAGTTTTATTTACAATGAGACAGTCAAAGAACTGAATTTGTATCTTTTGTAACACAGTTGTAGTCTATATATTGTTCCAAACTTGGCTGAGAAAGTAAACCTTTGTATATCAATATATTTGAAAAATTGAGTAATTAGTAGTCATTTTGTACTTGTACTTCACTTAACATTACATTCTTTACAATACCAGACTTCAATGAAATGTGTAGTTTTAATTTTTTGCTTGTGGGTTACTGATAAACACAACGATATCACTTTCATAGTGGGCTCAATTATCATACAATATTGATTACATAGGAAACTATTTGAATTGTTTACAGTTACAAAGAATATTGGGAAAGTTTTTAGGGACGCTTTATCTGCGGTATCTGCGAAATGTTACATTTCAGTTTTTGACAGAGATTATAAAAATTACTGGAGACACACAATTAAAACAGATTTTATGTTAAAAATCTTAGTTAAGAAAATAAATAAAAATTAAAATATTTAAAAACAATTCCTGGACAGTTTCAGGGAGTCATAGCTTCCCATCATCAGCGGTCCGCCCCGGGCTCCCGCCTGAGAGGGGCCCCACCAGCCAGCTTTTTTTTTGGGTTGTTAAAGGAAGACTTCCTTTTGCTTTAACAACCAAAAAAAAAAAAAAAGATTTCCTTTTTATTTGGTTGTTAAAGCAAGATTTCCTTTCTTTTTTTTTTTTTTTGGTTGTGGAATAATGAAACTCCCGCCCCGGGCCCCCAAAGGCGTTGCTACGCCACAATTCATTGTTAATATTTTGGGAATAAAAATTGTAAAAAAAGTAATAAAAAAAGAATACAATACTAGGGAACGGGAAAAAAAATACACTTGACGAATTTTAAGTGAAGTTCCACATGTTTAATTTATTTGATAACCCTGAAAAAGTAGTAATTTTTTTAATAATAATACAATAAACTTGAAAAGGATAAATTTGAAAAAGAAATATAACTACCTCAGTTTCATGATCATTTGAAGGGTCAGTACTTCTGCTCCCTCGAGATTCTTGAAAACCTAGCAAAAAGAGTAATGGCTCGTATCCAAACCACCCCACTTTCTTGGGAGAAGCACCACTTTTCCTCAAATTACATAAAGCTTTGTGCTCCCTGCGAAACTGGACACGGAGAGCCTTCAACTTCTTGTCAATCTCTTGTTGGCTGAGAGAAAATCTGTCGGCGATTTCCTTCAAAGCATCGTGCTTCTTAATCCTATTTTTGTACTCAGAGGAAGTAATGTCCCAAAGTATTCTATGCGACTGAAACATCTCAATGAGTTGTAGGGTCTTCTCCTGCGTCCACATCTCAGTAAGAAAACAGATTCAATAAAAAGGATTGAATAGATAAAAATAATGGAGAAAGCAGCAGAGACGTTCACACAGTACTTGCCCAGAAAGAATAACTGCTGTCCAGGGGAGGGAAATGTTTTACAAACTGTGTTTGCAAACACATCCGGACATGGAAACTTTGTTTCGTGTTTCGCAATTTCCAATGGGAAACAAGAAACACTGTTTTTTTCTCAAAAAAACACGAATTTGTTTGTAAAGTGTTTCCGAGTTGTTTTCAAATTGTTTGCAAACTGTTTACAAACAATTTGCAAACAATTCCGAAACATCTTCAAAAACAAAAAGGAAACAAAAAAAACATGTTTGCAAACAATTTCCAAACAATGTTTCCTGAAAATGTTTCCAAGTGTGGACTTAGCTTTAGTTGCTATCTGTACAAACCAAAACTGCAATATAAATTCAGTTTTCGTCAATGCCAGTGAAATAATTTTTCATCACTGCTTATAGATTCATGAAAGCTTTAGTTATTCATGCTGTTAATAACTGAACATAATATCAAAAATCATGAATTATAATTTCTAAAATCACTACTTAAACTACATGAAAGAAAAATTGTACATTGCAAAGCTCTTTTTTCAATCATTCAAATGTATCTCATCTTGAAGTTTATAATGTTATACAGAGAAATTACTGGAAACGTTGTGGATGATATTATTTTTTTTCATGTATTTTCCTGTGATTTTTCAAGTTTGTTGATACTGAAAAGCTTCTATGACAGATTTCACACGTGTACGGTTTCTCTCCTGTATGCGTTCGCCTGTGAGTGTTTAACGTTGCTGAAGTTTGAAATCCTTTACTGCACACTTCACATATATATGGTCTCTCTCCTGTATGCAAACGCTTGTGAATAGTTAATTCTCCAGAGGTTTTGTAACTTTTACTGCACAATTTACACTTAAACGGTTTTTCACCGGTGTGAAAACGCATATGGACTGTTAACTGCGAAGAAATTATAAAAGTTTTAGAGCACAATTTACATGAATAGGGTTTCTCTCCTGTGTGGGATCGCATGTGAACGGTCAAGGTTCTTTGCAGTGTAAAGGCTTTATCGCAAATTTCGCATTTATAAGGCTTTTCTCCTACATGTGATTGCAAATGAATTGTCCTATTTCTTTTGCTTAAATCAGTTTTGGGACAAAAACTGCATTTATATTGCTTAGTTCCTGCATGGGATTGCTTATGAACTTGAAAAGCAGCATTACTGGAAAACGTTTCGCCACATAATTCACTTAAGTACGGTTTTTCTCCTGTGTGGGACTGCAGATGACTGTTTAATAACTGAGAATTTGAAAATAGTTTCTCGCAAAAGGTGCAACAAAAAAGTTTAACTTTTTTTTCTTCTTCGTTGTGATGCCTCGAATCGGCTTTTCCTGCAGAAGTGTTTTGACTACTTTTAGAGTTCAGCTTCTTTTTCTTTTCTACAGTAACTTGTGATGGTTTTGGCTGTATTTGCTTTTCTATCGTTTCTAAAATTAACTTGGGTATATAGGCATCCATTACAAACCGATGCTCGATGTTCCACTGTTTGAAAACAAGGATTCGAAAGCGCCGTGTCTCCAGCCGTGTCTCCGTCTGGTGGTCACGTGACTCTGAGACCAAGACACTACTTCCGTTTCCGTTCTATAAGACGGCATGGACTACATGAGCCCATGGAACCTTTGCTAAGCAGTTTGTCGACAGATGTCACTATAATTCAACGCTCCATTTCACCAAGCCAACCTCGTTTTAAGCAAAACGTAAAGCTTGGGATGATAGACAAAATTTGTTACAGAAAAAAGTAAAGAAGCCTCATCAGTCTTGAACCCATGAACGTCAACCGAAAAGGACTTAACTTTTGGAGTCAACTATGGGCGTGCATTCTGCGAACCAAGCATCATTGGGCTACTGAAATTACACTCTGCATACTTTTCTTGTGAGTGCTTTGCAGAGCATAGGCCATCTTGAAAAGCATGTTCAGTGACGAAGCAATCTTTTACCCATGTTATAATATTTTTAATAACATAGAGGACTAGCAGTGAACCACAAATTTTGTTTGGGACCCTGTCGTCTAAATATTGATACTAATCATTATGGTCTATTATACTAAAGGCACAAAACAAAACAAAAAACCCGGATACTTTGCCAAATTTTAAAAATCTGCCCGGACAGAAATTTTATCCTTGAAAAAGAGGATATACGGCAACCCTAAATTTGCCTTAAAAAAGGGGAGGGGAAATTAAATCTTTGTTAAGATTTCTATAGAAGGATGTAAAGGAATGAAGAAGAATGGAAAGAAACAAAGTGGGGGAAAATAGGATAAATAAAACTGAACATATATTTTTTTTTTTTGTTTTATTTTATTAATAAGTAAAGAATGAGTCATTAATATGATTTTCTGTATAGTACACTTGCAAAAGTCAAATTAAAAAAAAAATATATATATGTATGTATTAAGAAGTGGGGGAACAAATCAACAAAAATAATCATTAAAGATAATATTTAAACATTAATGTTTCTAAAAAAAATTACTATCTGTTCAGAGCAAGTTAAAAATGAATGATGTGACCTTAGTTTTCAACTATTTCATTTTTTTTTATCTTTTAAAAACAAGGTAGATAGCGATTAGTAAACCAATCACAATGCTTCGCAACGGCTTTTGATACGTAATTTATGTTGAATTATTGCTTTTAATTTCCTCATTATTATAAATGTGATTGCTGCGAATGCAAAAGGCGCAATTATTGCGATTATTGTGAATGTCATCCAAGCTCTTAGCATACTGGTCACTTCGCGAAGTGTCAGCTACTAGGTTGACAGTTGCTGTATTATACCGTATCTGTCCAATCGAAATTAGACATTTCACGAAGTGTCAGGGTGGTGTTAGACACATATTGTAGAAGGCGATTCATCGATCCATTTTTACAGCATGTTCCAGCCCGTTTTAGACATTTCCTGAAAAGTCACAAAGTGTTTGGACTGATGATGTAACACGAACAAATACCAGAAAAAATGCAAATACAGTAATAGGCATAATCATTGACACAAAAGAAAATTATTTTAGTTTTTGTATTTTATGAGATTTTAATAAGAGACACTAATAAAAGAAATCGCTATATATTAATATAGCCTACGATCTAAAAACATGAAAATACAATGCAAATACAATAATAGGACTAATGCAAATAAAAAATAGAAGAATATTTATATGATTTTTATTTATTAATTTCTCCCACCGAAATTTCCCCTCCTTGTTAACACATGGCATACTATTATGGCCCCTGTTATTGCACTGCTTTTCCTCCTTCTTACACACATTTCCTTATTGTTCACTGTTTGGCGGACGGTCTATAAGAACATTTAAGGAAGCTTTGCCCTCCTAAATGTTCTTTATGACCTCCCTCTAGTACTGAGAGCTCTCTAGTACAGTCTATCTGTGTCTGAACCAGCTTTCTTTAAACTCTCCATCCCAAACCATCCTTGTATAACACCACTCTGACAGTCAACCTGGTATACTCCATTTTTTCCAGTAATTATGACACAGACGAAATTTTGGGGGTCTGCTAGATCCCTGTCGTCCTTCGGAACCGCAAGAAGCGCACAGTCTCCAATGGAAACTTTAAGAAATCGAGATTTGGAGCCATCAACATTTTGCCTCCAGCAATTTTCATTCGTTTTTGAGACTTCTCTCTAATTTCCTGAATTTTATTTATGAGTGCATGCAAGTCGCTTCCCGTTGTATGCCGAGGGCCTTATTATGCGGTGATAGGAGCTCTTTTTTTTTGCCACTATACAAAACTGAGGCCTATAGACCATTGCTTACTGCCTGTGTCGGTCAACCAAGCTCTTAGCATATTTCCCACGTCCTGGTTGGATCTTTCGATGCTCTCTTGACTTTGAGGATACCTTGTTCGTTCATTTAGTATAACTGATTCCGGTCACATGCCACGCAATTCCCTGATCACTTAGTTAACGAATTCCCTCTTAGTTAACGAAATCACTTAGTCATCGCTTTGTAGTATCTTTGGCGCTCCAATATAAAGAAATGTTTGAAGAAGCTCCACAGCAACCTCTTCATCATGCTTCGATCTCAGTGATCGGAGGACAACAAACTTTGTAGCATGATCTTGATAGTTCAAAATCCACTGAAAATCGCGAACTGGTACAGACTGAAAGTCGGTCTGACCCAGTTCATCAAAGTCTTTTAACAGAATTGGATGTACCACAATTTTTCTTGATGAATACTTCTTTGCATTGCACGACAGGAAGATAGTAATTGGTGGTCGAGGAATTCTGAGTTTTCTCAAAAAATACTTCTCCATCTTCACTCGCCCTCCATGGCCTGTTTTGTTTACATGGCAGTCATAAATAGAGTCGTAAAAGGTCCTCGTACAGCACTATATATTCGCTATCTTTCTCATCATCACTCTTCTTAATAATGTGCGACGGGCTGCTGCACAACTTAGAATAAGATTGTCAAAAAGACAACCATATTAAGCAATAACACAAAACTAATCGTTTTAGTTCTTCTGTTAAGATCAGCAAACTTATATTCTCGTTTTGTCTGTCACGTAGGTTAGAATCGTTAAAATCTCATAAAAATATCGTTAAAATCTCATTAAATTATCATTAAAATCTCATTGAATTATCATTAAGTACAACAATCGCGTCTTTTACATTCGCAACAATCTCATTTATAATGCAGCTCTACAACTATCACAACAATCACAGTAAATGCAACAATTGCACATTTTGCATTCGCAACAATCACATCTATAATAATAAGCAATTTAAGGCAATATCAATGATATTTTCTAATCAGAAGACGTTGTGAAGCATTGTGATTGGTTTTCTAATCGCTTTCCCTCCCTTGTTTATTTTGTAAACTTGTAATGCTTATAATTGCTATTACTACCAGTGGCAATAATCAAAGAAGCGACATTTATAGCCCAATTACCAAAACCTTATTGAGCCAAACTCCACCAAATTTGGTGTGAATACCATTTAGACCATGGGGTTTTGATTTCTGAAGAAAAAAAAAATAGTTCAAAATTTCACAACTAGGGGAAAATGGCTCTGGAAGCACGGAAATATGCAGTTTGCAGTAAACTGACGTAATAGATTGAATGATTGACTGATGTGCTATGGTTGCGGGGTGATGCTTTGATGTTAAACCTTCGCTATGCTATTTACGCGATCATGATTGGCTGGTGAAACTTTACTACCAAAAAATCAAAATTGCGTCTGTCGCATTTCTGGAATAGCGGAGGTTACAGAATTTAAGGAAAGGCAATGACAATCACAAATTTGCGAAAAATGATTTTGCGATTTCAAAATACGGGATCGTTATAAGTGTTGCCAGGACGAGGACGCAAACCGACATCAAACCAACAACTTGAAACAGTTGTACAGAAACCAAACGATGCACACGCTTCCAGCAGTGCACGGGCGATATCCAGGCAATTTGATATGCCATAGGCAACAGTGTAGAAAATTATGAGTAAACGGCTGAAGTTTTTCCGATACAAGATCAGCCACACTCAACAACTGCTTCGAGGGGATGCGGACACTCGTTTGAACTTTTCTTGGATGTTCATAGCTCGAATGGAAGTTTGGTTTGTGATTCCATGGCCTTGGAACATCCTATGGAGTGATGAGGCACATTTTCATCTTAACGGAATTGTAAACAACAGAATTGCCGCATTTGGTCGTTGGAGGATCCTCATGTGTCTCAACAGATTGCTTTCCACGCATCAAAATTTACAGTGTGGTGTGGCTTTACTGCTTCGATCATCATCGGTCCGTATTTTTTTGAAGAAATAACATCAAACGGTCCGGTGATTTGCTTCGTCAATGCTGTGAAGTATCAACGAATGCTCTTTCTTTTTGTTATTCTACAACTTCAACAGCGTGGATGCCTCGGATCCACCATATTTATGCAGAATGAAGCATCCCATCACCGTGGTTGGGTGTACAGCAAGTCTTATGGCAGCATTTCACAGAAGACAGAATAATTAGTCGAATATTTCTTACCAGTTGGCGAGCCCGTTCGCCTGATCTCACTCCCTGTGACTTTTGGTTTTGGGGATTTTTGAAAAGCTTGGTGTACCAAAGAGGCGTGGATAACTTCGTAACATTAAAGGACTGAATAACGCTGTACGTGAGGCAAATCACTGGAGATCTGTTGCATTCTGCTGTAGGAAATGCTGTTCACATAATGCAATTATTGGAACAGTTTCAAGTAAAGCATATTATTGACATCTGTAAATCATGCCAAATAAAAATTACAATTTCTTTTTCTTTTAGAAATCAAAACCCCATGGTCTAAATAGTGTTCACACCATATTTTGGGAGTTTGGCCCAATCGGTATTTGGTAATTGTGCTCTAAACACTTCCTTTCTAATCATGACCACCCGATATTTCTATTGAAAAGCACCGCAGCCAAAATAAACAAGAATTTCTTAAAAGAACTTGTAACCTACTTTCATTCTAATATTTTTTTTTTCTCTAGTTTTCAATTAATGAAAATATTCTACGAAAAAGTGTCCGTTTACAGACTTTCTTTTTTATGAATCTGTAAGCCCTTTTTCTCGGGAACGACATGATATACGGGGATAAATAGGGTATCAAATTAAAGGTCCTGATGTGGAGGCCGTGCATCAGCATGTTGATTTTCGTTTTAATAAAAAATTTCATAAAAAAATTGACGCCTCCTGCATCCATGTTATTACGTCCTCCTACAACTAGAAAATGGTTGAATCCGTTCGCATCGAAGTTCGCTTCTTAATTTTTACTTAAATATGATTAAAAGATCTTATTTAATGTGAATTATTACTTAATAATGATTAGGAGAACTATATTTCCAACCGTAAAATTTCTACGGATTCTACTTGTAAATTATAATTGCTATTCAATACAACGGTATCTTCAAATTTTTCAGCGGCAGGAAATTAATAAAATCCTTCAGTTGTCTTTATCCAATCGTATGAAAGCACGTGAAAACGTTAAGTAAATATAAAAGAATCACTACTTAGAATGGAGATTATAACTTAGGCCATTTCTTTTGTCTTTTCAAACAAATCAACAAAAAAGATCAATTTATCAGAAGTAATTAATAAAGCAGGAATATTTTATGATCTTCGATTTATGTAATTCTTTAAACTATTGTATTTCCATTAAAAATATTGACTTACTTTATATTTCTTTATGTGACGCACATTATTTGGTTGACCAAATCCAAGGATATTAATGGATCATTTTGAAAACAAAATCATATTCATCATGAATTTGAAAAATATGTGAACAAAAAAAAAAAGAAATTAATAATTTTCGAAAATTTAATTAAGAAATTTACCGGTTAACTATCTAATAATGTAAACTAAAATGTTATCTTTTTTGACCAATAACTGAATGAGGCATTGAGGAGATGAATTCATTTTGTTTTAGGGAGAGGGAGGAAAAATTCTTTATTATTGGAATCAAATTTAAATCGCATTATCCTTATCCCTCCCCCGTCTTTCAATAATAATGGTTTTCCAGCAGTGGAATCCCTTATAAAAAGCCTTGCAGGGTGAACAGAGAACACATAGCAGCGAAAGATCCAGTGGAGATAAGAGTAATTGCAGTTTGTAAGTGATTTGTTTCCATAGTCATCTTAGAGTTATTTTTTTCTTTTTATATTATAATTAAAACCCAATTAACTATTAACAAGTTTAACAAATGTTTATTTGTATTTTTTTTTTTTTTTTACTTAAGTGAGACTTATAAGAAATACCTTTTCTTTTAATTGTATAGTTTACTTGAAATCGTTATAAGAAACGAAATATGGCCGTGAAGGATCTTGTGACGATATATTTGATTTTGCATCTTTGTTCCAGTGTGAAAGCGGCCCATACAGGTTACGAAGCTTTCTATTGAAAATATAATTTTAACTGATTTCATTAAGCATTTTGGTAAATCTTTAAACTTTATATTCAAGAAGGAAGTGTCAACTTTCAATAAAATCTTGATCTAGATTAAAATATATCCTAACGAACAAAATCGGTCTTGAAGTAATGAGAGGTACTGAATAATCAATTGCCTAATTTCAGAAAACGAATGGAAGCAACTGTTACGCAAAATATCCCACAGCAATGCAGCTGATAAAGTACTATCCGTGAATGCCAGCCATTTTATTGATGAAATTGTTACTTTGGTTCATCAAACTCCAATCAGTCGGTAAGTAAAAAGTTTTAAAACATCTAAGGGGGTTGAAACTCGTAACTTGTCAAGCCAATAATCGAAGCTTCATATTTTTAAAGAAATTCCAGAAACCTAAATGATTCCCAATTTTGAATAGGAAACTTTTGAATTTGCAAAACAAAGTGGTTTTAAGATTACTAGTACAGTTTGTTTTCTAAACACTTCCGCCCTTGCCTTTTTTAAGTCGTAGCATCTTCGATGGACAGTATTCCACTGTCTTATATAAGAACCTTTTTTTAACCAGTTTTACCTCTTATTAAAGTTATCAATATTACTTTCAACCATCTCAGACACGAGTTAATTCGGTAAAAGAAAATACATGGACATCTCAATGCCCAGTTCTTTAATTTTGTATTTCAAATTTAAAGAAAGTTCACGTCAATTTACAGCTTAACATTGGTACTGTCATTTTCTCTTCCAGAAAGCTGGAGCCCATCTATTTAAGTGAAGTGGGTCATTGTGATAATTGCACTGTTAACGGTATCTCTTCAATGAACAGATCTGCACCTGCTAATGTAACTTTAATTTCATCCAACATCGTTGAACTAAAAACATCATTAACTTTCAAAAATATCACTGGAGTATGCTACTGCCATAGAAGGTAAGTGAAAACGTTAATTTAGAATATATAGTATTTAACTCCATTCTCAGATTTAAATTTGTCAGAAATATTTTCCTTGAATCTTAAATTTTAACTAAGTTCGTTTCCTAAATGTGTTTTTGTTTTGTTTTTAACTTTGTCTCAACTGCTTATAAATTCACTTTAAATTCTTGCTGCTCCACCTTATGCTACTCTTAATACTTTTAGGCTTAAATTTCTTTCCTAACGTTTAATGTTTGCCCTTTCAGTATTGTGATGCGGAGAACTCCCTGCACAGTCTACATCGATGGTGTCAACGTAAGGGCTAGTGGTGCCCTAATGCAAAACATGACTGGTGGTTCGTTGATGGTGACGGAGCTGAACGTGGCCATTCCAGATATTTCTGTAGAAGTTGAGACTCCAGATTCATTTCTTTTAAGAAGTAACTTCCTGCGTCGTGTGTTCACAGGCAGAATACGCTCTTCAGTGGAAACTAACTTCCCAACGTGGTTGGAATTAGGTTTTCGAGAAGCTCTGGAAGGAAACTATGTTCATAATATTGCTCAATTTTTATCATAATTTTAAATTGTTTTTAGTTTTATGTAAATTTTATGTAAATATTGTTTAATATGTAAAAATATTGTTCTTAAATAAATTATTTAATCAATAAGTCTGTATATATTTTCTTTTAAAAAAAAAGGGAGTTGATAGAACTCGGCATAATTTTAAAAATATTCTACATTTCTATCCGGCTCTGTATATTATCAACAAGCAAAAACTAAAACTCTACGGCTATAATTTTTCAAATCGCCCAGCAAATAAAGAAATACACTTCGGCATCTTACTTTCTTCCCCTCCCCAAATACAATGGGACGAAACTTTACAACCACTCCATTCGGCAAGGCAATAATGCCCTCATAATAAAAAAACGGGAAGGACGTCTTCTGTCGCTTATTTTCTTAAATTACTTGCTCACAAAACAGAATACTGGAGTTGATATCTCAGTTGTTATATTGCAGATGTTTCTTGGAATGAAAATGTAAGAATGGATTATCCATCATCTAAACTAAGAGCTTCAATGTTCTTCTCGTCTATCTTGCTAAAATATTAATACAGTATATTACAAATAAAATGAGTAAGCTATTAAGCTTTTTAACTTTACCCTTCCCCCTTCTGTTACATCATTGTTGTTCTAATATCGGAATATTAGACTGAATGGAGTATCGGATTATATCGTGGATTACTGGCCACGAAAATTTACTGTAGTAGCTGATAAGTCAGACTTTTGACTTATCAAGCTTCGTACACATTGGGCGTTTTGAGTATCCAAGGAACCGGCGCCGTTGATAGGATACAGACCTCGACAAAGCTCTCAAACAAAGTATAATTTAAAAAATAAACAGCATGGTAAATTATATTGATTTTCAAGACTGCATTTGATAACTTGAATCATAATTTGCTGTTAAAAAATTAAATTCAATGGGTATTCGAGGACCAATACTTAAATTATTACAAAATTATTTACATAATAGAAAGCTTAAATTAAATATCAGTAACCAAAGAAATGGGTAAAAAACGAAAGTACAACGCTAAAAGAGAAAGGAATTCGCACCCCGAGCTGTCACCGGGAGGAGACTGGGACGGATCGTTTCGTCCTTTTTAGAACTCATCAGCCAGCCAAAACTCCACCGATGATAGACTCAGAAGGCGCGAGAGATTAAGATCCCGGGTCTCACTCCCGAGTGCGGGAACTCCCCCCGAAGAAATCCTAACCCAAAATTACAAAATACAAATATTCCTTGTTCTGCAATCCGATAGGTACAAAAGGAACTTAATAAAGGCATTTCAATTAGCGTTGTGCCTTTGTTTTGTTTTTTACCCATTTCTTTGATTAATTCAGGCACTTGAAATCCCTCTTAAATATTAATTACTAATATTGTAAAGATTACCTTTACAATAATAAAATTGGAATTTTATCAGGGTTCCAATATGGGACCATTTGTTTTATACTATATGTAATTCTATTAAACTAAAAATATTTAAATAAACGATCATCCATATAGATAGTGGCAAAAATCACGCTATCGCATTGAATTTTCTGCAAGACGATTTAAATATAAAATGGGCTAAAGATAATAAAATACATCATTAAAAAGTCATGCTTATTAAAAACAAACAGAAGATTGTGGACAACGAATTATTTCTTACATTTCACAAATTGAATTGTCTAAATTTGATTTCTAAAAATATAAGATGTAGCTGTGTAAGACGAAGAATATCTTGGGCTTCAAATAAATAATTTATTATGAGATTCTCATTTTAATTCAATCGTAAATAAACTTCACTCAAATTTTTTTTATGTACGTACAAGAAATTTATTCCCTTTTAAACAAAAATTAACAAATGTTAAATCAGTTGTCAATTCAGTTTTAAATTATGCATTAAACTGCTGTATATACTTAGTGTCAAATTAAAAATATAAAGAATCTGTTTAAAAAAAAATCTTAGTTCTACAGTTGATAAAAATTTTATTATGTCGAAAACAAAATATTCGAATAATATTTAAAATTAAAACATTAAAATAAGTAAAGAGAAATTTATATATAAAGTAATTTTAAGTAACTTTTTTGAAATTAGAAAAGTCAAACTTAATTATGAAAATGGTATAGATACTAGAAATAATTGGTTAATATCTTTAACTGTATCAAAGAATAATTTTGGTCTCAGATCTAAAAATTGAATTAAGTATAAACTTTTTAAACAACTTAATTTTTTCAGTTATAATTATACCATTTAACAAAATTAAAAAACAATTAATATCTGATGTAATTTAGAAAAAAAAACTATATTAAATTTGTAATAGTAATTAAACTTAATATTTATTTATTTTTAATTAATTTTAATTATTATTAAAAAATATCAGTACCTATATTACAAGTATATCTTATGGGACTTTATGTTTTAAAACGTATGTGATGACATTATTATTCTATGCTTTTAAACAAAAATGATAGCAAAATCAGCGTCGACGTCAAATGCTTTCCATCATGCATGGGAAGATTCTTCGACGGCGACATTTTTTTAAGATTTTACCATCCGACTCGTCGGCCGATACTGGCTCCTCCCCCTTGTCTCGGCCAAATCGTTGGGCAACATCGTCGAACGACTCATCGACCGATAATCGTCCAATGTGTACTAAGCTTTACGGAGACAAACACTGAAGAGGAAAGAAACATCATACCCCCACGCTGGGATTCGAACCTCGGGTTCAGAATACCAGCCTCGTGACAGGCCGTCGTCTTGACCACAAGGCTGTGCCCGAATGGCAATTGGAATCAAAATTCTGAAGATATTCCATATTGGTTAGATATATACACAGCAGGCTACTAGAGAATTTAATAATTTCTGCTGATTTTCAGACTGAAAGTTTCGTATCATATGAACGCTTCCAATTACTATCTGTTACTTGATTTAACATACAATGTTAATAATTAATTGATTGCAATAATAGAAATGATTACATTTCCTAGTTTTAAATAATTTGCACATCACTGACGTTATTTTGTTGTTAGTAATTCACTATCTTCTTGTTGATGGGTAAGTTTAATAATTAACGACTTATGGAGAAAGGCGGGAAATATTCTCAACATTGCTATTATGTTGATAGCATTTTTATTATTCGTTCATTTGGACTATATTCGAACTTAGTTAGCATTTATTTTGTCAGCAAAATAATGGATTTTTATAAATATACAATAACAAACGGAACTGTAGCATATGTACACTGTTGGGGCGAATGTTTCTAAATTGTTATCTCCAAACGTTCAGTTTATTATAACATTAGACAGGAAAGAATGCTGTGTTTTGATACGAAACGAGCTGGACATGTGTGAATTTTACACCTAAGTATTCAGCATAATGTCTGGAAATTATATAAAAAAACAACAACATACAATTCAGGCTTATAATTTAGTTCTGATAAAATTTGATTGTTAATTTGTGCATTTATAAGTAAGTCTTTTAAACATCAGTTTACCTGATATTGGCTCTATTGAGGATGAGCTTCCTGTCAAAACTTTTCAAATAACAAAAGATTTGAATAAACCGTTTTCTTTAAAGTTCTGTGCATAGTTACAAAGGATGATCGTAGTAAGGCAGGTAATTTATATTAATTAATTAGAATTTTTAGATCTTTGCTTTTTACTTTTTTTTAAGAAATATCCAATTGAACCTTATAAGATGAAAAAGGCAGATAAATAAAATTAAACTTAGATTAAATCACACAAACACAAAACTAAATAAAACTCTGCTTTTTTTTTTTTTTTTAATATCGTAATCTAAATTTGAAATATTATCTT
>JAFIDM010002131.1:63788057-63816876 GCA_023159025.1 Thereuonema tuberculata
AAGGATTTAATTTTGAGTTGTCACAAGATAACGTCAATGATTATTAACTAACAAATCTTATCTAGAAGAATTTTAAATGATTAAATAAAATTATGATAAATAAAATATCTTTAACTTTATATTTTTTATAAATTTGAAATTTAAATTGATTTGGAAATTGTAAAATATATTTATTTATAATTTTAATTCGAAAATTATTACTTAGAAATTCTTTAATAACATACCTTAAATTATGCAAAAAATCTTAGAATTAATTTCAAGATAGCCTTTAAGCTCCTGTACAAAAATATTTTTAAATAAATTTAAACAGACATTGTTGGCAAATTAATGAAATCTATTAATTTTAAAATTAAATAAAATGTCTTATTAAACAATTTAATATATGGAATTTGATGATCAAAATATATTCATAAATCTAAAAAATCAACACATTTAGGATTACTATTAGTTTTTTGTAAATTAATAATAATTTTTTATAAATTTCCTCTATATACTCAATTGTTCAATCAGTATTAAAAATAATTAAATCATCTATATATCTAAAAATTTTAATATGGAAAGGAATATCAATACAAAATTGATATTCATAAACCAATAAAATAAATTAACAAGATTCATCATTTACAGGGCGATTCATCATTTTTAAAATGATGGTAATTCTTTCAATTGCTTATTGTAAATATTAATGATATAACAATATAGTGTGCATCAGTGGTTAGCAAAACTCTCAAGGTTTTATTTTTCACCTTGGAAACTCTCCATGTGAGAACCCCATGCCATTCGACAAACATCGATCCGAAAGTCAAAGTCTTGGCACACACTCTCCAACATATCGCTGTTTATGGATTCAATCGCAGCATTTATCTGTTGTCTTAATTATTGAAGGCCTTTTGGCAGAGCTGGTACATAGACTGCATCCTTCACATATTCCCATGGAAAGAAGTCGCATTGAGTCAGGTCTGGTGACCTTGGAGGCCAAGCTCGAGAGGTCAAATCAGTGATGGTAGCACATCCAATACAATGATGTGGCATATCTTCATTGAGGAACTAGCGAACTACTTCATGAAATGAGGAGGAGCGCCATCTTGTTATGTCTTCATGTAATTGAGGGAAGAGTCATTCCTGCAACACATCCAGATAAGTTATATAAATATATACAGGTCAAAATGATTTGAACGATTTCAAAAGTTTACTTTAAAAATTGTATTGAATGTATTAATACAAGAATTGTCCATTTGGGTACAGCAACTTCGGAAGTTTTTTCCCCAGATCTCAATATGAGCACCTTTCGTTACACGACAAATGTCAAAATGTTCCTAAGTAGCATAGGTCTGAAACGAGTTGAATGATGCACCATTAGACATACAACTTCTGCTGTTGAACACAATGGGGCGTTGTAGACAACATGGCTGCCACAGACTGATCAACAGTTGATGTCCTGGCCACACTGTTCCCTGGATGTCACTCCTTGCAACGACTTCTTATGGAGGTATGTTAAAGACACGGCGTTTGTACCTCCCTTACCAATAGATCTGGGTGACTTGAAGATGCACACCCTTGCTGCAATTAGCACAATTGTCCGACCCATGCTACTTTGCATTTGAGAGAAATTTGAGTACCGTGTTGACAATGTGACGAAAGGTGCTCATGCTGAACAGTTTTGTATATAAAGTTACTGTATCCAATGAGACTGAATTTTTGAAATCGATCAAATCACTTTGACTCGCCCTGTATATACCAATCTGGGTTGATATCATTTCTGTCTGTCTTTAAATAGTTTAGTAATGTAGATTAATTTTATTCTTATATTCTATAATATTTTTAAATTGCAAATGATTGATTGAAATCTTTGCCACTCAAAACTCATAGCTCCGTCTGAGTTTTGTCATTTTTTTCCTGTTTTTTCAATTCCAATAAAAATCACTAAAGGTTGCAGATATGAAGTTTAACCCTGACGAAGTCCCTGTTCACCCTAGTAGAAAGTGAAAATGGTTGGCTTGTGTGGGATGGCATTTTCATTGATTACAGTAGCAGTGAGAGTCTGCACATTTTTTATTTCAGAATATTTTGAAATTTTGAAAAAATGGCTGTTTTTCAGAAAAAAAGCTTGTCAGTCCCTGCTGTAAGGTAACAAGGTCTGATCTCATCTGAAACCTGCAAGTACCACTTCAGAACAAAATGTCTGCAATGCTTTTGTGATTTGTGTTATATTTTGGATGTAAATAGAAATAGGTATAGGTGTTTCCTCTTGAAATCTCTGTTGGCTAATTGTTGCACACCAGTCGAGTCCAGTTTAAGAGTGTCAACACAAAGATCATCCACTTTTTTTAACCCCCCCCCCCCCAAAGAGATGGACTTCCAATCCCCATTTTACAGAGGATTAGGCAAATCCTAGTATATACCTGAAGAAAAAATTACCTGGGAAAAACTTAGGTCCTCCAGTGCCTCTACCACTGAAATACTGGGCCCACATTTCCTGTAGCATCCATCAAAAGAAATTGTTAAAACACAGTTTGAAAGAAAAGTGATACTAATATAAGCAAAATAGATAGAAATACGTGATTATCCACCAAAACTAGCAAAACAGGCAAAATGAACATTCCGATAAAGAAATTAAATTTTTCCTTCAATAAATACTATCAATAAAAAATATGTACTTGCATAAATTTCCTGTTATTATGACTACTTAAGTTATAGACATAACATTCCATTTCAGATTTTTTTTTCTTTAATAATAATCAATAATAATATTTTGGAGTTATTAAGGTATTATTGCAACTCTAGCCTTAAAGTAACAAGAGATTTAAAATCTGTTAATTTTTGTATGTTTGTTTTCCAATCTTTGTCCTGTTTATTCTTACTCAGTAATAATATTTTAAAATGGAGTATAGTTGAAAAAAAAAAAATGAAGAAATCAAACAAGTCCACACTTATATTTTGTTATGTACTGAATGTTACAGGTCCTGTAACTGAAATAGTAAGCCACTTACTTACAGGTTGGTTGAGTTAGGTTTGATCTCTGTGTAATATTTAGGAATTTTTTACAGTATTTCTCCTCCGGATAATTTGTAGGGTTTACCCAAGCATCTATCAAATAGATAGGGTAGGGTTTCTTTTCATTGCAGGGGAAGGTATCAGACTGGTCTTCCAACTTCAACTTTGTTTCATTAGATTGTGACTGAGGGAGCCACTGCCTTGATGCTGCCATCCTTATATAAGGACATGGCTGTGCTTTCTTAATCTTTATAATGGATTAACAGGCATCAAATATTTGAATAAACATAAGCTTTTGCACTCAGTTTAATTTTTTTTATATGTTGACATATATTAGAGTATAAACTGTTATTTGACATACTATAATGAGGATTTTTAGCTAAAAAGACTCATTGTTTTTTTAATTTTTTTTAACTAATTTACTTAAGCTTACTGAATAACCTAAAGTAAAATATCATGATCGTAAGATCATATTAAGATCTGTTATTACTTTCCAGATAACTAAGATATACTTTATATATTTACACTGTTCAAAACACGAATTTACATTCTTTAAGTCCATCTCTGATTAATTAAAGAAAGATTGTATAGCTAATCTACTACGCACACTATAAGTTGATCAAAAGGACTGTCAGTTTAAAACCTCCAATTGATGGAAAGCTCTACAATGGAGACGACTCCAAAATAATTTTATAGTAAGTAATATTTTAACTGTATATGTATTTGAATACTCTGATTTTGTGGTCCCTCTATGTTTCTATTACCTTGATGATAATAAATTGATGGCCAACTACTTATTACAAATATAATAATTGGGAGAACTTTTTTTTTTTTCCAAATTTCTTTATTTTATATTCTTATTCTTTGTATTTCCCAATAAATAAGTTATCTTACTTTTTCATGTCAAAATTTCATAACGGAGGGTTTTAGAATTTAGAAATGGCCCTTCCATTTATTTATTTATTTATTTATTTTTGGCACTCTATTAGTAAGTGTAATAAAAAGTTCTTCCAAATTTCAGATGCTGCCAAAAATACGATTTTTATTGGAAAGGTAATCTGCCTCAGAGAATACTTATACGAAGAGATAATGCAATGCCCAACAGCAACAAAAATATTATCAAAAACAAGTGTTGTAGAAATAGAATACTCTTGTTGGTAAGTAACTTTCAATTGAAATGACATGAACTATAAACAACAAATGCACAGTTTCAATTTTTATGCTTTAAAAAAATTCATTGAGGCCAGTGAATGGCTGACACATGAATTTTCTCACTAATTTTTCATTAGTGAGTTTTTTATTGTTCATTTTTTCTTTTGAGGCACCACTGCACTTCCAATGATCAATATGAATTATTTTGAACCAAGAAATCTAGAACAACTATTTCCTACTTACTTGCATCCATCACCTGGATTGCCAATATTTAATAGTTTAAAAGATCTGCTGAGTTGCTAAGAAGTAAAAATTACTAAATGTAACGGCATTCCAAAACAAATATACTATTAAATACTTAATTCTTTTTTATTAGAATTCAAAAACTAGAGATATCAAATGCTCCAAACAACTGATAATTAGAGATTCTCATGCCAATTAAAATCACTTGCTCGTATCCTCTTTATTTTTTAAAATTGTCATTGTTTTTGAGCAACGACAAAATTTCCTTTCAGATTGATTGTAAAAAATGCCGGCTGACATTGCCAAATCAAATAGATTACATTATGATTAAAAATAAATTCAGAAACCAAATTAATTCATGTAAAACTTTACCAGGGGCAGATGTTAATACCGACCATAATCTACTAATTAGTTCACATAATTTTGAATTAAAAGAAAATAAAAGGGAAATATAGACCAAAGAACATTGATCTCAGTAAACTTATGGATATACATAGTGATAGCAGAATGCAATATACTATTGTCCTCCTAATGAATGATGGCCGCCCTGTTTTTGTGAGATCTGCGCATGTATCATCAATTAGTCTGGTCAGGCACGTCCGTCTGATGTAATGAAAGGACGCCGCCATTGTGCTAATCACTTGTTACTTTGCAAAAGAGCATTGTATTTATAAATAATATATATTTATTTACTTATATAAATACTTATTGTTAGCAACTGGTATTGAAATAACGCTAAATAGTCGAGAGAAGTTTTAATTTGGCGTTATCAACATGTCTTTCTCAGTGAAAACAGACTATGTCATCCATTGTGACAGGAAAACATAATTGATCAGCTACCGGAAGGGTTGCGCAGTTCAAACTTCCACCGGTCATCTTTCATTTTGAGGACAATAATATGATATGATATAAATGAGAAAGTTATAAGAAAGATCTTAGTGTTAACATAGATACTATTAGAGTAGAAGATAGATGGAATATTACCAAAAATATAATAACAGAATGTGCTGAAGAAACCTTGCAGAAAGAAAAACTTATCCCATGAAAAAAGTAACTAAACAAAGAAATAATAGACATGATGCTCAGAAGAAGGATAATAAGAAACAAAACTGATGATAGTAGTAGGAAAGAATATAGAAAATTAACTAACAAAATTACAAAAAAATGTAGAGAAGCAAGAGAAAAAGATATTGGAACTACATCCAATACAATTGAAGAGTTAATTAATAAAGGTGGTATAGATAAAGCTTATAATGTAATAAGACATCTACACAGAAAACATAAGAGGAAAAGTACAACCGTTTTAGATGAAGAAGGTAAAATACTTGCAGACAGTAAGGATATTGTAAACAGATGGGTTAGATATTTAGAAAACTGTATGAAGGGGATGGTTTGACAGAGGATGACATAGAACAGGAAACTACTGTTAAAACTCAGAACATAGGACCTGACATATTAAAGGAAGAATATGAGAAAGCTTTACATAGCATACAAAATGGGAAAGCAGCTGGACTAGATCATGTTTTCATAGAAATGTTCAAATACGCAATTTGTGACCCATTGCATGATGAAATATTCAGCCTTATTCAGAAAATATATTCGACTGGCCGAACACCAAAAGATTTCCAATTAACTAAGACTGCAACTTAACTCTACCAAAAAAAGCAAATACACTTAAATGTGAGGAAAATAGAACATTAAGCTTAATATCACAAGCTAGCAAAATCTTATTAAAGATTATTCAGAACAGATTTAAAGCAATCTCAGAAAACTGTTTAGGACCAGATCAGTATGATTTTAGAGAAAAAAGAGGCTCAAGAGAAGCAATACTTGCATTAAGACTGATAGTTAATAGACATATGGAATATGATTTAGACATCCATATAGCTTTCATTGATCTGGAGGAAGCATTCGACAAGGTCAACTGGAGAAGTGCAATGACTGTGCTAAAAGAAGCTACTATGGACTTTAGGGACAGAAGGATCATATATAGTTTATACGAAGAACAGCAGACAGTAATAGAAATAGGAGAGCATACAGGAAAAGCAAGGATAAGACAAGGAGTAAGACAAGGTTGTCCACTTTCAACGCTTATTTTTAATATATTTATTGAATCAGTAATCCGTATATTGAATGAATCCGATCATGGAGGGTTAAAAATTAATGGAGAAAAAATTAAATTCATACGATTTGCAGATGACACAGCAGCTGTAGCAGAAAATAAAAAAGAACTTCAAGTATTACTTCAACAAATGAATTGCATTTTTACAGAATTTGGTCTTAAAATCAACACTAAAAAACAAAGACATTAATAGTTTCAAAAAGAATAGTCAATAGCCCAGTTACATTAAATAACACCTACATTGAACAAGTAACATCATTTAAATATTTAGGCAGTGTAATCACAAATGATTCCAGATGCACACCTGATATAGTTTTGAGGAGAGCAATGGCAAAGCAAGCTTTTAACAACAAAAAATATTTATCCAAAGCGAGAATATCATGCAATGTACGGAAAAAGCTAATTAAGGTGTATGTCTGGAGCATAGCTCTTTATGGGAGCGAAATGTGGGCCATGATACAAAGAGACAGAGAGCGACTAAAGGCATTTGAAATGTGGTGTTGGCAAAGAATAGAAAGAGTTAGTTGGATGGAAAAGAAATTGAATGAAGAAGTGCTTAATATGGTAAAAGAAAAACGGTGCTTATTAAAGACAATAGTAAATAGAAGAGGAAATTGTTGGGACACTTGATGCAACACGATGACCTTATTAAAACTATTATAGAAGGAAAGATTGATGGAAGGAGGTGGAGAGGAAGACCAAGAAGATCCTATATGCAACAAGTGAAGGAAAAAGTTAATGTCGTGTCGTATCAAGAAGTAAAGAAATTAGCTGAAGATAGAGAAGGTTGGAAGTTACTCCACCGACAAGAGCGCATCTCTTAAATTTGAGAGAGATTGATTGTAATATCATTGTAAATTCCATCCTCAACCTGTACTTAATGCTGCACTTTTTGTCATCTTTTATAGAATTTTCAGGATAGAAAAGCCAGAACCAAGCAAATTATATTTTCAAACAAAGAAAGATTTTTAATTAAAAAATGTTATAATTTTTAATTTTGTAGTTGTACATTAAAGAAAGATTAAAAAGTTTAGCAGGAAGATAAGAAAAGTAAATGGAGCATTTCAAGCTACAGCTAAAAGAATCAGAAAGTGAAAAAGAAAACATCAAAGAGAGGTTAAGAGAACGTCCTAGAATATGCAAGAAAAAGTAAAATTATTGGTCACCTTTCTGCAGGAAATGACATATTATAATCATAAGTTTTTAAAAGCTAAAGGATTGAAAATAGTTTTGTTCATAAGGAAGCTGTGAACGCTGTCTAAAATGAAATGCTGCATTTGGCAAAAGCACTGGATGAAGTCCAGGCGAGGCAGGATTGATATAGAAACTGATTATGGCTGACTTTGATGGTCATGATGGGTAATACTAATATTTGCATCTTCCTGTACAGCAGTGTGTTACTAAGGTTATTACAGGACTCAGTAAAAATTAGCCTTACAACTGACACTGCGCTCATGCATAATAGCCACAGCTGTAGGCTTTGCAGAATAGGACAATGGGTTGAAGTGGAAAGGCTGTATAAGAAACATTCTTTTTATAATTGCAGGTTGAGCTTTATTTTCGGATTGAAGAAGATAACCAAGAACTTATCACAATTTTTCTTAATAATTTTAATTAAGAATTAGAGATCATAATAGTGTGGTTCCCAAACTCATATTAATAAATCACCTGAAGAACTACTGTATATTCGATATACTTCTAGAAAAGATGCAAGGAAGTCCTATGATTTAACATGTACTAATGAATTAAAATGCAAATCAAACTGCAGAAGTATGAAAGGCAACAGGTCCCAGAATTATCAGAATTTCATGAGAATCTCATCTTCAATGGAATAAAAGGATTTGGGCAAAACAGATGGCACAACCATGGATGAACAGCATGTCGATTACATGGTAAAACCTATAACATTTAATCTTGATATAATTTACTGCTGTTTTTATCCCTGAGTTTGTGTTGTCCATTTTGTTCAAATCTTTTTACTCACCTAAAGATTAATAGAATGTTGAAACTCTTATGATTTCCCATACCATGCTACGTAAAGAAAATTTATGTAGTTTATTTTGCCATTAGTAAAGGTTTCAACTTTCTCTTTTAATACCATATCAAAACATTTATGTTTTCGAAGAAGGAACATTCTAAATTGACATTTAGCTTTGATTAATTAGATTTGTATTGTCATTAATTAGAAGAAGGAATTCAATATTAATACTGAAGTTTTTTACGGTTTTTCTTTTTAAACTTATTATTATTATTTTTGAAGGCTTTATGTAGAACGACTTACTTCTTGTCAATCTAAAATTACACAGCTGATGGATGAAAACAACTGCAAAACAGATCTTCGTAATAAAGTGGTCAGGCAAATGAAACGTGAATTTCAGGGAGCTAATTATCTTTGCTGTAATGATGGTAAACGAGCTAAGAGTAAGTTTTATAAATATTTGGCAAGATGATTATAAATAATAAAAAAAGAAATGATGCCTAGGGCAAAATTTTGAATTTTTTTTAATGCAGAAAACTGTTTTTTTTCTCATGATGTTTTAACTTTAAATAGGATATTTTTAAATAGATATTTTTTTTTTTTTTTTCTTAAGAACAAAATTAAATTCAAATAATTGAAAATTGTTATTAAGATATAGTCACTTAACTACAAGTGATCTAGCAATGTGTAGTGCTATTATCTCAATTCTGTTTTACATCTTCATATAAAACTTGGGTGTTTTTTTTTTTTTCATTGGGTCAGACTGAAGCAGAATATCTCCTCACAATGTTAACAATCAGATTATTTTAAATATTAAAAAAATAAATAAAATATTAATAAAACAAATTTCAAATAAGTCTGCAAAAAGTCAAGAAAGGCAAATAATATTGATCCAATACCATTAGTATTGGGAAAATAAATAAAATTATTCTGCTTCAATAAACTTTGAATACGAATCATTTATATTTTTTTATATGCTTTTAGTAGTATTTATCATTTCATTCTCAAATATGTTCTGTTTTTTTTTTCTTTGTTTTTAGATCTATAAAAGCCATTAGAGTATTTTTAATGATTTTTGATAAGACCATAATCCCAATTTTAGATCTAATATCTACAATCAAAGTGTTATTTTTATAGATATTCAATGTTATCTGACCACAATATTTTGCCAAACAATACTTCTGTCCATTCTATTCTGTCTACCTTCTCAATTCTAAGTATTCAGCGTTACTCTTAATAGCTGGAGGATAGTGCTCGTCCTCCATCTAAATTTTATGGAAGATAACTTACTCTTAAATTCTCTTTCAATAATCAAAAATGTAGAAGGAAGCTAAAATTCTACCTATTATGGATCATTGTTTTCTTATTGCTGACAAGCCTCATAAATATATTTTTAAAATCAAGGAAAAGTTCCACGATTATAGATTGTACATTATCTGCTTTGCAAAAGTTTTGCACAACAGATCAGTCCTGTGTCACAGCCTCCTGGCAAAGTTCTGTCCCTTTTAAAAGATTCTTTCTTGTTTGTTTGACTGCTATCTTAGCATATGGAAAGACTCATTTTATGTAATATTTCAGCTGGAGAAAGTTGCATTCTATCTAACCTTTGACATTTTAAACAAACATCAACTTTTTTTTAATTTTGAGGCCTCTTGTTACTGCACCAACACTTAGAATAACTTGAATTGCTCCATATGTGAGCAATTAGTCATAAATGTGTATAACTTTACTGCAAGTGCTTATTTAATAAATTAAAGTTTCATGTCATCTTATATGCTTTCTCATTGCTGCTACCAAAGCTTACTTTAGGTTACTGCATTTGGTTTGATGCTAAAAGCATATTTACCTCCTTAAATACTAATTTAGCAGTTCTCCTTCCCTTTTACTACAAAACTTTCTTTCAAAATAATACTTTTATCATGAATTCCTTCCCTAATAGTCAATAACATAATAATTAAAAATCAATGTCATTTGTATGTAATTTAGATATCATTATACGAGGGTCACTCCAAAAGTACTGCCTTCTATTTTTTTTTATAAAAACTATAACAGATAAAAAGAACACAATAACATTGTTCGATAAAGCAAAGTTTTAGATACACAAACTTATTTTTCCACATAGTCACCACCATTGGCTATGCATTTTCACCAGCGATGAACGAGAACTTGCATGCTGCATTCGTAAAAATCGGGACCCTGCGAATTGAGCCACTTTTTCACAGCTGCCATGACGGAGGCATCAGTTGGATAACTATGCCCTCGCAGTCCATTTTTCATCGGCCCAAACAGATGAAAGTCCGAAGGGGCCAAATCTGGACTATATGGTGGATGCAGTAGGACAGTCCAGCCAATTTTGGCAATGTGCTCCGTGGTCTTAAACTGGTGTGGGGCCTTGTGTTGTCATGTTGCAGTCACAAGATTGTTGTTTTCTCTGGCCTGACTCTGGAAATTCTTGCCTTCAGGTTAGTCAGGGTCTCCATGTAACGGTCCGAGTTGATGGTGTATCCACATTCCATCATTCAGATGGATGACCCCCTTCCTGTCCCAAAAGACAGTGACCATCAATTTTTCTGCGGAGGGCTGTGTCTTGAACTTTATTGTCTTCGCTGGAGAATTAGCATGTCCTCATTCCATTGACTGGCGCTTTGATTCTGGCTCATAGTGTTTGTCTCATCACCAGTAATGATGCAATCGAGAAACCATTACCCTCAGCATCGTATCGGTCGAGCAGGTCCTGACAAACATGCATTCGGTGTTCTTTTTGTTCCTGCGTGAGCATTCGTGGAACCCAACTCGCTCAAACTTTGTGATATCCTTACGTTTCCAACGTGTTAAAGCCGACATTCAGCTCCATACACAGTTCCCTGGTCGTAATCCTCCAATTCGCACGGATGAGCTGATCGAGACGCTCTTCATTGTTTGGTGTGACAGATGTGCTTGGTCGCCCGGAACGTGGTTTGTTGTGCATGTTTGTTGAAATGCACCACCCACTGCCTCACTGTGCTAACATCAACTGTTTGGCCTTTGTAAACATTCAGCAAGCATTTTATTAGGCTATCTCTCTGCTGCCACCTGGTGCACGTCAGTAAAATTAAACAGATATTGGCGGGAAGGTTCAAACTGTACTGCCATACCACCAACATTTGCTTCTGACATCATGGGCAAATATAGCAAAATAGGAGGCTTTACTTACAAGGACCCTCGTAGAATTTCAAAGCACCAAATGAAATATGACATTCTATTGCATCATCATCAAAAATAGCTTAGTGAGCAATTTTCCTCTGCCATGACATACTTGTTTCAAATGTATGCATTTCAATTCTTGCATTCTTTTTCAGTGCTATAAGAAATTTTTCCATTATCCGGATGCCACATTGAAATTCATTTATTAAAGAGCACATAAGGGCAATAGAATCACTAAAATATTTGGAGGTTGTAAGTTCAGTGGCATTTGAAGCCAATTTTTTCCAACCTCCTTTTGTGATTTTATTGTCCTTACGTGCTGTTCTAGTGAGAGAATTGCAATGTGGCATCCAGATAATGGAAATTTACTGAAATTTTTGTCTCATTAGGTTTCTAAGAGCTTTGTTTCTATGAAGGTTCCTTAATAAAAATATTTGTTTATCCTCAATAATTCTTCTAGTATGTACAGCTGTTTTCAAATTCTAATTTTCATATTAATGAATATTGAAAATAAGTTCTGAGTACGATAGTCTTTACAGATCTCTTCTCAAATCCAAAACATTACTTCTATCATTATTTTCACTGCAGGCATGAAGCCTCTCCTGAAATCTAAACAAAGAAAGATCTCTCTAGGAGTTTGAATCAAAGGAACTAGTGATATCAATGAAAAATTTTCGCCTATTATGACATCCATGGGAAGATAGTGCTTTAATATTGGTCATTTTTTTTCAACCTCCTTTTGTGATTTTATTGTCCTTATGTGCTGTTCTAGTGAAAGAAATGCAATGTGGCATCCGAATAATGGCCGACCCTCACACAGCACTTTTTCTAGTAATGAGCCCCCCCCCCCCCAAAAGAAAATTCTGGCTATAGGCCTGTTTCATTGTCTTAGATCCATTCTGTCTATTTGGAGATGACCAAGAAGACAGATTCATTTAGTTTGCCAAGGTCAGCATTTAGTTCAACAAGACTTACTCCTTGAACAATCAAAAACATCTATCAACGTCAAGCAATCTGTGCATTTTTTATGCTGTGAAACCCACTACTCAGCAGAAAATGACAGAAATGTTCAGATGATTACAACAGGAGTCAGTCTACTTATTGAATACTCATTAATGACTTTAAGTTCATTTTTACATATTTAGCCAGTTTATATTTAGCCAGAGTATTGTTACTTTATTGTCTAATTCATTTAAGACAATTCTCAATCTTACATAAGAATAAAATTAGTAATGTTTCTGAATTACTACCAAAAGTTGCCTGAAACTATTAATAACTACTTTTAGTTCTAAATTACAAAATAAAATATACAATAAAATAAAAAAATTAAAATAAATTAAAAATGTTAAAACAAATTTGTTAAAACAATAGTTTCAATTGCTATCTAGCAGCCTTTTTCAAGATAAATCTATCCCTATATCCATTCGATTTCTGCTATTTATTATATATAATTCATGTCCAATAATTTAATTTTATTATGTATAACCTTGCTTCTAACTCCCCTTTTTATCTTCACTAAACGTTTTGTCTTGAACCATTTTTTTATCTTGAACATATTTGCTAGGTAGCAACTGAAACTATTTTTAACTGTTTCTTGTTTTGTTTTTTAACATTTCTAATTTATTTTATTATACAATTATACTTTATTCATTTAGAACTATTCCTATTCCTTGCACATTAATTCCTTTATTAATAATTACCTTTATTTGTTTTAATTTTCTGTTTTAATAATGTAAAATATCTTTCAAATGAGTATATATTCTTTCTTTCTAAAGGATTTATATCCATTTTATTTTCTATTTGCAGTACTAACAGCATATCAGGGAGAAAAATGCTTTAATAAATCCATTGATCGATGTTTGGCATTATTTCCTGAAGATCTCACAAGACATGACTGCATGTATGTATTAATATATATTAATATTTAAAATAACGAGAAAAAAGAAAAAGAAAGAAACTGAATCAGAATTCATTTCTAACGTAGCTGATATTCAGGGCATTAAATAAGAGAGGTACTGGAGATACTGCACCAGAAGTTCCTATTTAAGCTGTAAAAATTTTACATTGAATTAATACATAATGGTTGGGTTAGGAATTTGAAGCAAATTCTATATACTGTTTTAAAATAAAAAAAAAAATTCACTTCTCAGTTTTTCTGGCCGAAAAATGATTTGCACTCATGTCTCAAGATAAGGTACAACTTACACAACAGGTATTTCAGATGGAATTTGTCTCAAATTTTCTTGTCAGTTAAAAATTATCTAGTTCTAAAATGCGAAGACTTGAACCAATTAGTGACATAAGAAATACAACATTTCTTAGCAGATGTTGAATGCTATAGGACCTCAATCAAATCCATATATAAATAGCAAAAAGCTGAATGAATTTTGATACAGACCAAAGGTGTGGTGTCTTAATGTCTTTCAATCAGTAACTTCCTGATGACTACATTCTATACTTGCTTTAAAATGAGCTGGACTTTTTTAGGCTGTCAATATGCCATGAATTGTCAACTATCTGAAAATAGTTAACAATTATTTGCTGTCATTCTTTATTTCTAACTTAATATCATTTTAGATTTTTGATTTAGGTATCAAATTGCTTAGTTAACCATGATTCAAATCAGCAAAGAAAACTTGTATAGCTGCAATACTGAATTTTAATACAAATTGTTGGTGTCTGTATAAAATGTTTCAGATTTTGTATGAAAACTTCTTAAGCATGAGAAACGCCTAATGAGCAATGGGGTCAATTTTAGCAAGTGTTAGGGATACTTTAAAATTAAAAAAAAACAAAACAAAAAAAAAAATATAAAATTTTAAGAGAAAATTAATATTTAAATTTAATGCTGTTCAATATAATAAATGACAAAATAAAAAGGTCAACACACTAGGTTAAAATTCATAATTGTATAAAAATTAAAATACATGCAAGCTTTCTAACAGATCAGCGGTTCTTTTTCAAACAATCTTGAATTTGTATTTGCATTTGAATTTGTAAGCAATCAAGATTGCTTGAAAAAGAACCGCAGGTTGGTTAGAAAGCTTGCATGTATTTTAATTTTTATACAATTATGAATTTTAACCTAGTGTTAGCTTTTTTATTTCATCATTACAATTTTACACACGTTAATTTTATTTAATATCAGTAGAATAAAATGTTCAAATTATCTTTCGAGCAATATAAGGCTGGCAATCAAGTCAATAACAAGAGCACATTAGCCAATCTACTTATTGGGGACTTAATTCATTATATGAGATATGTCCCAGGCATGACTTGAATCTGAATAGG
The DNA here is from genome assembly GCA_023159025.1 of Thereuonema tuberculata. Taxonomy (NCBI): domain Eukaryota; kingdom Metazoa; phylum Arthropoda; class Chilopoda; order Scutigeromorpha; family Scutigeridae; genus Thereuonema; species Thereuonema tuberculata. The sequence goes on from JAFIDM010002131.1 coordinate 63,803,021, forward strand.
AACAAACAATTCATGTACAGTATTAAGTATTATTATAATATACTAAAATACCATAACTTTATAATTGGACGTAGACCTGCCTGAAGAGGACAAGAATGGCTGCCAACTTCAAACTACAGCAATCAACATTTTACATTATTTCAAACTTTAAAATTAATGACTGGTTGTTCATATAACTACTTAAAAAAGAGCAGCATTTACACAGCAATAATTTTAATTTTTTTTTTCCCATTTTTTTCTTTCTGTTTAGCGGAATCAAGCACTGCCAAGAAGCAAATTTTCTATCAAAGTGTCCAGATGATGTGAGGAAGACATACAGAGTCTTGCTGGAGATTATCTGTCCAACATCCACAGACAGCTACAATGCTGTGAGGCATAGCATAAAAACACATAAAAACATGCTGTTATATTTATGGTTAGCAATTATGTGTAGTTCTTATAATACAATAGCAAAGCATATTATGAATACATTATGAAAAATTGTGATAAAATAGCGTATATATATATATTTTGAAAGATGAAGAATTGAGGATATTTGTTATTCTTAGGAAGTTTTTCTCTCCCACCCCTTCTCTAGAACACTAGGAAAAAAAGAGTAAACCATAAATTTCTGGATGAACTTAAATCCTTCCTTAAAATGTTACTTTTTTTTTTCCTCCTCTCTCTCTCTCTCTCTTTTTAATGTCATGAAATCAAAGGAAAAAGGTCTTCTTGTAAATTGGAATCAAAATATACCATGATTTTTAAATTTCCCTGTTTCTAAAAGTGAAATAAATCTGTAAATGCGTAAATCCTTAATTAAGCTGCCTCAATCAAATTAATGTTAATTGTTGGATATCGACAGAAACTCTGCTTCACTTCTAGTGCGTTTTCTATGAAACTTTTTGTCATATGCAGATTTCTTAACAGGCATCAATTAATAAAAATAATATTTTTATTAATATAAATATAAAATACAACAGTTAGTTCATCTCTCTCAATAAATATGTAGGCCAGGTTTCAAGAAGATCTAATTCACCAGTTAGAAGCTATTGGGAGATAGAGGGAAAGGCCACGCATGAATTGATAAACTTGGTTTTGCTCACAAAGGGAATATTGTAAATTGTTCAAATGAAAGACCACCATCAATATTGTCCTCCAAATGAGAGATGGCCGCCCTGTTTTTGTGAGATCTGCGCATGTATGATCGATTAGTCTGGTCAGGCACTTCCGTGTGATTTTATGACAGGACGCCGCCATTACAGTAATCGCTTGTTACTTTGCAAAAGAGCATTGTATTTATAAATAATATATATTTATTTATTTATATAAATACTTATTGTTAGCAACTGGTATTGAAATAGCGCTAAATAGTCGAGAGAAGTTTTAATTTGGCGTTATCAACATGTCTTTCTCAGTGAAAACAGACGACGGCGTCTATTGTGACAGGAAAACATAATTGATCAGCTACCGGAAGGGCTGCGCAGTTCAAACTTCCGCCGGTCAACTTTCATTTGGAGGACAATAGTAATGACTGTTGAATCTAAATTTCAAACTCTGCAGTGGGCCCTAATGACTCTGATGTATGTTACCAAAAAATTTTTATGGAATATTTGTGCATTTAATTCATGATCTTCTAAATGCAATATTAGCCAGATTAGTATTGTAAAACTTATGATATTGCTCTCTAATGGCATTTAAAAAAAATGGATTAATTTAGTGTCTCTCTTTCTTCGCTACAACATTATATCTCTTTAAAATCATCAAAACTTTATAATCATCTTAAATATTGAAAGGATGCTGTGAAGTGCTATGAAAGGGCTTTTGTTTTTCCTGTGCTTAGGATCTTGTAAGAAGAAAATAATGTATAATTTGAGAAATATAATATCTAAAAAAAAACACACACAAAAGCAAGGGGAGTGTAAGTTCAAAATCATAGTAAGATTTAAATTGCTTATATAAAAATAAACGAAAAAAATTAAGATTTCATAATTATCTTAAATTCAATGAAGTATAAAATGTTAAATAATTCTATTTATTGCCAGAAAACATCAACATGTCTGAAAAATGAATCTCCAAAGTGTAGAACTATAACATTTTGAAAATATAACATTTAAAGGGCAGATTATTACTAAATAACCAAATCAAAGAGATCATCTAGCAAATAAATAAAAACTAAATTAAGCAACAACTAACACTGATCCTACGATACATCCTAAATTGCATTCTACATCTAAGAAACAGCAGACAGACACAATAAGTGATACATGTATGATAGCCAATATATTTTTTGCATTTTTTTTTTTAATAATCAGCAAATAATAGTTAAATAGTGCCTATGGAAATATATATAAATTGCCAAGGGATATGACACAAATAAACATTTGAAGACATACGAAAGGTTTATCTGAAACTATCTCTACTTCATTTGTGGATAACGGCAGTTCTTTTCTTTTTCCTTTAAGAGGTAGAACTTGTTTAGTTTTGAGGTTCTATTAGTTGTCATCCAATGTAAAATTAGAAATGATTGGTTCCCAACTCTTGGTGAAATGCTGAAGCCAATATACAATTAATTTTTCTTCTTATAAATTAGTACCTTTGATTATTAAGTAAATTTAAGTTGAATTTATAATGAAATTTCCTAATTAATTTCATTGTTTTAACTTCTATATTTATTAATCAAATGGATAATTATACTTCAGCAGCCTTTTTGTACTATTAAAAATAAATTTAAAATGTAATCTACATATTTAACATACTTACAAATAACAAATATAACTTTTATTTAACATATTTCATAGTTTCAACGAATCTAAAAATTCCTTTTTGAAAACAAGATAACAAGTGTCTTAAATCTACTAGTGATTATGGCTTCACAATTCCTTTTTTCTTTTTCTCAAAGAAATGTCAATTATAAGTAAGCTGCTAATGCTACTGTTGATGCAGCTGAAGGGACATGAAGTAGCAATTTAACCTTCTGGCTCTCATAAATAACAATAGTTGGACTAAAATTATCTACTGCTTGGAGCTGCACTATCATAAAAAAATACTGAAATTTTCAAGAGCTGTTGTGAGGCAACATGGCTGAATTAATGCTTTATTCAAATAAACTATGTAGCAGCCCTCCAATATGTCAAGATTAAATTTGAAGTAGGTTAATGATTTGATATTAAGAAAATTAAGTTGATAAATCTGAATAATACTGCTAACTTGACTCATATAATCTAAATACACAGGAGTAAGCAGACATAACTTAGGATACTGGCTTTTTTGGTTGTCTGTCTGATTAGGGATTGATTCAACAGGAAATTAGAGCTTCACAAGTCTTTATCTTATAGTGAGATGATAGAACAGGATTTTTATCTATATTATCATAAAGACACTTAATGTAGAGAATTACATTATTAATTACTGGAAAAAAATTACTGAAGTAAAAAATTTTACTGAAGTAAAACAACTTAAATTTTACAGAAAATAAATTTAAGTCCTTAAGTGAAATCAAATGATAGATATGAGATATAGAGCTGCTATGTTGATGGTAATTACACCATCAAGAAAAGTTAAATCATTTGAAGTTAACAATTGTTAAAGCAGGATACAAAGATTATCTATAATAAAAGTAAATATAAAACACACATAATATAAATATGAAACAGAAAGGATATCAAGAAGAAGTAGGACATGCACTTCACTTTCAATTAACTATAAATTTAGTAATATGCTCATGAATGTAAATTTCTACTTTTGTTTTGTTTTTACTTTTTTATTTAGGACTAAAATGACAAATAAAGAATGGTGGGTTTTTAGATAAACAAAGATATCACAAGCAAATAAATTTTCATATAATAAACAATGTTTGGGAAAAAGATGATACTATAAATGGTTAACTAATCAAAAAAAATAATAAATTTTCTGAAATGATAAAAATGTCATAAAAATTTAGGTAAATTTTTGCAAGTAATGCCATAGGTAATTTTCTGCTGACATCATTATTCTGAATATCTAAAATTTATAAATGTGAAACAATGTAAATAATAATTACAAGCATATATTACCAAATAGGATCATAGACCACTAACAGGGATTCTACAAATCATGGAATAAATATAAAATTATAAAACAATAGTAAGTACAACTTCCCTCCTGGATCTATACTTATGGGTATCAGAAGTAGCACTCCCAAGGTACCCGAGATTGCCAGTGCTGTTCTATCTCCGGGGGATATAAATACAGAGATCTGGCCTTCCAGGTTACAGGCTAGCAATGGGCTGATGACCATATCTCAGAAAATCATACTGTCCTGAACTAAAGCACAAAGAAGCATAATGATGAGCGAAGACCTTTTAGCCATGAAGATAATATTCGATTTGGATCTTGGATTGGTTAGAAGATGAATAGACTTGGGGGTTTCAGAAGTGTTAAAACAGTCATGAAGGAACAGAAACTATTCACAATAGCCCTCAAGAGATTCATGAAAGATAATAAAGGCAGGAAAATAGTGAATCTTGTAATGGTAATTTTTAAAAATATAAAGATTCAGAAATAAATTTTTATCCGGTTAGTGAAAAAATATCAACTTTTAAAATTTGAAAAAAAAAAAAAAAAAAATTAATATTTTCTTAGTATGTACATACTCTCACTGAAGATGATTACAAAAATGAATTCTGGGCGATTCCATAGGTAACAGAATGACACTTTGTACACCAAAAATTCCTACTGTGTCAAAGCTAATCAGTACATCTTAAAACTTTAAAGCAGACTTTCATCCATGACCCCTCCACTAATAAAGCAAGAACTAAATCTGATTGCTTCCCTAAAACAATCTTGGAAATTAAAATTGCACCCTTGGTAAAGGAATGACATTTTTGGGACATGTGTTTTGTTTATATGAATACAATTCAAAAAGATCAGCTAAACAACTAATTAAAGAAATATGAAAAAAAAATTAGAAAGTGCATATGAGACTTACTTAAATAAGACCACATAAAGATTAGTGTTGAATTATCACTTAAATACAGACAAAAATAAGATTTCTGTTGGTAACGGAATTACGGTAAAGGAATGGCCATTTGTCTAGTCATTCCAAGTGGAGTAAATAAATAAAAACAAGCAAGAATGAAGATATAAAGATGATTTTATAGTCATGTAATAATTTTAAGATGGTAACACTGTAGAATAAATCGAATGAAATTGAGGCCACCACACTTTCAAATATAGAACTAAAATTTATAAACTTAACTAAACAAAATACATTTCATGAGTACTTTCAAGGTGATGACACCCTTTTCTCAAGTGATCAGTTACAGAATTTAAAAAAACAACAACATTACAAGCCACAGAGGAACAATTGGGTCACGTGCGCCGGAGTCCGTTCCAGTTTCCTTTCCGGGGGTGGGTCGCCGCTGCTTGTGTCATCGCTTGGGGCCAAACCAAGGAGGGGGAAGAAAGCTGTAAAGCTCAAAGATGAATGAAAGAGTGCATATGGAGTAAGAGAAATATTGAAACTGTCGGGAAAACTTTTTTAGCAACAATGTGTGTGTGTGTGGGGGGGATTGGATGTTCATGCGTTAAGGTTTCACCCAAGAAATTAAATTGACCAAAATTTAGTTGAATTTGATGAAACTTTATCAATGAAAAAGTTTAAATTGAGAGCCAAGAGGGAGAGGGAGAGGAGGGTGAAAGTAAAGAGGGGCTGGGTTACTTATAGAAGCCATATTGGGGGATGGTTAACACGGACAGGTTTTCATTATAGCAATCCTTGTCCGTAAGGATATGGAAGGTTTCCTTACACTTCCTTTTGAAATTATGCTTCTCATAGCAGATGACTTGGGGTTGATCCATGTTTACGGAATGGTTCCGAGCTTTTGTGTGGCCTACAGTGAGATAATTGTAGTCACTATTTTTAATGACATAAGAGTGCTGCCCCATGCATGCTTTCAAATCCTGTCGCATTTCACCGATATATTTGCAAGAATGGTCCCTGCATTGTACTGCATAGACCACCCCTTTGGGTTCCTTCTGATTAGATTGTGACGAAGAGTCTCTCAAGAACCGGTTAAGTGAAAGAGTGATGGGGGAAGTGATGATGATGTTGCGGGTTTTCAGGATGCGTTTCAGAGCGGGGAAAATTAAAGGGTGGTAGGGTATGGAGGCATAGTATTTTCTATTTTGGGAATCTTTAGGTAAAGGGTTATAAATATTGTGGAGAGATAGAGCTATGTTCTGTGAAACGAAGGGTATGGGAAAGTCATTGGAAACAAAGATTGTGAAGACATGGTGGAGCTCTTTGGAGAAAATCTCCTCCGAACTGGAAAGATGGAATGCTCTTTGAACTGCCATATTTATGACATTTCTTTTAAAGGGGGGGGGGGGGGGCATGCCGAATTGAAATTGAGAGATAAGCCGTTATTGGTTGGTTTTATGCCAGTGCACGTACCTGTGAGGTACAAGTCTAGGAAAGGGATGGAGGAATTAACCTCTTTTTCCAATTTGAAATTAATGTTGGGGTGCATGCATTCCATGATGTTGTGGACGCTGGTTTGCATATTGGGGTGTGTGTAAAAAAGCAAGTCATCCACGTAACGGGTGTAAAAAGGAATGGGAATCTTTTTGAGTTCGAAGAAAATGTAACACTGTAGGCAAAAACAAAACCTGGTTCTTTTATTCAGCCTTTACAGCTGTAGCAAGATAACATTGTGAAGATTTGTTCTGGATCAATCCAATATCTATCATCTTTAAAAAATTGTGGAAGGTATAGACTAAGCCATCGTCTTGCCTTCACATAATTTTGGCTTGGGCTGTCGTCATCACATAAAATAATTTGACAGACAAAGTGACGGACTGATTTTTTCCCTTTCATATGACACTAACAAGAAGCCTCCACCTTGCAGTGATTTCTTTTATAGAGTTATGTTTGCAGCTTGTTCATCTATGTCTTCATCAGACTCTTCAGTACTGTGTGGGTATAGACTTCCTCTATGATATAGTCTCCGTTACCATGAAATGTCGTCTCTTTGATAAAAGTTTCTCCCACATTCTTGAGTTTCCAAAGATATACCTGCTTCACTTGCTTTAGTCTTACTTGGTTTGATAGCAACAGGCATCTGGGATTTAGTAGCCATTATGATTAGGACTTTAGAACGTTTACGCAGGCTTATTGGCAAGGCCTTCGATGCTCGCTTAATTGAGTTTGTGGAGATTTGTATAGACTAGCATGTCCAGCAGTGGAAGGCTGCTCGCTCTTTCTCTTACTTCTACTGTTCCGTTGGTTAATTTTCTCCTGATTTCTAAATGCAGATAGCTGATGAGGAGTCAGCTTTCTGTTTCTTGTGTAATCTGTTCTTTGCTTTAATATCTTTAAGCAATCCTTTAGTCTTTATTCTTTCTCTATATCTATGTTGCTTTTCTGCCCCACTTAACCCTATGGTACCGAGAAAGCAAGGCCATCTGCAAAGGAACATATGATTAGGCCTAACTGCAGCACTAATGATTAGGTCTAACTGCTGTGCTGATGCCAACACATTTTTTTTTTAGCAATTACAGTTATTGTACCAGAGATTCTATAGCTTACCTATACTCACTGTTGTGCAGTTGATCTAACTTGGTTCACCCCACGAAGGAAAAGTCAAAACAGGTTAAAAGCACATGACCCAACTCTAGCAATGTAGGTGACAGTGCAACTTCCTGTTTGACAGAAACAACATGATTGACAGGAAGTTGCTTACTACAAGAACAATCTGGTTGGTAGTTGTAAAATATTTCTAAATTTGTATGTATTTCATCCATGGTTACCAAATTCAAGATGTCATTCCATTACTATATTAAAATGTCATTCCGTTACCATTCCAAAACCTTTTTTTAAAAATTCAAATTTTGTTTTTATCAATCTTGATTTAAAACTTGTTTGTATCAAAATAATGACAAATTTTGGAGCACTGGTTAACTTAAGGAACAAATGAATAGCAATATTGAGGTAACGGAATGACAGATGCCATTCTAATTATTTTGAGTGTTTAAGATACAAAATATAGTTTCCAAACTTTATATTACTAAACTGCATGGTAAACTGTAAGATTACATGGTGAGAATTAGAGTAGCAGGGCAACCATTCTGGTTATTTCAGTTTGAATGGGTGCGAGTTGAAAAATTATAATTATTTGCAACCAAGTTAAATTAAAATCAAAACCTTGTAAATTTCTGTTACCTACAAAAATAGTTTGTTGAGAAAAAAAATTGCCAAATTCTGAAATTTAGTGATTGTCTGAAAAAAAAATGATGTATTATACTCCTGGGTAAGCAAAAATTTTGTATATGTCCATCATGTCCACCTTTTCGTGGAATCACCCTTGTACGCACTATTAAAAGTATGTAATGAAGCCCCAAGGAATGATGTAAAAATCATCTTAGGGGACTTCAGTGCAATAATAGGACAGGAGACAATTTATAGACCTTACATAAGAAAGTCTACACCTAAAGATTAATGATAATGGAACAAGAATAAATAAATTATGCAGTAAGTCTAGGAATGGGGATAAGTAGTAGATAATTCCTGAGAAAGAACATCTATAAAGAAACTTGGATGAGGCCAGATGAAAATATTGTTACCAAATAGAACATGTATGGGTCTGACATACAGGATGCAAGAACTTATCGAGGGCAGAATGTGCGACTGAATACTTTTTGATCAGAGTTAAATATAAGCAAAGGTGAAGTATAAAGAAAAAGAAAATAAGAGTAAAGAGAGAAAAAAAATGATTTGAGGAAATTGAAGGAAGAAAGGATGAGTAAACAATAAAGAAAAGAGGTGGAAAATAGATTAATGAAAGAAGGAAAAAAATGTAGAAGAGGAATGGCAAAAGATAAAAAAAGCCACTTACAGAATCAGCAGGTAGCTTACAGCCTAATCAGAACTCAATTTCCATTACATGATTCATTATACATTATTATATATTCTCCTGTTGTTATTATCCCTTTTCCTTTCCATTTATATTTCTGTAGAAAAAAGAAATAGGAAGAGAATGAAAATTTTAGATACACAACATTAAGTAAAGAAGAATATGAAAATACTTGAAATGAGGTGAAAATGAAAAAGGAAATATAAAAAAGAAAAATAGATTTACAGAAAAAAAGAAGTTAGAAGATTTTATAAGCAGATTCAAGAAAAGAAAAGGTTTTCACCAAGAATAGAATTCTTCAAAAATAAAGATGGTGAACTTATAAGAGTTGAAGAGAAGATAATAGAAATATGGAGAGAATATCAGGAGGAACTATTGAATAGAGAATTTGTCAAATTAAGAAGTGAACTAGAAGAGATACAGGAAGACAGTTATTATCAAAGAAAACTATATCAAGTTAGAAAAGTCATCTTGGGAAGAAGTAAAAGCAGTGATAAAGAAGCTGAAAAATAATAAAGCCCTAGGGGGAGAATGTTAAAACAACTGAAATGAAAATCCATGCAGAAGAAGAATTTGAAAGAGACTTCACCACATTATTAATATGATAGGAGAAGAAGAAATAACAAAGAACTGAAAATCTTCTTTCTTCTTCCCAATGCATAAGAAAGGCAATAAAATGGTGTCTACAAATTAGAGGGGGATAGCGCTCTTAAGAAACATTCTCAAAAACATTAGCAGATAGACTTCAACTCCATATGGAAGAAATGATACCAGTGTGGCTTTAGGAGCAATAGAGGAACTCTGGATCATATTTTTACAATTTAGATAAATAACTTTAAAAGTCTATGAATTTGATATTGATACATACATGATATTTGTTGATTTTAAACAGGCTTATGACCGTGTAGAAAGAAAGAAAATGATAAATATTTTGAAAGAAGTAGTCATACTAAGAAAATTAATTAACCATGTTGAAATGACCCTTAGGAGATCAACTGATAAGATATGTATCCAGGGAGTACTATCAAAAGAATTTGATATCTATAGATGACTAAAACAAGGAGATAATCTATCTACTATTGTATTTAATTTAACTGAACTATGTAATTAGACAATTATGCCAAAAGGTACAGTATTTAATAGAATGTCACAATGTTTCGCTTTTGCATATGATATTGTTGTGATGGGAAGGAACCAGGAAAGCCTTAAAAGAAACTTTGAAACTAATATTGAAGGCAAAGAAGTTGGTTTAGAATTAAATGAAGAGAAAATTAAATATATGGTGATTTCAAATAAAGACACATAAAAGAAGATAAGTTTTTGTAGCAAGAGAAAATATGAAAAGTAGATTATTTTTCACCTGTCTGGAATCCAATTAGTAAGTCCGATGATTTCATTTTGGAAATTACAACAAGAATTGCTGCAAGAAAATAGATACTGGCAATAGGAAGAAATATGACCCTCCACAAATCTAAACTAAAATAAACTACACATTAAAAATAAAATAAAGAACTTCACTTAGTAATTGAGTTGTATTATTCGTAGGTTGTGCTCAGATTCATCAGTTATAATTGATAGTTTTCGTTGGACAGTTGAACTGCTGACATCAGAATTGATACAATTTCTACCGGAGCATTCAAATATACCAGTTGACGTTGAAAATGACTGATGCTACATTTGGATTTTGTATTTTGGTTAATTTCAATTTTAATAAAAATTCTTTAATTTAACAAAAGTCGAGGAGAATGATGAACCCTGATATAAGCAAAAACTGTTTATTGGACAAGAATAGGCAATTATGCAGAAGATATAGTCCACACAACATAATCAAACAATGACTCGAGAAAAGTGCCCTCTCTTGAGTATTGGGACAGCTATAATATAAATACACGGCGTGTGTATGTTGCGATCTTGGTTGATGGGATGACTCTGCTCTCTCAACAGTTGATTTAGTTGACAACCAATGCCAACCAAGATGACGTGAGCCAATTTCCAAATGGTAGTAATATCCATAAGGCAGTTGACCAACCTGTCAATATCCTAACACAACCATATTCTGATGTCATGTGGACTTCTAGACATGATTGGTGATTTTGTCACATGGAAAACTTTCTTTCAAGATAGTAACTGACAGTATTTATTTGTATGTAAATAAATAAATAAATAAATAAATAAATAAATAAATAAATAAATAAAAATCTGTAGCAATTAATTATTTGGAGTTTAGCTAATGATGTTGATTTGTCAGCATGTGATTCTTGTTGAAATCAAAAGAAGTCATTATAATATATTAGAAAAATTATGCGAATTCTATTCATATTGAGAAGAATCTGAAAAGAATTAATAAAAGAAGACAAGAGGAAAGAGATAAGGAAGGAATCTGTAAATTGATTCAATTTGAATCATATATCCTATATAAGAGAATTCAAAATATTGACCCTCTTTGATAACCTCTTTATGGATGCAACATTGCCCAACATGTCAGGTTCCAATAACATATAAAAATTAATCATTACATATACCAAGCCACATATGTCTATAAATACTAAATAAAATCTTGGTAAATATTTTATTGAAGAACGATCAGGAATAAATTCACATTAATCAAGTGAAAGAAGAAGAAAACTAAGCTGCTACAGCAATTTGTACTTGTGATTTGTCAAACTCTGCCAAAAATGTTTTTGAAATATTGTATGTTTACACTGTTTTTAAATACATTGAAAACTTTAAAATACAAATCTTTCTGGCATTCTTATCAATTCTACTTCTTACTAATTAAGGGATTTTAGGATTTTGTTTGATCGAGTTAACCATTAAAATAAAGAGAAAAAAAAAGCAAAAACAAAACAGTATATTATTTCCTATTTTTCTTATAGCATTTTTAACATTTACATATAATAACAGTTTCATTAAGAAATGAAGTAAATTACCAGCAGTGATTTAAAGCCCTGTTTGGTTTTGGCTGCATATAAAAAAAAAGGTTGAGAACCAATCTACAGATGATTCTGGACAATAAACTAGCAAGCTAACATTTACAGCTAACATCCTTACCATTGATTTTGGCAGACACCCTTTGTGGGTTGTATGTTGTAATAAAAGGATGACAATTGCTATAAAATAATTCTACTTCAGCTACAAGGAGAGGATATTGCATCAGATGATTTTGCAGGTAACGGTTGATATTAGACAGTTAACTTTGGCAGCGTACCCTTCACAAAGATGTAATCTGTTAAAAATAAGTTCACTAAATCAGATTTCTGCAATTCTGTGCACTTTTTATTCAGTCTCAAAAATTAAAGTAATGAATTACCAGCTAAGAAATCTAATAAACACCAAAATTGCAGAGATTTCTTGTTGATAAGCTTTCACATGACATGAAATCACTACTGACTGACAGTCATGTGTTGAAAAAAAAATGTGGCTATCATCTGCTAAGAAGACTTTTTCAAAGGGAAGTTAGCTTCCTGAGCTGGGTGCCTCTACTCTTTCTACTTCAGGATCTGGGGTACAATTGGATTTATTGTGAGTTCGAACATGTGACTTCAGGCTCCCTGACTGTGTAAATGCTTTGCAACAGATATTACAAACATAAGGTTTCTCACCAGTATGAATGCGACGATGAACAATTTGGCTGTTTAATGAAATAAAGGTTTTTGGGCAGTACTCACAAGAGTATGGCTTCTCACCGGTGTGAGTCCGACGATGAACGGTTAGACTATTGGGTGAGTTAAAGGATTTATTACAGAACTCACAGGTGTATGGCTTTTCTCCAGTATGGGTTCGATGGTGTAGAGTGAGGCTGTTGTGAGATGTGAAGGTCTTTGGACAATAATCACAAGAGAATGGCTTCTCACCGGTGTGCGTACGGCGGTGGATGGTGAGACTGTGCAGTGAAAGGAATGACTTTGGACAGAACTCACAAGAAAATGGCTTCTGTCCTGTATGTCCCCTACGGTGCACACTCAAGCTGTTGCGTGACACAAAATGTTTGGAGCAATACTCACAAGAGTAGGGCCTGTCGTGAGTATGAGATCTCATATGGATCTTCAACTTCCTTGAGTCTGAAAACTTACGAGTGCAAATACCACAGCATACATCACCATTTGTTGAAGAAAACTCAGCTGCAGCCTTCTCATGGTTAAAATAGGCCAGGCATTTGGGACACTGAGCAGTTCCTGAAGGCTTGTCAGAAGACTCTGATGTAGTGGAAAGCTTAAAGTTGTCTTTGTTGGCTGATTCTGGAGATTTAAAATTATCTTTATTGATTGGTTCAGGACAAGCTGGATGCCTATAATTAACTGTATTGGGAAGTTTAAAATGATCTTTGTTGATTGGTTCTGGACAGGCTGGATGCTTATTAAAATTAACTGCATTGGGAAGTTTAAAATTATCTTTATTGATTGGTTCCGGACAAACTGGATGTTTATTAAAATTATCTTTGTTTATCGGTTCTGGGCAAATTGGATGTTTATTGAAATTATCTTTGGTGATTGGTCCAGAGCATATAGGATGTTTCTCCTTTGGATCATTTACAACATTGCTGGAGTTTGGAATTAAGTCATGCTTTGCTAAAAATTGCTGCTGGCTCTCTACCGGCTCCTTGGGAATACTGGGCATAGGATACATCCCAATAGGATAATCTCTATTGTATCTTGGAACAGAGGAATACAGTAATTCTGGGCACAGGACTCCTGCTATTGAATAACAGATTCCAACTTCACTCGGTACAGTTTTGTGATCCATTTCTCACAGGCGATTCTGCAAAAGAGCAAAACAAATATCAGCATTGCTTGAGAAACAGAACTCTGGATAAATGATGTTTTTTGTATACAAAGTTGGATTCATAAAAAGAGGTCACATCTAAAAGAAAAAGAAAAAAAAAAAAAAGAACAGGTGAATAAGTAACTCAAATAATTTACTTAAATTTCAGAATTTTAAAATTTACTTTTTGATGCTTCTTTTTTAAAAAAATGTTCAAAAATG
>JAFIDM010002131.1:63821876-63833188 GCA_023159025.1 Thereuonema tuberculata
TTTATTTTAACAGGGCCCTGTGATGTTGCCCATATTTAAATTCTATAATGACATCACGATTGCTTTTAAAATGATATTGCAGTTTCTCAGTCTTTAAATAAAATAAAATGAAATAAAATTTGAGAAAATTGAAGATTCAAAATCTTTTTTGCACAGAATCCAATAATATAATTATAGCCTCGCAATTACAAAAATGAAATTTGACTATATTTAGTTGTTTATGATTTATTGTGTGCTTAGTGGAAATTAACAACCGGTATATGAATTAATTAATATTAATTTATATATTATGGTTTTAAAATATTAAAACTCAATTTTCTATTATGAAAAAAAAATACCATATTAACTGTACTAAATAATATACTACAATAACAATACTATAGTTACTATATTAACTAAATTAATAGAAAGATTAACTATATTTACTGTTACCTTAAATAAATTAAGGAATACACTGAATTCACATATTTAATTAGGATTTGAATAATGCGAAAATTTATAATAACTTTTGCGAAATTTAGTAACAACTAAATAAAATTCAATGATAATATTTTAATTTTTACTGTTATTGATATTGTTTTTCTCCAAATAAAGACGAAACAGTTTCACGGAAATAAATCAAAATTTGTAATCTGTTTAAATGCTAATCTATTAAACATTGTATACGTATGTATTTAAATTCCAGTAAATGTAATTAACTTCGGGTGGGAAAAAATTATTCGCCGTTCTTTTTAATTTTTTTTTCTTTAAAAAATAATCGTAACACGGTCTGGCAAGTTTATGCCAAAAAGGAATTTAAAAGATCCAATTCCATACAGTAATCTAAGCTTATGTGGCCCAAAACCACAGAATTTAAGCTTTTTTTAACAAACAACAACGAGCAAAAAACAAATAATATATCTTTCAAAAATACGGTTTGTCTCGTTACGAACTTTATAGGAATGAAAACAAACCATAAAGATATTCGCATTTCATTTGAAGCAATCATTTCACAATATTAATATTAGAATTTGAACAACCAATTTACACCTAAAGCCTCAAATTTAACATAACTTTCAATCATTGAACGAATTTAAACAAAAAAAAAAAAAAAATCGGGAGACAAAGATAGCTTGGGGGAGAAAAAAAAAATATCTCCTATATCAGAAAACCAAATATATAATTACGAAACAAAAACAAGTGAACAGTTAAGTACACCGTGGAGAACAAGGGCAAAATATTGTATTTCGTTACTAATAAGAATTTTAAACATTTTAAGAGGTCATTTCTTTAATGCTATCCAAGTTTGTTTTTTTTTTTCCTTCAATGCCATCACCCACTATTTTGGTTTTTCAAATTAAAATGAGATTCGATCATCAACTTTGGATGTGTTTTATGAAATTCCGAGCGCTGTTTATTGTTGGATCGATACCTCCCTACTTTATATAGAATTTGGCCAGTTTTAAGTTTACATTTTGATGTAAGTTGTAGGATTTTAAAGGAAATTCACCTCACCTGCAGTGCCCATTGCCTTCAGTCTAAGGCAGGGTTAGGAGAGTCATTAATCATATTCAGTTTTTTTTTTTTTTTCTTTCTTTCTTTTCTTGTAGAAGAGATACAACCAACTAAACCTTACATCACTGCCCAATTTTAATTTAACCTGTGCAAGACGTCAGCCAAAGACGGCATATATTTCTGTATATTTTTGATGTTTTGATATATTTTTCTTTGAAAGAGTGTTGTAATAGCGTTTTACATTGTTTCCTTCTTCTTCCGCTAGGTTCGCTGTTGTTGTTTTTTGAAAATAATTATGTTATCAACATAATTTGTTAGGGGAATTATCAACAAAGTAATTTGATTTAGTAGAATTTAAGGTTATCCTTTCATGACACAGATATCAGAATAGATTGCATAAAAAATAATGGTTGATTAAACATTCATGTGTAGTAAAGGATTTAAGCAATCAAAAAACTCATAAACAGTATTTAATGATCAAGTGTTAAGACTTGATCAGAGTTGAATTAAAAAAAAAAAAAGACGTTAAAATGGAAGTTATAGAAATTGATTCCGAAATATCGATTGATTCGGAGGCAGATACACTTCCTGCGTCCCCTTGTTCATTATCCGAAGAATATGAAAAAGGTTTCCATGCCTCAGAAGGAGGTGATACAGATTCAAGTTTGCCTCCATTTCAGTGTAGTTCAGGACCATCTACAGTCAGTGCCTCACAAATAAAAAGAACTCCCGTAAAGGTTACATGTCACAACTTCTCATCTAGTGAGGACGAGGTTTCTATAGTGTACGAAGAGACTTCTACAACTGAACAGGTGGATGCTGATCTTCCACTCGTGGAGAGAATCAAGTTGAAATATTTTGGTAATCAAATCACAAATTTCAGCACTAACTTAGACGAAATATCTAAGGCCAAAGAGTGTAGACAACCTCTAGTTGAATGTCATCCTAATGTAACTGAGACGCGAGATTTAAATGAGGGAAATGTTTCCTCTGATGAAGCTTTAACAGACGAATATTGTGCTTCCGATAGAGATGAAAATGACGCTGTGACAGTAACATCAGCTACAAATGAAGTTCGTATTATCAGCGAGAAAACACCACCGAAGTCTTCACAAAAACGAAAATGTGTTTCAAGAAAGCGAAAGGTATGTAATACTAAAGTAATGAACACTATGTAGTTGTTTTTATGGAAAAAAAAAAAAAAAAAAAAAACGTAATTGGATGCAGTGACCTAAAGTTGAGCATTAATTGGAGAGAACTAAATTTTATGATTTTCTTTTAAAGATTAAGCAAAATACAATGTTTATCTCAGACAATGCAAACTGGCCGTTGCCAATTTGCAATTATGTTTTGAACATGTTTTCTCATATTATTCTACTTCTTGTTTTATTTAGTCAGTTGATAATGCAAAGAAACTTGAGCAGGAAGCCAAAAGGCTTAAGAAGGCAGAAGAGCAAGCAGCAAAAAAGGCTCTTCAAGCAGAAAAAAAAAGATTACAAGAAGAGAAAAAACTAGAGAAACAGAAAGAAGCATTCTTAAAGTCAGTGGAAATTAAAGCCAGAAGAAACCAGAAACCTGGAGAATGTCTTAAGGTATTTTGCACAAATAGTTATTTTTATTTCAGTCATCTTTGGGTAATAATTAATTTTTAGACTTCTCTTTTATTTTATGATGGATGCAATACAATTCCTGTCTGTTCAAAATGGAAGAGAATAATTCCCTTAAAAAATACAAATATCAGAAGGCTATTAAAGTGAAAATTATCTATAATTACATTTATTTGATTTTAGATGGATTTGAATAGTGATCAGTGATTTCAATTTTGCCAAAATATCATTCCAATTAATATCAAAAGAATATGTATTTTATGAAAAATATAAACCTACTGAAACAGAGTTTAAATATTTGCAATACATAGAGTAAAAATGATAAATATATTTTTATGTTTGTAAGTTAACAAAATTCATTGCAAATACAAGATGATTCACATGAAAGTGATGTTTTGTTCTTATTTATTTATTTATTTATTTATTTATTTATTTATTTATTTATTTATTTATTTATTTATTTATTTATTTATTTATTTTAATAAGAATGGCACTAGTAAGGATGTGTTGCGGCTCAAATGTAGATTATTTTTTGGAGATTAGGTACCTTTAAATTAGATGCTGAAAATGCCTCCCTCCTCGTCAAGGCACAGCTGAACATGTGATTTCATGCTCCTGTCCATTTGTTGGAGCGTTGTATTGACAATCTGTTGATCTCCTTTGTAATGTTCTCCTTCAAATCATCCAGTGTCTGAGGGTGGGTAGCATAGACTCTTTCCTTCAGAAAACCCCACAGCAAAAATCCTAGTGAAGTCAAACCTGGTGATCTCGGTGACCACAAGTTCTTGGAAATGATCCAGTTGTTTCTAACTTGCATACCAGCGCCATTATTGTGTTCCTCTTGGTATTTGCAAATACCAAATCCCCTCTGGTATGTCCATTGCATCGCTGTGACCGAGTTTGTTATCCAGTAATTTAAAGCAATTATTGTATCTTAACAGTGACTACAACAACATGGCTGAAACGGTTGGCAAATCCTCAACAGTTGCGCCATCTCATGACACATGAATAAAACTCCTACAGCTCCCTCATAAATTGACAGCAAAACGGAGTATTACGATGCATTCCTGTTCAAATAAATAAGGAAAACTGTCAATTTCATATGAATCACCCTGTATAACTAAACTTGATAATCTGTATTTTTAACCCATTTATAAAATGCCATTTTAAAAATACAGATCATTTAAGATGAGACCACATATTTCCGTGCAGTCTCCAGATTGAAGCCATGTAAGTTAAATTGATTGTTCTGGCTGACAGAAATATTTCTTTTTAGCCATGCTGCAAACAAGCCAAAAAAAAAAAAATAAAAATAAAATAATCTAAAACTATGAGCTAGCCATTCACTTTTAATTTCTTTAGTTATATTTGGATCTTTGGATGCAAATATGCCTTCTATGAAGGAAATTCAAGAAGGGAGAATTCTTCAGTAAAGCTTATAAATGAATATGGTTTTGGAATTCAAACTTATATGTTACACAGACAAAAACAGATGCTATGAAAATGTCAACATTTTGCATATTTGTTAGAATAAATTAAATTGGTTTATAAATACATATATATTTGTAAATATTATGAAAATAAAAAACTTTGGATTATCAAAAAATGGAGAATAATTCTTAATAAAAAAACAATCCTTCATAATAAACAATTAAAAATAAAACTGATTAATTTTTGGATTATTGTTTTTTACAGTTATCTATACATAGCTTCTTCTTCATTAGCTCAGATAATCAGAAGCACATTTTAAGTCAGAAGTATTATCATTCTCTTAAGTCTGCATTCTGTAATAAGCAAAATACTTCCATAGGTTTTTTGTCTGAGGGAAAATTGTTAAAAATTGTTAATCTTAAAAACAAATTCTGTTTATTATAGAACTATTCTGTTTATTATAGAACTATTCTGTTTATTACAGAACTATAAAACAAAGTATAATTTTTGTTTAAAATTAATGTTTCCAAATACTTTATTATTTCAAGCATTACTTAGCATTTTTTTTTCTTTTAATCATTAGAAACCAGTACTAAAACCTTTGTGGGTCCTATAGCCTAGTGGTAGGGCGCTTGGCTGCGGGTTGGAGGTGGCAGGTTTGATCCCCGGTCTCGGCAGAGGGTGGGGATTTTTCCATGCTCCATTCTCCTCCAAACTGGTCCTAGGCTCTACCCAGCCCTCTTTTGAATGGGTACTGGGTTTCTTTCCCAGGAGTTAAAGGTAGGAGGATGTCAGCTGACCACCTGTTGACCTCAACTTAGACCTGTTGGTCAAGAAGTGCCGGGAGCCTTACCTCCTGCAATCTCAAGGGCCTGCAAAGGCCTGTAGTGAGATACTTTAACTTTTAACTAAAAGCTTAAATTATTGAAAAAGGAGAAGACGATATAAGGGTGTTTGCCCTTACCCACTTTTAGCCACGGGAGGATCACACAATTTACAGCAATTAATACCCTTATCAACAGCTAGCCGAAAAAACGAACCAATTTGGCCATGTACTCTAGGAGTTATTTTAACATGGGGTCCTATGGGAAAAACTGGTTTTTCCTCTCCCCTCCTAAGGAGGCAAAAGCCAACCGGAATTTGATTACTGGGATTTATAGCCCTACCTAAGAGCTATCGAATGACATCTATCCTAAGTGTATATAATCGTATATAATCCAGGGTTGCACCATCATAGAGACTCCATGAGTACCTCAGGCCTGGCTCCGAAAATAGTCCGTCATAGGCAATTCAATGAATTTTCAAGGATACCTCTGTCGTGGACCACCCGAAAGCAATCTCAGGAGGACTTTTCTCATTGAATTGCCTATGACTGACTCTTTTCGGGGCCAGGCCTGAGGAACTCATGGGAGCGTATGATGGATTGAATCTAGAGGCAGCCCAGTGTATTTGATGATAGGACTTTTCTCTATTCACTTATCAAATTCTTTAATCTTTCATATGAAGCCAAAAAATGGCCACCTCCGGTTTGATCTTTTTTCGTATTTTGCTCATATCTTTTTTTCCTGCACTTTCCTCCACTTAGGATAGGTGTCATTTGATAGCTCTTAGGTTTTTGTTTGATTAGTAATCAAATTCCTGTCGGCTTTTGCCTCCTTAGGAGAGTTTTTCCCATAGGACCCCATGTTAAAATAACTCCTAGAGTATGTGGCTGAATTGGTTATTTTTTTCGGCTATAAGTAGCTGTTAATAAGAGTATTAATTGCTGTAACTTTTGTAATTCCCCCATGGCTAGAAGTGGGTTAGGGCACGCCTATGGCCCATGGGTCTTCTCCTTTCCTTATTCACTTAAACCTTAATCAATAGGAAAGACTAATTTGTTTCTTTTTAACAAAATATTACAACTGATTACTTATGCAGTTCTTAGTCCCTGATCACCCATGGAGTATTTATTAACTCCACTTGTTGATTGGTGTTTTTTTTTTTTTTTATTTAAACAAAACAATCAACTCATACATAATACATGGATACATACATACATACATATCCTTTCCCGTTCCACCAGCTGCGGGTCTAGGAATTAACTAAGCCTCTCCACCTCTCCCTGTTCTTCCCAGCCTCTTCTTTACACATTCTTTCCCATGGGATGCCTCTCTCTTCCAGGCTCATCCAGCCATCGCTTACGGGGTCTCCCTCTTGGTCTCATCCCTCCTTCTTTTAACTCTTGCCAGACCTCAGGAGTCCTACCATCTGCCATTCTTTTCACATGCCCCAACCACCTCTTCCACCTTTTTCCTCAAACTTTTTACCCCCAACTCCTCCCTGATATCCTCATTTCTCACTCTGTCTAATCTAGTCTTCCCTGCTATATCTCTAAGAAACTTCATCTCCCCAGCTTGAAGTCTACTCCAGTCTCAAGCATTCATCACCCATGTCTCCACTGAATAGGTGACTATAGGCAAGGCAGGTGGGCCGGTAGATATGGTGAAAGCTGCAGGACCAGTGGGAGTACAATGGTTGTATAGAGTGATGAGGGCAGTTTGGAAGGAAGGCATAGTACCTGAAGATTGGGGAAAAGGAGAAGTGATACCGATCTTCAAAAAGGGGAGCAGGAGACTGTGTAAGAATTATAGAGGAATCACCTTGATGAGCCAATGCGCTAAAGTGATTGAAAGAATTCTTCTGAACAGAATGAAAACTAAGTGCAAGGGATTGTTAGGTGAAGAACAACACAGGTTCCGGCCAGGGAGAAGCACAATAGATTTGATTTTTTCAGTGAGACAGATGGTGGAAAAGAAGTGGGAATTTGGGAAGAAAGTGTATATGGTGTTCATTGACATAAAAAAGGCTTACGATATGGTGAACAGGAAATACATATGGCAAAGTCTAGAGGAACTGGGAGCGGATCCATACATAGTGGACTGGATAAGAGAGATATATAGGGTGAACCGGTGTAGAGTAAGAACCACGGAAGGGCCAACTGGTTTGAAATTCAGAGAGGACTAAAGCAAGGGAGTGTTTTGTCGCCAATGCTGTTCAATGTAATAATGGAATGGGTAGGAAGGAAGGTTAAGGAAAACCTACAAAAACAGAATAAAGGCACAAATCATATGATCTTCGCAGATGACATGGTAATATGAGATGAGGAAATTGTTGATGTACAGAGGGAACTGGATGAATGGGCTCAGCAACTGAAACTGGTGGATCTTGAAGTTAGCGAAGAGAAAAGTGAAGTGATGGTGGTGGGACGGGACAAAAACCTGGAAAGGGATATTTGCATAAACAACAAGGCATTGAAGATCACGGATAGATTTACTTACCTAGTGGCAGAAATAACAAGTGATGGTAGAGTGGAGCATGAAGTCACAAAGCGGTTGGAGAAAGGGGAAAAGCTATACCAGGGAGTGAGACACCTGATATGGGATAAGAAAGTCCCAAGGAAGGCAAAAGAAATAATACATGAATACATGAGTTAAATACAATTATTTATGATATTATGTAAACCTAAAACAAAAACAAATAAATTACGTATGATTGTATCATATTAGCAGAAATAGCTTTTATACAGTTTTTTGCCGCGCCGGCATGGTCGAGCGGTCTCAGGAGTCGGTCTGCCGTGAGGCCAGTGTGCTGGCGTCCGGGTTCAAATCCCGGTTGTGAGCATGGATGTTTCGATTTCCTTTCCTGTGTTGTAAAGCCTCTTCTTCACTTTCTCTTCGGTCTGACGTCATTCTGTAATGGCGTCCTAGAGAAGGCAACGGGAAACCACTCTAGTATCTGTTCCCAAGAATAAGTTACGGTTTCTCCTAGGGGTCGCCCTTCGGGGGTCACTAGGGTCCGTGAACTTTCAACCAATCTTCGGATTGAATTACTGTGTATGTACAGTTTTTTAAAACAATTGTAATTCTGATTTGTTTTGATGTTTTTTTAATTGGAGGGCCATTTTGATGTTTACTTTTGTTCTTTATATGTTTCCTGAGTTCACTGAGATGTTAGATACTGGGCGGACCCAACTGACGAAGGTCAGGAAACCAGAAATGGTCCATCTTGGGTTCCCGATATCGCAATTTCAAAAAACTGATCAGTGAACTCTCAGTCTTGTGCGTTGTATTCTTATTTTTCTTTCTTATGTTGTTGTACGCACATTAATTTTATGAATTGTAATTCTTTATGTTAACAAAACAAAGATAATAATTAGTAGGTAAATACTAAAAATGATACAAGATACATCCTCTTCTTATTATTGCTATATTTAGCAGTTTTATTTCTTTTAACTGCTTCATCAGGCCTTTTCACATACATTGAAAAAAACTCTTCGTAAAGCATAATAAAGAATCTTGTAACAATTCAGGAATGTTAATAACATTATGATAAACTTTACAATTTGTTAAGTTTTTACAATTGACTTTGTATATAAAACTTTTACACTATTGAAAATTTTCCAAGTTTTATAATTGGTTTTAAATTTTTCAAGAACTGTTTGGCTAACTTCTATCCCTTTTTGTTTGTTAAAACACTTAAAGTTGTTTATAACACATGCTTCTAAGATAAATCTGGTTTCCTTGTCATAAATATTTTTATACATTTATAAAAATACGCGTGTGTTATAAAAATTTAGCAAATTTTTTCAATGCATCCAACAGACCATGAGGTATTTTCCTTTTTGTTCTGTCTGAGTGCAGGAGAAAAATACTTCAGGAGGGCATGGACCGAAAAATGGACTCAGTTTTCTTTCGGTCGATTCCTATATGACTTCCAGAAAGAACCAAAAGGAGGACAGATACAAGGGTGTACCAATAAAGCTGGCCACAAAAAAGCTTTCGCAGCTTGAGCCCGGACTGAGCACATTATTACTCAAAAGTATCTACATCGACTCAAATTGGTAGAATCACTGCAGTGAGAATTATGCGAAGATGGTGAAGAGGGATTTGAAACACATTCTCCTGAAGTGTCGTTATCCCATCCTGGCAAGGAATGTTTTAAGAGCAGTCGCCTCAGATATGAAGTGAATCCTTTGTCATGAGAAATACTGGACTCTCGCCTCTGCGACTTATCATGGACATGGGGCTATCGGCTATTCCTGATGCCTGTTCGAAGAAGAATCAACAACTGGAGTTCCCAAATACTCCTTATTATCAGACAAGGTGATCAGGGACTAAGAACTTCATAAGTAATCAGTTATAATATTTTGTTAAAGAGAAATTAATTAATTCGATTAGTCTTTCCAATTGAATTGATTAAGTTTTCAATGAAGTGAATAAACAAAGCTTTTGAAAACCTTCAAGATTTTAGTACTTATTTTTTTAACGATTGGAGGAAAAAAAAAACATTACTTAACAATTTTTGCAATAATAAAGAATTAATTTTAAACAAAATTTATACTTTAAAGTATGCAATTAGATTCTAATGTTTATTGAAATTTCAGTTTATTCAGGCAGTTATTGATCCAAGAATATTAGAACTCAAAGGTTCTGCCAATATTTTGGCTTTATTGCAAACAGCGGAACTGAAATATAGAATAGAACGACAACCATTGCCTTATTGCATAATTTGGAGCCGTGAAGTTAATGAAACCATCTTAAATGAACAAATGCAGGTATGCCTTGATTTATTCTTGATTAGGGTAATTTTAAGTAAAATAAATGCATTTTATAAATTGAAGAATTCAATTTCAAATAGAATATACACTGTCCAGCCACTTTATTAGATACACCTACTTAGTACTGTGTTGGGCCTCCTTTAGCCCTAAAAACAGCCTGAATTCATCGAGTCAAGGATTCCACAAGATGCTGAAAACATTGTTGGGTACCATGCAGACATGAGTGTTTCACACAGTTCCTGAAAATTTGATGGAGGTGTAGGCCTGAGCAAACAGCTCGTTCCAGCTCATCCCACAAATTTTTAATCGGGCTGAGATCCGGGGACTGAGTGGGCCACTGCAGCAAGGAAAAGTCATGGTCATGTTCCTCAAACCATTCCATTGTGATGCAGGCTTTATGCACCGCTGCATTATCCTGCTGGAAGTAGCCATCTGCATGAGGATAAACTGTTAACATGTACGGTTGCACTTGGCCGATGTTTAGGTACGCTCTAGCATCCTGATGTGCCTCCAGAGGTATCAATGGACCCCGATGTGTGGCAGGAAAACATCCCCCACACCATGACACTGTCCCCACCGGCTTGAAGAGTTATTGTGAGATACAGTGGCTGGACAGTGTAGAAGCATTATCCAAATAATCCATTCAGTGACAATTTTTCAAGCGTTCTCACATTTCCTATAATGATTATAGTGGTAAATTCGTTTGTGATATTTTAAAATGTCTATAATTCTGGGACTAGGAATCTAAAATGGGAATTTTTGTAAGAAATAAGTACTGTTCCTTCAAAGTTGCATTTTTTCAATTAAAAATTGACGACTCTTTTTTATTTTTATTTTTTTTTTTTTCATATATCTCATGTTGAATTCTTTTCTATTTGTAAAGCCAGATACTATTGTAACAGAAGTTATTGAAGATCAGGTTTTGGTGTATGTAACCAGAGAAAAATTCATCTCCTTAGTCAAGGGCACAAGACAAGTAAGTAAAGCAAACATTACTTTCCTTAGAATTGTTGAATTGTCTCACAAAAGCTTTCTCATATGGTGTGGGGAAGTGATCGTTTAGTTTTACTACATATCTACAAACTTTATGCAATCACAATTTTATTATGGCTCTGTACAGCCATCTGTCCTTCACTTAGTTGATCCTGTCTATTGTCAGACCCTCCATTTATGCGTCGGTG
>JAFIDM010002131.1:63833588-63851729 GCA_023159025.1 Thereuonema tuberculata
TACTATCGCCGATTTCCAGCACAAATATCAAAAAATAGCTCAGTGAATTTGTGTTTTTGTTTAGTTATGTGCGTTCTTTGTTTTATTTTCCTGTAAAATGTTTCTAATGCACGTTAAATATTTTGTCTATTTACCTAATTCACTATTGCAAATATAAAATGCCAAACTGCGATTTTTTCACTTTATAAATATACAAAAGCAAACATAACCTTTACAATCTTTTAGTCTCTGCACCATGAACATTTGTCATGTTCATGACAAATTCACAATTTTTTTTTTCTACAGATTGATCCAAAGGAGTGTCTTTAGTTGGAACATACTTTTACACAGAGAACCTCAGTAATGCTATTTATTTTCCATGTGAAATTTCAGTGTTCACTGTAGAATTATATGCCATTTTTATGACTTTTAAATATGGTGCTCAAAGGAAACTTATCGAAAATTCTCATCTATGCCGATTCTGAGAGTGCTCTGTAGGTACTGTGGAGTCATACCTTAAAGGTTCATTCTTTCTTTTTATTCACTTTAGATTTATTTTATTGTTTTAAATTTTGATTTTCTACTAGATTCTCTGTCATGTCAGAATAGTTGGCTATGAACTTGCCAATTTACTTGCCACTGCAGCAGATCTCCATCCCTCATTCTGACATTTATATAATTATCTGTTCTTGATTCAGAGTTGCCTGATGACCAGGGCCGTGCCAAAGAGGGGTACAAGGGTGGTCTTGGGGGGCAGCGGGTGGCAAATAATTTAGTGTAGAAATACTAATGGAAAGGAAATACATGCGAAATATGTAATTATATATATATATATATATATATATATATATTTGTTTTATTATGAAAAATATTAAATTTAGGCTAAAATAAATTTAGCTTATTAGGGGCAGCAACTTTTGCCTGGCACCCCGGCGCCAACATACCTTGGCATGGCTCTGCTGACGACAACAGTGGGATCAGCTTCATTGTAACAAATTTCATTTAGTTAGTCCTGTTTTATCCTCTCCTAAAATTAGAATGTGTAATACTCAATGAAAAGATGTTCTTTTGGTACCTCTGAATTGGAATCAGCCACACAAGACTAACTCACCGATATTTACTTCTTAAAGCTCGGCCTCCTATGTGTGCTATGTGCAATATTGTCTTAACCATTCATCATATTTTAGTTGAATGTTGTGCTTTTAATCAACATTGCTGTCACTGTTTTTATCATCTTTTTAAATTAAACATTTGATTTCATACTTTGCTTTTTTTAAATGTTCTTTGCTTTTAAATCGTAATGACATTTTGCCAATCTTATATGTCATTAAGATTTAATCATCTATGTGGCTTTGGCACCTTTTTTATAATATTCATATTTTTATTGGTGTTTTTAATATGCTTTTATACAATAACTCTTTTACGTTTGTCTTGCTTTTAGCCCTACTATTCTTATTTTCTTATCATTTATTTT
The DNA here is from genome assembly GCA_023159025.1 of Thereuonema tuberculata. Taxonomy (NCBI): domain Eukaryota; kingdom Metazoa; phylum Arthropoda; class Chilopoda; order Scutigeromorpha; family Scutigeridae; genus Thereuonema; species Thereuonema tuberculata. The sequence goes on from JAFIDM010002131.1 coordinate 63,835,042, forward strand.
ATATTGTTTAGTTCACTTTTTACTTTCCTTAGCTCAGCTTAGCCAAAGATTCTTTTGAGCCATTAAAATCAACTGACCAAACTAGCCAACTTCTCCAAAAAATTTATTGAATGTTTTTTGAAAATATGGGAAGAATTATGTTACTTATGATTATCACCAGCATTATATCAAAGAAACAACTAAAATTAAATAAAGGAAGAAATATGCCTTAAGTATAAGTTTATAGCTTAATTTAAAACTTATTGAATTATAAAAATTAAACTATAATTCCAGAACCAATTATTATTTCTAGCTAGAAGATTGTCGGATCACTACAAATAATGAAATATTCAAAAGAATGAAATGAAAAATAAATGCAGTTTTATTTTTTTTCCCCAGACTATCAAAGATTGTGAATGAATCATTTATTTAAATAAACAATACATAACTGAGTCAAGTAAAAGTATTCTTTTTAATTTATAACATAGAAAATATATATATTTAGTGGCAGTTTGAGATAATTTGCAAAAAAGTGTTGTATTAATACTGCTTTTGCCGTATTTTCTACTTTTCATCTGCAGAATTTTGCAACTAAGAGGCAGGTCTTTATTTTCTTTCCTACTTTTCCTCACAAATGAAATTTTAAATTAAACGTTTAACTGCCAAAATGGTATACACTGAATAGAAATTACTTATCTACGATAAAATGATTTTCAACCCTTTGCAATTGTCAGAACAAAAAAACAAAAAACAAAATAGGGATAATAACTGATATTTTAGGTGTTTTGGTATTTTGATTAGTGTAATCAGCTATTAAATCTAGAACAGAACTTCAAATTTAATGTACAACTAATGAGTCTTTCAAACAAATATTACAGTATTCTTTGCTTATCCATTTCTTCACACAGCTTTTACCATTTCTCTGTCTTTAGATTCTTGGAAGCATGAACCAAACCATGATTATTTACACTATACAGGTCCGTTTTTTTTTTTAGGGATTTACTCACTCCGGGATGAGATTTTAACTCGATATTTTGGGCCGAAATATCGAGATAATATCTCATCCTGGAGTTAGGAAATCTCTAAAAAAAAGGACCTATATAGTATCATGTCTCACTCCTCCTTCAGGACCAAACTAGATTATTTACACTTTTTCTTGAAGCAGTGTAGATCCGAATAACATTAAATATATATATGTTTTAAAATTCCTATTAGAAAATAATAATAGAAGAACAAATGACTGAGTAATTTAGAAAACAGAAATGAATTGGCAGCATTCCACTGTACTGAGAACTTTTTCTATTATCCTAACATGAAGATGCATTCATCAAACTTCATTTGTGGAAACCTTGAAACTGATAGTGCCATTTAGGGAAAGGGATTTTTAGAAATGCAGGGCTGAAATATTTCAGAATTATCTATTTCTAATCTTCTGAAAATAGCCAATTATGATCATTCATACACTTAATGTCAATATTCCTGATGCTCCAGTGTAATAATTATTTTATTTTGTTTTGTTTTGTTGTGCTCTAATGAATCTAATATTCATAATAATATAAGTCATCATTTCTTTAAATACATTTTCTATTGTTTTTTTTTAAAACCTGCATTACTTTCAAATTTTATAATTAAACTCTTTTAACTGAAATCTATGCCCTTCGATCTAAACTCAGTTTTACTTATTACTATTATTATTTTACATTAAGAAATTTATTTATTTAATTTTTAATTTTTTTTTTATTGTTGCTGTTTTTCGAAAATTATAGGAACAGGAAGGTTTGTCTGCAGATGAAACGCTACTTAGTTTTGTGAAAGAAGTGGAAGAAGTTTATCCAATGAAGCACATTACTTTACTCATTCAAGGTCTGAAACAGTATTATCGGTAAGAGGGAATTTAAGTTTTCTTTTTCCTAATATTTCATCTCTTATAAAATAAATTATAGCATTGCGAGCTTTATAAAACAATGTTTTATTTGACAGATTGTAGCTAAATGTTTTTTGTTTTAATATAGTAAAAATCTCTATTGATACATACTTAACTGTCTAGATAATATATAAATAAATCCATCAACTAATCCTTTTGAAAAAACTTCTTTACTCCAGGACTATATTTCAAATAATTTCTTCAATTATTCTTCCTCAGGTGATAGGTAAAAGAGGAAAATAAAATAAAATAAGATAAACTTTCCTCTCATTATTTTATTTTATTTTCCTCTTTTACCTATCACCTGAGGAAGAATAATTGAAGAAATTATTTGAAATATAGTCCTGGAGTAAAGAAGTTTTTTCAAAAGGATTAGTTGATGGATTTATTTATATAAAAATCTCTATATTATAGTAATTTTTTTAAAGATTTTCTAACTGTGACCTTTTGTTTATCCTTTCTAAAGGAAAAGTTTTATAAAGTATAATAGTATAATAAAAGTATTTATATCTAAGAAAAATTAATTATTTAATTTTTTTAACATTTATTTATTTATTTATTTATTTTTTTGATAAGGGTAAAAAAAATGTTTCTTTGTAAAAGTCTAAAACACTTTAATAGAGTTATGTACTTTGAATTGTAAATTATTGAAGGGAAACAAAATCACATACACTGATATGTAAAAATACAATAAAATGGGGGAAGAGGGGACATTCAAAATCGAAAATAGCATTCTAAAGTTATTTATTGCTGTTTAAACAGACTACAATATCAACAATGATGTAAATAGCATAGCTGTTTACTTTTAGATTGGTAATTGAGTATCACTTATAAAAAGTGTTAAGAATAAGCAATTAAAATTGTTAATCACCAATTTGAAGTCAATGATGGCAAAATAATTGGATAATCAAAAATTTGTTGGACATTTTGTTTTGAAATAGCAGTGTTCCGTTACATACTCTAATATAAATTATCTAAATTTAAGATTTAGATTCTTAAACTAGCATCATTTTTATAAGTAATCATGAATTTCTTCTCATTGATTACAAATTGATGTTTATAATTGAAGCAGTTTATAATCTCTGAATTGCAATGCAATGAACGACAAAAAAAATACTTATTTATAGATTAAAAAAAATAAAAGTTAAGTTACTTTTTATTGTTTAATAGCTTATAACTTCTGGTGTCTCAAGGTATGAGACTGCTATATTTAGTTATCTATCTTTCATTAGTCCTGTTGCTTTGTAATCTACCATTAGCTAATCATTTTCATCTCTCTAGTGATGAATCACTATTGTAATGCAGTTATATAGTTCTGTGATATTCATTCATTTTCTTTCTTTATTTTGATACAGAACCATTAACAATGCTAAAAATAGGAAATTCAGAGATGCTGTTTTGGGCAGTGGAAGTAGTCAGGCTCAGTCTACAGGGTATACTATCAAGCAAGTTGATGTAGAAGAAGTAAGTATTTTCATTTATTACAAAAAAGATTTAGACTTTGCATGCTAATACATATATGCATTTCTGCTTGAAGTGCATTAATTAACAAGGATTCTAGATAATTTTTAGATCACGTTAACAAAAATCAGTTTAGAAAAGGAAAAAATAAATTTGGTGTACAGTAGGTGCGATGAATTCGAGCACCAATTTGCCATGACATCTTTTCAACAAAGTACTGTATGGTCCTCAAAATTTTATTGGGGGAGCAAAAGAAATACGTTGCACTCAGATCCCAGAATCTCTAGGTACAGCCCTGCTTGGATTGATGTTCAACTTTTTAAATGCAGAAAAAAAAATGTTAATTATCTGCTTTCGATTGTCGGTTTCTATTAAAAACTGAATAGTTGGACTGATTCTTAAAATTCAGCTTTACCCTAGGTAATGACTCATGGTTCATCTCTTGGTTATTTCTCATTCACTTTGTTTGAATATTTATGGAATTTTGTTTTGGCATTTCATATGAATGACTTTGACAGTAGTATGACCTTCTTTAAAGCACCAACAACACTTTAAATTTCTTATATTCTCATTCAACATTTGTGAAAAAAATTAATCAGTAACCGCTCACAAGTCTGCATTTTCTGTTTTATCACCACCCAGCCATATGTATGTGCTGTTGGGATTTTGCTTAAAATTGTGTCCATTTAAATAAATTTAATTTAAAATCAAATTTTATAAAGGATTGTAAATCAATCTACCATCATTTTCTGTTGGATTTAGAGGAACAATACATTTTAAAAACTGAACATTTCATTAAAGGTATTTTTAAAAAAAATATTCAAAGATATAATACTGCACCATTTATAAGTTATGAAGTATATTCAAAGATAGTTAACACAATTTTTATTTTTATTTTTCGGGTTCCGCATTGATTCCAACGTTTTCTCATATAGATCTGAGTACCGAGACCTGGTTGTGTACTGATGACTGCTCCTAGCTGATGATCGCCATATTAGCTTGAAACAGCTGTACTAGGATGTCATTTAGTATACAATAGCACCCTTTATTTTACAATTTTTATTTATTTTTGAAAAAAAAAAATCTAGGAACTACAGCATAGCATCGTGCTGTATTCAATTTGGATTATATCCTATTGTTATTCATAACAGCAAACCCTACAGCCTGAATACATGGAAACAGATTTACTTTGAGAGTGAATGTTTTGTTCCTGGACCAGGCAATCATTTTGTTAAGAAGTCCTGAACATATACTTATTGGCACAAACTTGATTTAAGATTCACTGTTTATGAAATTCTCTCTCAGCCCGTCCAGTTTTTGCAAGAAATGCTTTGTTCTGTCCCCACAAGAATCGTTTAACATTGTTGTGCTAGATCTACTTTCACAGAACAGAGTTCCGTGAGTAAATTTGTGAGCTACTGTGTCTTCCAAAGTCTGTAAGAAAGCCTCAAATCCAGATGGCTTCTTTGTAGCCTTGGAGTAGAGTGAATATTTCTGCCTCACGGGATAATAATGCTCCCAGTCTTGGTTTATGTGACTTCCATGACACTAGGTTTCTTCCAGCAGATACTAAATATCCACCTAAATATCCACCATTTTGTTCACACTTATCCCACAATGCATCAGTGTAGGTAGTGACATGGAAATCATTGTTAGCCTTGAGAATCAGCTCCTGATCCTCAGATGTTGATCAGTTCCTTAAGAGCTTCATCTTTGTGGTGTAGGTAGTGACATGGAATATCCAGAACAGTTGCCTGCTGCTCAGTAAGGTAATACTGAGATGTGTCAAGTGGTTCTACTGGAAAAAAACACTTAAATCAATCTGTAGTAAAATAGCTCTATCTATTTTCCAAACATGGGTTTGTGTGGCAATGAAGATGTGTTTGCGGTAATGCAGTTACTACATATGGTTTTTACAAAATGGTGATCCTGAAGCTATACCATAATGTAGTTCAGTATTCGCTGGCTTATATGACTAAGTCTCATATGCCACAAATTGTCTTTGTTGACTGTAGTGGAGAAGTATAACATTAAGTAATGCCTCCTATTTTTTTTTCTCCTTTTAATTGTCAAGAAATTCAAATGCAATTGCATAGCTTGAAAACCACAACATTGACGATTAATTTGTCACTTTTCAATATAATCTCCGTCCATTTCCACAGTTTTGGTCCACCTTTTAACAAGGGCATGTATTCCAGCATGGTAAAAGGCAGGATCTTGCTTCCTAAGCCATTGATGCATGGACGTTTTCACAGCCTCCTCATCTTCAAAGTGAATCTCACGATGAGCTTCCTTTAGCGACCCGAACAGATGGAAATCTGATGGTAAGTCAGGGCGTATGGAGGATGAGGCAAGACTTCCCATCCAATTTTCACAATTTCTTCAGTGGTGTGACGACTGGTGTGTGGTCTTGCATTGCCATGCAAAAGAAGAACATCTGCCATAGCTTTTGTTGGGCGAACTCGCTGAAGATGTGCTTTAAGCTTTTTGAGGGTTGTGACGAATTGGACAGAATTTATTGTGCATCCCTGTTCCAAAAAATCAACCATAATCACACCCTCTGCATCCCAGAATGCTGTCGCCTTAACTTTTCCTGCTGATCGCACAGTTTTGAATTTTTTCTTCCTCGGTGAGTTTGTGTGATGCCATTCCATTGACTGCCTCTTTGATTCAGGTTAAAAAAAATGAACCATGTTTCGTCTCTGGTCACAATTTTTTCCAGAAAAAATTTTCCTCTCCCTCCAAATGGAAGCGCTGCAAGTGTTCGGAGGCTATTGTTTTTCTTGTCTCTTTATTCTGGTCGGTTAACATTCTTGGTACCCACCATGAACAAACTTTTTTGTAACCTAGTTGTCGAATAATCGTCATCACACTGCCTTTACTGAGGGAGAGAATGTGACATAATTCATCTGTTGTTACCCGGCGGTCACCATGAATGATGTCATGAACTCGCTGAATGTTGCGTGGAGTCACTGCAGTCGCCGACCTGCCGCTCTGCTTTTCGTCAGCTAATGGTGTTTGCTCTTCGTTCAGCTACGAACCCATCGTCTAACAGTGCTGACATCCACTGTTGCATCACCGTACACATTTTTCAGCCTTTCATGAATGCAAATGGGCGTTTCACCTTCAGCATTCAAGAATTCAATCACAGAACGCTGTCTAATACGAACATCGATGACATTTTTTTTTTTTTAAATTAAGAGCTTGTCTGGCATGATTTTGGTGAATGATTCTTCACTTGAGTTCTTGTGCGAAGTTGCTTCTGAATCAATTATCCAAAGATTACTGTAGGTATTTTTCCTGTCATCTTGTCTTTCGCTATGACAAGTTATGACCATTAACTGGCTTCTCAACTTGACTTCCCTTGGTCCTTTTTCAATCATTGTGGGTCCAGTAGTCCTTCTATGTGTACACTGAAAGATCTTGTGCCCTTCTAGGGCACAATCAGTTCAACAGCATGTCTTTTTCTCTTTTCCTTGGTGTGCTTCAGTCTCTTCCTTATCCAGAAGGTTGATGCAGTTTAGATTCTGAGCCTGTGTATGGACACCCTAACTTGAATTACTACCACAGCTTGAGCTACTTTCCTTGGGAGTCCATTGCATATAAATCAGATCAGTTCTTGGTTACTATGTTTGTGGCCTAGTATTTCGCATTCCTAGTATCACGATAACCCTTTTTACATACTAAGGACTTGTTTTCTGCATCGTTTGTCAACTTCAATCTATTATCTATTCAAAATTGCTCAGAAGACTTGATGTGATTCCCATTTTCGTAAAACAATTTCACAAGTAACGCACATTCTCATAAACTTAACATCATTTGAGTTGAATACAAAATGCCAAAAAGATGTGTGAGGCTGTTGCTTAAATAGTGACATGAAGGATGGCATGCTGATGGAAATTTGCATTTCTGATACCATACACGCCTACAAACACCTCCTGATAGTGTTTTTCTGAGTGAATGTCTTTCCTTTGGCGTCATTACAACGTACTGCAAGTTTGGTGCCATTCCGATAAGTAGTTTTTGTTGTAGAGTGCGTGGATTAGGTGAACTTTAATTATAGATACCTGTACTTAAAACCATATGATGACAACTGAATCTTGACATCAGAATGAAAAAATGAAGACCTATGACAATGGTATCCTGCAGCAGTTGCACATTACCAGATATCAATTCAGGTTATGTCCCACTATTAAGCATAACTTTTAATTGAATATTTCCTTAAAAGTATTTTTTTAAAATACCTAGAGATTTGAAACACAATTTTTATTTATTTTATTTATTGATAATTTTACTGTTTTGCCAAAATTGAAATGATGTAATCAATTTAATTGGCATTTCTTATTTTTGGATGCCATCTCTATATTATTAATAAAACAGTGAGTGCACACATTTTGCCAGGCAACAGTAGTATTATTGCATAGTCATTCTGTCCACAACAATGGAATATCTACGTTCTTGCAGGCAACAGGTGTACTGTAGCATGGTCAATTCAACTGCACAAATTTCTGACTGTTACAAATGCATTTCAATATTGTATTGCATGTATTCTTTAGAATTTAATCTTTAACTTATTTTTAGTTTTATTTATTAATTTATTTATTAATTTATTTTTTATTGTGTAATTTACACAAATTACTGCTGTGTTACAGGTGCTGGAATTTTAATGTACCACATAAAATAAAATTAAAAAATTTTCTTATTCTATTATAAATTATACCGTAAATTAATTGATTTTTAATATGTTTAATGCTATTCTTATTATAATTCTCCCAGTAAATTTGAGTAAATAATTTATAAGGGCAAGAACATTCGTTAAACATAATGAGCACACATATTAAAAAATGATTAATTCAAGTATTCATAGTTCGAAAAACAATAGAAATACTTATCAAGGACAGTTTCAACCCGATAACTGTCGGGTTATCATCAGCTTAAGCTTTTTAATACTTGAATTAATCATCTTTTAATGTGTATGCTCATTATTTTTAACGAATATCCTTGTCCATAAAGATTTCAACCTGCACATGTTAAACATTGTTTTAATTAAAAAAATTGTAGTTAATATAATCATCTAATCTCAATCCAAATTATTACGTGATTAATAATTTCGAAAACATTTAATCAGTTGTATCTAGTAGAAATACCATTATTATAATTTTGTTTTTTATTTCTAACTTAAAATAGTTTTATATATACATTTTTGTTCTGTAGCTTTGTTTTTGTAATTAATATAAATATTAATTAAAAAATTAAAATCATTTTGTTAATATTATCAATTTAATATTTAAAAATATGATATTTAAAAATATCCAGCAAGTTAAGGCATAATCGAAAATAGAACCAACAAATGATTTAAAGAGTATTGCTTTCTGTTTAAAATGGTAGAGATGTTTTAAATGATAAAACATATAAGTACAAGTATGAAGGTTGTTTAACAACATAGTTAATGTAATGGCAATTCCAGTTATAATTATCAACAACATATAAACCTAAATACTTTTGATTATTTACATAATCAATAATATTACAATTACATGAGTTTACTTGATGTAATTTGTTTTTTGTTTTATTTTGAACTAGCTGTACCCGGCATGCGTTGTAATGCCACTCAAAGAAAGAAAGGGCTCGTTGAGAAGGGGCCGTAAATATAAGGTCCCGGTGTCGGTCGGGTGTGGGACACTTAGGTCCTTGTGTCGCCTTCCTCCCACCCAAGTGTGGTGTCCCTGCCCCCCATTGGAGAGCGAATTTTTCCCTTTTTGCAATGGGGATGTTTCGTCACTGTCACGTGATGTAGGTTAACCCTCCAATGCCTTCCAGTAGAAACTTCGTGACATCGTTCGCTTTATTTTCAAATTCCTCCAAAATAACTTTGCTGTTTAATTAAAAGTAAGATGTAATTTCATGATTTCCTAAGTAAAGATAAAAGTAACTGATTTAATGTTACTAAACCTGACTTCTAAAGCTAAAAGAAATGATTTGAACGCACAGTTTGCTCTAACATCAGCTGATCCCTTTCAAGCACCAGCTTACTTATTCGAATTTATAATAAATTTATTACTTTATGAATTCACTTACTTATTTTTCATTTTGCTCACCTTGTATTTATGCTATTATTATTATCTATGGAATTTCTATACATTATAATTCTACAAATCAATTCACTTATGTATTACCTTACATATTATATATGTAAATGCCCCTACTTCCTTTCTATTTTTATTATTCCTTACAAAGCAGAAAAAAAATTATGCGACATTATTATAAGTCTTACTAAATGTCTCCTTCATTAAATATTTTCATTAATATGATTAAAATAAGCTTCCCTCTTTTAATTTTTTAAAATTTTCAGTCATAGGTTTTTTTATTTATTTATTTATTTTTTTTTGCAAATGTAACTTGTTAATATTAATAATGATTCTTTTTTAAAAAAAAAAAATTCTAAAAATGTTCCATTTAGTAATTTGTTTTATAAATATATATATATATATATATAACAAATTTACTCTTTTAAAAAATAGTTACACAGTGTAAACGTTCACCCAAACAAACACAAAAAATCACGTTTAATCACTGGCATTTTCTTAGGCAAGACAACTTATATATAGTTGTTTTTTTTTCAATTTCGATTTCAAGTGATATTGTTTAGTGAAATAACATTTTTTTAAATATCAGAACATAGGAAGAAAAAAAATCGTAAATGTTCAAACAATTCATATCATATTTATCATTGTAATTCGTATTATTTTAATAAGTTCAATTTAAAACCATATCCCCAATGGTGGGACCGGTAATGCTTATAAAGAGATAGAAAAAAGTATCTTAATTTACTGCAGTAATGAGAAAATTAAAAGCAAAGATTTTGAATACTAATTATTATTTCCCTTCTGAGGTATTAAAATTATGTTAAAATTACATCCTGTTTTATAAGTTCTAATGAAGCGTCTATATATCATTATTGTATCTGCAAATTACTTCAAAAATTTCATAATTAATTAATTTTGAAATTTCAATTTAAATAAAGCTTAAATATTTAATTATTTATATAATCAATTGGTTTTCTTCACAATGACCTTGAAAATGATTCGACAGAAAACTTCTGAAATTCAATTTACATTTTTTTAATTTTCAATGTTTATTTTTTTGCGATTTTATTTCAATTACTGAGTTTCTTTATTTCTGTAATGTGATCTTTGTTAATTGTGTATTAAATAATTAGTTAAAAACACTGAAAACTAGAATCTTCTTGAATGAATATCCAAAAGTCAGCAGTCTTTAGGAAGGAGTTAAAAAAGTGGGTACCTACATCACGTGACTTTTTCAGCCTCGAACTCAAGGACCTTAAACATCCCCATTGATTTGGGGGGCCCGAGAAGGAGCCCTAAATATAAGGTCCCGGAGTCGATCGGGGTTGGGACACTTAGGCCCTTGTGTTGTCTTCCTCCCACCCAATTGGGGTGTCCCTGTCCCCCATAGGAGAGTGAATTTTCCCCTTTTTTGCAATTGATTTGGGAGGGCCTGAGAAGGGGCCCTAAGTATAAGGTCCTGGTGTCAATCGGGGGTGGGACACTTAGGCCCTTGTGTTGCCATCCCCCCACCCAAGTGTGGTGTCCCTGCCCCCCATAGGAGAGCGAATTTTTCACTTTACACAATATTTGTGTAGTTCTCATTTTCGCCACCAGGTGGATTTTGGGTATTTCAGGGATTTTACCCTTTTTCAACCCCTTGGGGGGGGGGGGCTAGGTTCTAAGGTAGCTTATCTTTTCCGCAGGGTCTGAAAGAGTAATTCTGCAAAGCTTGGTCCAGATAGGTCAAAGGGCCTAGGAGTATATAAAGGACAAAGAAAGAAAGATACATTCATTTTTATATATATAGATTAAAAAAATGTTATTTTTGATTACGTATGCGAGGCTTCCACAGCAAAGCGATAGGAGCCGTCTAGTAATTATTGCTCAGGAATTTTTTAAAAACAGAATAAAAATGGGGGGGAGGGAGAGAAAATAAATTTTAGATTTTTAGCAGATTTTACATGTAGAAATTGGAGCAAATTGATTGGAAAACATTGCTAATCTGGTTCCATAATTAATAAGTTCCAAGATAAACATGATAATTGCAACAAGTTGCTATTTTTGGTAAGAACATTAAAACTAGCCATTGTAAAAAAAAAAATCACTGACTTTTCAGTGGCTCAAACTACCTAAATGACTCATAAAAAAAAAATGAAATTAATGTAACATCAATCAGAAGAAATTAATTACAGAATAAAAAGTAACACATTCGTAAATATTTAATTGTTTCCTCTAATACATTTATAGAGACGATGGTCTCTAAAAAGTTATTTTTATTTATTTATTAATTTTTTTATTTCTGAGTTTTTTTAAAAGTTACATTATTTTATCTATATACTGCTGATCTTGTATTTATATTGAAAAAACTAACATTTTGTTGCACATTGAAAACTTACAGAAAAGAGCTTAAATGCTTACAAAACAAAAAAATTTGAAATTACTAATACAGTGAAACCTCTGAATAGCGGACAGTCACGGGACCGGAAGTTTCGTCCGTTATTGGGAGGTGTCCGCTATTGGGGAGGACTATCTTTTTTTCAATTTTTAGCTTATAGCATGTCATTTAATGAAAATTACGTACAATCTTAAATTTCTACAATTAACATTGCCCTATGAGAAAATATGAACAATTGCAAACTGTTTACTATTTTCCTTTTTAAATGAATGCTAATCCATTAGTCTTACTTAAAATAATAACAAAATTAATTACAGTATTAATTTTGTCATTATTTTAAGTAAGACAACGGATTAGAAAATTAATTTTATTAACTAAAGTAATCAGTTAACAGAGTTTGACATTTCTTTTTTGCATTGAAAACATGTTTCTCAATATGAATATTTAAATCGTTTAACTTTGCAAGGCCTTCAGAGTCCCCTTTGCTTCCAACGCCTTTTCTTGCAATAATGGCCCACTAATGGGAATGTTTTTTGCTCGCGCATCGCAAAACCAATCGCAGACAACAGAGTCGATCGCACTTGTCTCCGTTTCCGAACTTTGATGTGTTTGGAGTTTTCGTTGGAGATCGTGATCCATAATTTCAAAATTTCCTCTGGACACTACGTATTACTGTAGCCTGATTCTATTGCTTTTGAAAAGCAACACAAGATCGTTCATTTTCTGTAGAATGTTGTCCGTTATTGGGAGTGTCCGCTAATCGGAGGTCAATACATGGAAACGTCTATATTAAGGGACTGGGGATTGCAAAATTGTCCGCTATTGGGGGGGTGTCCGCTTTTCGGGAGTGTCCGTTAGTGGAGGTTTCACTGTATTTGCGAAATGTTTCACATTTATAACTATCATAAAAAAAAATCGCTGTCCCTGTCTATGAATAATGTAAAAAAATATTTTTTTATTTCCCTCATAGAAATGTCTCTCCTAATAAATTTTTATTGCAAGAATAATTGTAAGGTTTTTATTTTAGTTTTTAAGGACACTTGTTAAAATATACTTTAATTTTTATTTATTTGTACAGAGCTTAGTAGCTTTACAAGTTCAAGCAAATGTGAATGCCGTTCAGTTAGAGACAGTAGAAGAAATAGCAAGTACAATTTGCAGTTTCACAAAAGCCATTGCAGAGGCACCCTTCAAGTAAGTAATAGTGAACTGAATTCATGTGATTAATTGGAAGGGTTTTATTGTATTGCGTCTGTATTTTTTTTTTTTTTTTTTTTAATATTTAAAGAGGCTTGATGTGGAAAATGAATAGAACTATTAAGACAGTTACAGAAAAGTATCAAAAGATCAGACAATTCCTGCAGTGAATGATTGTTAAGCTATAGTATTGTTTTCTCATTAACAGAGAGGAATAATCTCTAATTAAGAATAAAGGGAAAGCTGAAAAGAAATCTGCTTTATTATTAAAATTCAGATTCTTCTGAAAATTTATGATAGTAATAACAGCAAACTTATTAACAATTCCATTGCTGAATAATTGAAATTTCAAGTTCTGCATAGATCCTTTTTTTTTATGCAGTTTTGATGTTCAAACAACTAATGGAATCTTTTGAAAAAAGTTTGGTTTTGTACATTTAATCATTTAACATGGAGGTATATTATTACTATTATTTTAAATTTACATTAACTCTTCTAATCAGCAGACTAACTGAAGAAAATATAATGCCCCCAAAAGAAATTCTTGAATTTAGTAGTAAAGCTAAAAATTCAATGAAAAATGATTGACAAATGTTGATACCTCTACATAAACCCATATTATCTCAATTCAAGTTTCCAATTCCTACTGTGTTCATACATCTGTATCTCAGTAAACACCTTTATTTGCAATTTTCATTTGATATAGTTAAATTGAGGTATTTGCCTCAATGGGTTATTCAGCAGGTTAGATAAAATTTGTTTTCAGAAAGCATATTTTTTTATGTATTTTGTAAGAATATGATGTAGTTTACACTGAAAATAGTCAAGCTCTAACATGATTAACATTACCTTATTGATTCAACTCAAAAGAATGTTTTTTTTTCGTGAAAGTTAATGAAAGACGTTAATGCTGACCTTACTTTTTCACAATCAAAAGAATCTTGTTCATTAAATTGACCAATTACTGTATCATCAAAAAAAAAAAAAATCATCTTTTATTTTCAGGAAGGAAAAATACCATAAACAAGGGTTCTCATGGTATGCTGCAATAGACAGCCGTGATTGTGTCAAAGTGAAGGAATCGGGTGAAGGAATCAAAGATCTTTGGATTCAACAATTGGCACAGTATAATATGGTTACCAAAGAAATAGCTCAAGCCATTGTTGCTGTTTATCCTGCACCACAGAATTTATTACAGGTAAATTTACTAATGCATTTTTCATTCCATTATTTTATTACTAGAGTAAAACTTACAATACCGAAAGGTATGATAAAACTTACAATAGGCTGAATATGAGAGTATTCATTCTGGCATATCAGTTGCTATCTGTAGACTGATCAGATCTCATTTCAATCATGCTTCTTTTTACCTTTCTTTGTCCATCATGGCTGAGGATTCATGTATTCTTGCCATACTCTTCCCTTGTATTCTATCCTCCTTTTGGCTGCATAAAGACCTGATGAAGATAATCTTATTCATCTATCTATAGAACATCATTTAAAAGGCAACACTTTCTTAGGGATCATGCAGTAATTTTTGATTTTTTTTTTCCAACTATAAGCAAGATGTAAATCTATTTTTGAAGGATGATAGCTTTCCTTTCTGTGGTAGTCATTATTTTTGCTGGGGCATCTTGATAGATTTGTTTTTGTCATTTTCTTTAGTTTGAAATTGCATTTTTATCATACCATAAAACAAAAAAACCAAATATAATCCTACTAGGTAAAAAAATATCTTTTACCTGTATGTAGGTGCTTGAGGCTACTTGATGAGTACAGCAAAAAAACTTATCAAAGGCATAAACCTTTTTACACAGAAATAGAAATTTAGAAAATACAACAGGCCTTTCTGACCACAGTATTAGAAATGTAAGAAACCGCTTCTACATTTCACATGAATCTAATTTAGTACAGCAAAATAATATGTACATGGTGTTATTGCCCTACCTATGAGTTTTGCATTTCAATTTTTAAAATAGTTAATAATAGAAGAATAAATTAATTTATATACTTGGATTTTGAAAGTTACCAATTCAAAACCCATATTTCGATCTGATTTGCTTATGGATATATAGATACACACATTTCTAAAATGCGTTTCTAAAGTATTTTGTATATTATTTACAATAGATTAGAATTGTAAATCACTTTGAAATGAATTAACTTTAAATTTATGTTTAATATTAATAATAGAATTTTTGTTATCCCTGTAATACAAAAAGTTATAATAAATAACAAGAAATAATTATAAGTATTATCACAATAGTGAACAAATGCTAAGTATTTATCAGAGCAATGACTGTTAAAATATATCAATGTCGGAAACAAAATCTAGTCAAAGTAGAATCTGAAGTGTTAAAATTCTAATTCTAGAGAAAATTTGATGTTTAAGGAGGCATTATTTATAAAGAAACTTGATAATAATTTACTAAATAGGAAAGCAGAAATTCCTGAAGTTTTTTAATAATGTAAGTTTCTAAATGTGACAGTTTTTAGAAATGCTATTCTTGTTCAACAATAGTTCCAGATGCTTGTAATGCTGAATAATATCTTACATTATATAAATTTATCATGTTAAAGTATTCTTTAATAATCGGAAACTGTTTTTTCCAATGTAATTCTCATTGTTAATGTTAAAAGCCTTGAAAATGTATGTAATATCATATGAAACATGTTTCGAATTTACAAATAAATACTTCAGTTTCTACTTAGACTGGATTTTGTTTCTGAAATTGAAATGATAGGTATTTTAAAGTTGTAATAAAGAATAAATATTCAGCTACAATAAATTACAAGTAAATTAAAAGCTGTATATTATTATTGTTTTATTCAATTCAATTCTGCCATTTTCACTTAATTAATTTGTAACAAAACCCCCCTTTTTTTTAGCACACTAATTTTTTTTTAATATTTTGTGAATTAGATGAAAATGTTTTTATTAATCTACTCTTAATTCTTAATCCATAATTTTTTTTAGGATTTTCAAGTTTCAGTTTGTTATGTTATTTTTTTTTCTGAGTAACCTTTTTCATTTAATTTATAGTAAACTGTAATAATTATTTTTTTTTCTAAAAAACTATATTAATAATCCACATTTATTTTACCTATATTTTGTTACTCTTATCTTAGGCTTATAAATCTTGTGCGACTACCAAAGAAGCAGCAACTTTACTGCAGGACATACCAGTAAGTGTAGTCATTTAATATTATACTAAACATCATTAATTTTCATCAACACTACAAATAGTAATGCCCCGAAATTGTACATTTCATATCAAGAGGCTGTTTTGCTTTTAAACAGCAATCTTAGACATCCGTTTTGTAGTAATTTGAAATAACCAGTTTGTTTTTATCTTTGATTACAGCAAGCTTTTTATTTCAACCATGCTTAATAGGAAATTCCTTTCTCATGTGACAGCTTTAGTATTACTATTTTGTGTATGATGACTTTTATGAGCAATGTGCTATTTAGAAAATACTTTTAGCTTCAGTTATACTGTTTTCATTGTTTTGGATGTTAATAAGTCTTTATTTCTTCCTTACCAATATAAGCTTCCCTTAGCATAACGAGTAATCTCACAACAGAAGTCTTTTTTTTTTTAATCTTCAGTGAAATCCCGTGTTGCAGTGAGTGCTCGTAACATCAAGTAGTTTGTTTATTCAT
>JAFIDM010002131.1:63856729-63878041 GCA_023159025.1 Thereuonema tuberculata
TTTGTTACAATTTATTTTAAATGAAATTTTAATGTAATACTTTTTCATTGTTGTACTTACAAAAAGTTCCTTGTTACTATTTATTATTTAAATGGAATTTTAATGTAACAAGAATTCTGGAGGAAGAGGAATATAGTTTTTCCTATCCTATTTCGTCCGATGAAGTCTTTTCGCAAAGAAAAGATGAAATATCATGATTAAATGGATGTTTAAGGATTTTTATCAAGATGTATCATTTATTTAATATGAAGTTTTTAGAGCTGTTTAACAAGAACTTCCTGGACTGACAGAGCAGTGTGTGGTCTTGCATTGTCATGCAATAAGAACCATTGTCCAGATGCCCAGAGGTCAGGTCGGTGGCGCCTAATTGCCTCCCACAAATGTTGATGTTTTAAATCAACGTAAAAGGTTTGGTTTATTGTTTGTCCCTGAGGCACATATTCATGGTGAACAATACCTTTGGCTTCGAAGAATGCAATCAACATTGTTTTTGTTTTTGATGATTGCCGCTTGACTTTCTTCGAAGCTGGTGAACTCGGACTTTTCCATTCAGCAGTTTGCTGCTTCGTTTATGGGTCGTATTCATAACACCAAATTTCATCCTCGGCAGTAATGCTAAATGCGAACATGGGATCATTTTTAGTCCTTTCTAAAAGTTCAGAAGCAATTGATGTTCGGTTTTCCTTCTACTCTTGTGCGAGCGTGTGAGGAATGACTATTGAATTCAGTTTGTTTTTTCCCAAATCCTGCTGTAGCATTTGGTGGCAGGCAAACCTATTGATACCAAATCCTCGGATAACATGCGAATAGTGACATGACTGTCTTCTCATAGCCTGTTCCTTATGTGATCCAAATTGTCTGCATTATGCGTTGTTGACTGCTGCCCGGACTTGGATCATCTTCCACCGACACTCTACCATTAACATACCTCTTGATAAGATCTTGTCACTGTAGGCATGTTGGAGAAGGTTCCATGTTTCATTGGCTAGCTTCCCTAATTTCACACAAAACTTAATGTTCACTCGCTGTTCAATTTCCACATCCATTCTTGCCGAGACAAGTAGCGTGTTGCTTTGCGCTGCCCTGCAGCAAAATATGCGGAAGCACTTTCAAGGCCACCTATATACAGAACACATAAATCAAATCATTCGGAACAACTGTAACGTTACTGTTTCTGAAATATAGACTCAGTCCTGGAACTTTTATGACAAAGGTTGTATATTAATTTGATCTTTCTGAAACTGTTAATTTTCTACCTTATCAATCTAGGCCAAGAAAGAGTAATTCAATGAATTACAGAAAAAAACCTTTTATGTTTATTTTGATTATCTGCAAGAAATAATATTTTTAAATGTAGGAAAGGCAGTGTGACCTCAAAATTAAGATAAAATCAGCATAAAAATTAAACAACTAATTCATATGCGAGCATTTGCATCACTGATGAATTAAATGGGTAGATAACATTTTTGTGGCCAGCATAATTGCTCAGATGCATGAATTTGTTGTTTCACTTTCATTATGATTTTTTTTTTCTTATTCTTTGTAAATTCTGTTTTCCTGTATTTTCTTACTGTATCGTACAACAGACCTAACTACAAAATACCAGTCTGTTGTTGTCATTGGTGAACACAAAGCTTCATTTATAAATAAATATAACTTAGCTCACTTGTATTTGATGTACTAAAAAAGTACTTTAAACGATCTATATTTTTTTTTCTCTCTTTCTCTTTACAGATTAGAAGAGGTGCAGGTCCTCTATCAAAGACGAGGCGCCTTGGACCTGAACTTTCTCGTAAAATCCATCTAACAATGACTTCATATAATCCGGACCTAAATTTAAATGCAACTTAATTGTCCCAATATTTTTTTTTTAAATATATAAATAATGAATACAACAATGAAAGAGAAGATTTTATGTATTACATCATTTGGGTTACCTGAAATTGTAATTTAATCGTGTAATTATTTTAATTACAGGATTTGCAGGATTTGTATTCTTTTTTTTTTAATACATAAGTGTTTTAGGATTCATTTTTATCTAATTCACGCCAATTGAAATGGCATAGCACTAGCATCCTTCAAAGCAGCTTTTATCTGTTAATCGTTATCTTTATATATTAGGGTTGTTCAAATGAAAAGGTACGAAACGACACTGTGGGTATAAATGAAGACTTTATTAAAAGTATACACCATAGGCCTGAGCACAACGATCCCATTGATTAATGAGCCGAAGGATTCCTTGTTCCCAGAATTCCTGTGGCAGTGGCGAGACCCAGTCCTGCACTGTGTCCTTGATTTCGTCGTCCGAGTTGAAGCGCTTCCCTTTCAGATGTTTTTTCAGAGGACCAAATACATGGAAATCGCAGGGCGACATGTCCGGGCTGTAGGGCGGATGCTCAAGCTGCTCCCACTTGAACTTGGCCAGTTCCACATCTGTGACCCTGGAGACGCGTGGACGCGCGTTATCATGGAGCAGTACCACACCCTCCATGAGCAGCCCCGTCTTTTGTTCTTGATGGACCTGCGTAGGCGACGGAGTGTCTCACAGTACACATCGGAGTTAATGGTTCTTCTGTGCTCGAGGAATTCAACAAGTAGCAGACCTTTGACTTCGAAAAAGACGGTGAGCAACACCTTGCCTGCTGACACCACGGCTTTGAACTTTTTAGGGGGAGGTGACGACGCATGCTTCGACTGCATGCTGTCCCGCTTTGTCTCTGGCTCGTAGTGATGGCACCAGCTCTCATCATCTGTGATGATCCGCTCCAGGAAAGTGGGGTCTTCATGATACCTAAACAGATGTTGAAGTGCAAGCCCCATACACAGTTCCTTCTGCTGGTCAGTGAGCTGCTGCGGAACCCATTGCGCGCACACCTTCCAATAACGCAACCTGTCATGAGCAATTGTCCACACTGTTCCAATGCTTACATCCACTTTCACCGCCAACATTGGCAATGCGACACGCCCATCACTTCTCACTAGGTTGTCCACCTTGTCGATGAGATCGGTCGTGATGATTGTGTTTGCCTGGCCTGGACTCGAGTCATCAACCAAACTCTCACGGCCTGCACGAAAACGGGCACTCCATTTTCTCACTGACTTGTCGGACACACAGTCTTCTTCATATACGGTCACCATCCGGCAATGAATAGCGGCCAGTTTAACACCTTCCGCTGTCGGAAATTGGATAACGCCTCGCTGCTCCTCAATCGTCAAATTTTGCAATGTGAACGCCATCCTGTCCTCATACGCACTGCCGTGTCAATTGGACGGCACTCTTTATAAGAGCCTCTGCTCTCTCCTGCGCATGCGCCGATCCACGCCAGAGACTCCAATCGCATCCCTAGATTTCTAGCTACGTTCTCCCATAGCGGCATAGGCTAATACGTAACGGTTACGTTGTTACGACGTTTCGTACCTTTTCATTTGAACACCCCTAATTTAATTGGAGTAATCTATATTACTAAAATCTTTTATTTCTCTGTCTGTTTGTCTGTCTGGCGCAGTTTTCTGTGAGAATGAAAAATAGAAAGAATTTTTTCAATGAAACATCCGCGACAGGAATCGAACCTGCAACCTTCTGATCCGAAGTCAGACATCTTACCCATTAGGCCATGGGAACTTCAACTCTCTCCATATTGCCTTTTTGACTTATCTGTCAAAACTGAACTGACTTTGACTGAAAAGTAACAATTGTAATTAAAAAGAAAGTCAAAAAAGAAAGACGCAGTACGTCATTAGGTAGAATACTGAGAAATCAGTATTTGTAACTTAAAAACCACTGAAAAGTATCAATTGGAATTGGATAAACGAGATGAACGAGAGTGTCGATAATGTCAATCGAATGATAAGTCTAAGAATACAAGGAGAGACTACAGAGCATACAATACAAGTGCGAATAAAATTGACACTTCTGATAATCCACCACACGAACATCTCTATATGCCCGAGTGTCTGAATGCATTGAATCTCAGCGGAATTCCTCAACATCGTTTGTCATTGAAGATTGGATCTCCAATATTATTGTTGCGAAACATCAATCCCAAGTTTGCATACTGCAATGGAACTCAACTTAAATGCTGTTCATTCGATAATGATCTCATAGAAACCGAAATTATAACAGAACTCACAAAGGAGATTTTGTTTTCATCCATAGGATGTCTATGGAACCATGCGGTAATCTACTTCCATTCACTTTCACAAGAAAACAATTTCCGATCAGACCTTCTTATGCGATATTTATCAATAAAGCTCAAAGACAAACTCTAAATAAAGTTGCCATATAATTGGAAAATGTTGTCTTAACTCACATACAACTTTAGGTCTTTGAATCACAATTCAACAGAATTTGGTTATCTTCACTCTAAAGAATACTCACAATCAATTTGTTGCGAAGAATTTCGTATACAAGCTATGATCTTCATTTATCATCTATATCAACTAACGTCCATCTGAAATCTCTTCTTCAAATATCTATATCGAATAATCTGATGGCCTAGCTAATAGATATAGATAATTTTCACTATTTGTAACTCAAAAACCACTGAAAAGTATCAATTGGAATTGGATAAAAAAGAACAGAAAAAAAAATAATCACTATTTCTATTAGGTAGAATACTGAAAAATCGCTATTCGTTACTCAAAAACAATCACTATTTCTAACTCAAAAACCACTGTAAAGTATCAATGGAAATAAAAAAAAGAGACTCAAGAAAGAAAGAAGCACTATTTCTATTAAGTAGAATACTGAAAGCTCACTATTTGTAGCTCAAAAGCGACTGAAAATTGTATCTATATTACGAAAATCTTTTATTTCTCTTTCGGTCTGGTACAATTATTGTAATTTACAAAAATAGAAATAATTTCTACATATTATCTACTGGAATCCAACATGCAACCTTCTGCTCCGAAGTTAGACGTCTTAAGCATTAGACCACAAGGATTACATTCTAATCTCTATAAAAAATAAAAATATATCACAGATATATGATTCACACGCTGATTCTAAAAGCAGTCGTGAATTGAGAGAATATATACATCAAAAATTAAACTAAAAAAAAACCTTTAAAAAAATTTTAGTTTTATTTTACTTGATGTAATTTGTGTGTGTTTTTTTTTAATAAATAACAAATTGTTTTCCGTTACATACGCGAGGCTTCCGGATCGAAGCGACGGGTAGCCGACTAGTTTAAATTTAAATAAAATATGGAGATATTTAAAAGAATATAAACATTTATTTTAAATATCCATATTTTGAATTCCTTCAGGATTTTTTGACTGAAGGCAAATCTGAGTAAGTACAATGTTGTTATATACTCTTGATTTCATTTTCATAATCAGCATGTTCATGGAGAGTCTCTTTAAGATTTTTACAAATTTTGGGTTTTTTCTAAATTCTATTAATTCGTAGACCACATTGGCAGTCTGCTGACTATCCCCTCAGCTCTCATTACTGGATACAGACTGTTTGTGAACTTTTCCATTTTCCCATTATCTTAATATTTTAAACAACACATCTTCAAACTAATAAATATATTCAATTATTTCAAATTTTCGGAAAGAAACTTAACCGTGTTTCCTTTCTCAAGCTGATTCTAAATTACAAAACAATTTCCGAATATAACAAAGTGGTAATCACGAACATGAATATGCTGTTAAATCGTGTAGCAGTGGTTTTTTTCAACCACTAACATTCCAACCATTTGAATTGCATTGAACTTGTTATAGTAATTTATATTATTTATATATAATAAAAAGTTGAGTGATTGTAAATCTTAAAAATGGGATTTAATTAATTTTGTGATAAATAATATCTTTTTGAAGATTTTTTTTTTTTCCAGGAATCATTTTTGAATCTCGAAAGTTAAAGCTATATTAAAATAACTCAAGAGAAAAGATTTAAGAAAGGAATTGCAATACTGATTTTAATGTATACATTTTACAAAGGTGACTGCTCTTTTCCAATACTTCTATTATCGTAATTTTAATAGACATCATCACCACAGAGAACAGGATTTTCAACTCGAGATTTAGCATCTTTATACAAAGAAATTCACAGTTATGAATTTTTTATCTGAATGGTTTTCAAGTTTTGCCAGCTATTACATGACCATGTTCCATACATTAAAACTTATATGAATATGTTTTATGCAGTCTTATAAATTATCACAACATATAAATGATCAAATTAAATCAAAGATCATATTAGCTTGAATAATTTGATACTAAGTTACCAATTGTGAAGTTTTTCATCATAAATTATTATATTCTATAAAATCAAAAAGGCCAGTAATGGGTAATTTAATATTAAGAACTTAATGGGTAATTTAATATGTCATGCCAGTTGCCTAAGAAGAAGAATTTAGAACTTGGCAGAGTTTCATTATCCACTGTCAATTATCAGAATCTTTATTGTTTTTATTGTGTTGATCATTTTTTATTATTATTATTCAATCAAGTCATAAAAAAAACAACAACAATGAAAATACAAAGCCTCTCCATGTTTCAATAAAAGAGGATGTCAATAACAAAGGGGGCAAAAATTAAAACTTTAAATAAAAATATTTTTTTTTTAAATAAATGGAACTAAATCCACTTACTTTTCTCCTTCCAGGGAAACTGGCCTTTCATAAAAATAAAAAGATTTAAAAAAAAAAATCGTAAATCTTATGATTTTTATCAAGTCAACCATTTTAATAAAAACCTCAATTATTTAACACAGGAGCTTTCACAGAAGTAAATCTAGTCATGTATACATACATAAGACATCAATTAGACTCAAATTACATTAATTGATGTTGCTGTCCATTCAATAAATTTTAGTATTTGCAGGTATTTCTTTTATTATTATTTAGTTATATTATTATTTATTGAAAATGTGTAGCCTTGATTTCAAATTTTAATAATTGAAACTCTCATAAATAATTTTGGATGCCTTTCTTCCAAAGCTCCATCGTTGATTTTTTTTTAAGTATTTACAAAATGGACTTAACAATTGTTATAACATTTGTAGAATCCTTTTATAAAAATATTTTTGCATAAATATGTATAAATAAAATGAAAATAAAAATTAATTAAAATGTTTATTAGAATGTATATTTTTTAAAAGCACCAAGATAACTAATCAAAACCGATCAAAATTGTACTAAACACAAACTGAAAACTTAAAAGAAACGAATAGACAGCAACTGCAAATAAATAAAGGACTTGGCAGTTTTGTATTTCACAGGAGTTAAGTTATTGATTGGTGGAAAACAACAAGACTCAACAAAAATCTACAGCAGCACAATTACTTATGGGACTGTTCTGTTAGTAGCTGACTTACCATTCTCAAGAGAAAGCTTTCTAAAAAGGGCAGCACTGCCCAACGCAGTTCTTTGGATGATGACAGAGGATGCAACGTAACTGTAACACCTGTTGCTAGTTGTGACTTTAGCTGGTCTAAAGATAACATGAATTCAAACAATGGTTTATTGGAAAGTTTGCCAATAAGCGATAAGGACACATTTTTTTCCAGTTCCAGGACGGAGCCATGTCCTCTTGGAGATAGCTGCTGACGCATTTTCTTGCGGCTTATCCAAGTCCTGTTAAATATAGTACAGTGAAACTTTATGGGTGGATCCAAATCCTCAATGTCTAGGGTTACCTCTGATGTATCACTGCTTCCACGTAGAGGATTAATAACAGCAATTTTTTCATTGCCATCTTGAATGTGATACAGTTTACTAGGAATGCCACTTTCCATTTTCCGAGATCTTTTGTAATTGCCAGTGTGTGAAGCATTGGTTGAAGAAGATGTAGCAGTTTGCATTTGGTTGTTTTCTATTTTGCACTTGATAAATAGGGCTTCATTTAGAATCTGTATAATCAAGCAGCAAATCTTTTTGTACCATCTTATTTGCATTCCGGCTTGTTCATTTGGCTTAAAAAGAGAACTGCACAGAGCTTTCAAAGCCTCAGAAATTTCTATCTTAAAAGTAACATCTGAAGAAGGTCCTGAAAATTTAGGAACAGGAACATTAGGAACTTCAGCCACAGTGGTCTTTTCAAGAGTCTTTTCATCTGACACATCTAGATCAAACAACGTGGCCAAACCCCATGCCCTGTTTGAATTAGGCAGCCATTTACGTTCATCGTCGCATGTGGATTTGGCCAGATCCAGTAAGTTTAGAATTCTCCTAAAAGTGCGTAAGTTTACAGATGCCGACACATTGTGATTTAATTCGAAAGGATCTTGAATACAAAGTAAAGAAATCTGAAATGAGAGAGAAGAAAAAAGTATTTATTACTTTTCTAAAATTACTGTAATCCTTCAAAGATGAATGAAAGCAAAAGTGATACCAAGGAAAACGGAATCCTGAGCTTAAAGATTGTTAGACAGATCACAGCATATGTTAAGTGAATGTCACCGCAATGAGGATGATTAGTAGAAATATTTCCTCTCCTCCTGCAAAAATATAGATCTAATAAAAATTAGCATAGTTTTAACATAAAAATATTGTTTTGCCAGTAAACCTTAGGGAAAAGGCAGCTTTACTTTGAAATTATTTTGGGGATTGCGGCAGTCCTGCTTTAACACATTCAGGTTGTCGTCCGTATTTGCTCAGCAGTTTTCTGAGTGCGAATTTCCTAATGCTTTGCTTCACTTTTGAAGGTATTTATTTGAGCGTATTCACTACATTTTATAATTTACAAATAGTGAATTTTCATTTATTGAATAACAAACACTACAACATCCATGTACTTATAAGAACACAAATCTTTTCTTATAAAAACTAGATTAGCAATCTAAAATCCTTACAATAATACACCTAACCCCCAAAGAATTTCTTTAACCCCCATTAAACTCATTGAGATAATCAATTAGCAACACAATAATACAACTGCAGGCAATAAGCAAGTTTAATTGTTTATCTAAGTCACAGATGATATGATTGTACAAATGAGAAAAAATCTGAACCAAAAAACTTTTGGTTTAACCCTATATTTTCCTTCTCCAAATACTTAATAATAAATGCAACTCATTAAGTGATTTCCATCACTAACACAATTAAATTGTGTTTTCGACTAATATACGTCAGTCTAGTTATAATAATTAAACAAAAAAAATTAAAATTTTTCTTAATGATTGATTTCAACATACTAAAAAAAATTTAAACTATCAATAAAATAAAATTAGATAATTGTATATTGTTAACTAAATATTAATAAAAAATTACACATTTTTGCTGGGCTTATCAGCAAAAGTGGTCAGAACACAACAGCAATGTTATAAATATTTATATTAAAAAATAAGCCTTTTACATTAATAGTATTTCAGAAGTTTTCTTGTAACAAAAATGAAAAGACACCACTTTACAGGTGGTGCATATTTCAACAATTTATCAATGAAAATTCAAAAAATTTCACTTACTTTAAAATTTGGAAATTTTTTCTTTACTTCGTCTTTAGGGATCGACTGTCCAGTTTTAGGAGCAATTGTCATTGTCTCAAAATCAAATTTTTGATAGAATCTGAATAATTTCTTTAAAAGGCTAACTGTAAAATAATAAAAACAAGAAAGTTTTGAATTGAACTAGTCTGGAAAAACAAAAAAGGTATTTAGAATTTCTATTGTCATATAAATAAATTTGTGTTATCAGTCAAATAAACAGCTTGATTAGCTTTAAAATAAAAACAAATAAAAAGTTTTACAATCAAAATTAAGCTTATATACAGAAGGAAAAGCAAGTATTTTTAATGACCTTAAACACAGTCGGTCATTATAACTGTTTACAAACATTATCTGTTACCTCACAAAAAAGATGAGTTAATTACAAAAGAGAGCAATATGAGCCTCCCAGAAGCCAAACTGATCACCATTTTTTGTAAATTTCTGAATTTTAATACTAGAGCACATGGTTATTACTTAACTTTTTAAAAACCAAGTTATAAAATGCCTTTATGGCTCATTTTCCTTGATCAGAAATGATATTTTGTTATTTTTTATTAATTAATGTGTTCGAGTATTAAAATTGTATTAATTCATTTTGTTACTAACAAAAAGTGGAGTTGGTTTTACCAGTTCAGCTGATGAGTGACTCATATCTCCTTGTAAATTAATCTTATAATGATCGTGGGAATCAATGCGACACCAATTGTTCCTACTGGCTCTGTACTGAGACGTCACTGCTGACAACTGCCAAAGAATGTGAAACAGGATGTTCTAGGGTGTCACTTAGTAAACACTTGGGCTCACCTATAGATGTTTAATCCTATAATGATTTGCTCAAAACTTGTTCCCAATATTATCATGATACAATAAATGATAACATAATCTTACAAAAGAACAAAAATTAACTGACAAAGAAGATGTTGATGTCATTTTTTTTTAACTTGCAAATTACTTTTGCATATATTTGACTGAAACATACCTCCTCCATCATTAAATAATTTTTAAAATGCAAAACTTCAGTGTTCAAATACATCCACAACTTCAGCAAAGAATAGTTATTCTCCACAACCCATTTGGTATGAAGTATGCTTATTTTTCAACTCATCACTGATGAATTTAGCTAATTTGTCCATGATTGATTTGGAACCACAACAGCTTCACTAGTTTTAAAAGGACGCTAATGTCTAACCTCAGCTCACATCTTCATTGCTTAAGTCTGTTTTCAGTCTTTATAATTCTTATGTGATTTACAAAACTGTTTCTTCCATGGATGTAATATTTTGCAGTGTTTTTGCAGTGTTCACCTTGTCAGTGGCATTCCATCTTGTCCACTAGCATTGGTTTTTGCTTCCTCAGACCAAATTTTGTTAAACTCACTTTTGTCAATCTTTTAAAAAAAAAAATCTGCTATTTTTTACTAATAAGATAATATATTTTTATTTCTGAACTTAAGGCAACTGATTCCTCATACATTGGCTGAAGAGATGCACTATTTTAGAAAAGCTAATTAAAATTTAGGAGGTATTCATTTGAAGAAAGTTATGTCAGTAAAAACATTAATTAGTAGCGCTAAAAACATTTATTCAATTGTCTGTATTTTTTTCAAGGACTTTTTAATCAAATGAAGCATTTTCAAAAAAAACCACCAAAAAGGCCTACTGAAATGACACGTCTAAAAGCGGCCATAACACTTAATCGTCTCTAGAAGCCCACATGACACCAGTTATTCAAAACATGAATAAAGTAACCAATTAATACTTTAAAAAAATCTGAATTCACAATGTATTATACAGAATTACAATAATAAGTATTTTGACATTCAATCACGAATAGTTTTCTGCAATTCATTTTTTCAACAACTGATGTCACTGAGATACTTGGAATGGTTAATCAATCCTTTAGTAATTGCAATGCCTCTCTACAAATTTTATCAACTACAGACGCTTTGTCTCTTATTGCTAACAACATATGCAGCACATTAAAAAAAAAAAAATTCGACAATTGTCAGTGTATAGACACTCAATCCCAGCTTTATGACGTCATCATCCAGATCAATTATGCAAAGAATAAAAGTGTAGAAACAATATCATTTAACCTTGCTAATAACATTTACATGGATCATTCTACAAGTTAGGAAAACTGAACTCCTGTATTTTTTTAATTTAAAAATTATTATGTTGAAAGTTTCATTTTTAATTTTTCTTCAGTATTTTTTATTAATTTAATAGAAACTAGTTGACCCGTGCGAATAATTCGCACCAAAAAACCACTTTTGAGAAAGGTTGACCCGTGCGAATAATTCGCATGGTATCTTGATCAGTGGCCGAATGGTAATGTGGAAATAAATAAATGAACAGATTATCAGTAGATGGCACCTTCTACATTTTTATAAAAAGATTTTTAAAATAAAGTTTTTTAACGAAAAGAATAATTTAAACAGTTTGTTTATTTTTCGTCATTAGCGGTGAATGTAATCTTCAAATATCTCAATCATTGATTTTTAAGAAGTATTAAGTGAGATAAAAAAAAAACACCTTTGAGAAATAATATATGAGAAGTTGACAAATTGTTATGTTTTTTATTGTAATAAGTCGTTTATTTTTATTAAAACATAAATCTTTGTTTGTTTTTTTATCTGTTCTTATTAAATAAACGATGAAATATATTTTTAAAGTGCATTTTTATTCCAAAAAGGATGTATTAGAAGTTACGACGCTACAGCATTATTTGAAATTTTGTTTCGCTTTCGAAAAATAAGTCGCTTCTGTTAAAGCGTGTGTACATTTTTATAAAAAGGTTTTTAAAATAAAGTTTTTAACGAAAACATTAATTTTAAACAATTTGTTATTTTTCGTCATTAGCGGGGAACGTAATCTTCAAAATCATGTCTCAATCATTGATTTTGATGAAGTCTTAAGGGAAATATGCCGTACCGACACGAAAACACCTTTGAGAAATAATATATAAGGATTATGTATGTCTTCTACCTTGCCTGAAACAAAAGTCAAATACTAAAGTTTTTTAAACTGAATATTAGAAATTATGTCATGATGCTGAGTTGCAGTGATTCAAAATTTTGGTTTAACATTAGATCTAACAAATCTAATCTCAAGACTCTTCTTTAAGTAAAAGGCCCACAATTATTTAGCCTAATGTGTCACCTAATTAACTCATTTTACACAATACTTTTGCTGTGGTTCAGATACATTTATTAAGTCATACAGAATAAAAATGACCTTCAAGTTTTATAACGTATTTTGCTTGCTTAATTTCCCCTTTTCTTTCTTAAAATTTTATGGAAGAAAATGTGGTAGGGAAAATATGCTATGAATACCAAGGACAGAAATCTATGAAAATGCATTAAAAAAAAAAAAAAAGAATTTATTTTTATAAAATGCATTATTTCTGTAAATGCATGCATGATTTTATTTTAATCAAAATTTTCTTCCTTTACTGATGTTTCATACTATCCTTGTCGTTTGAAAAATTCTTAAGTAATCCTAATTTTGTTGTTTACAAGATTAATATAGTCCAGAACTCTATATCTATTTTCCACAATACTGATTACAAAATTGTTAATAGTTTTTAATCCACCAAAAGGCCTAAAACTTATTGCTAACAAAGCAGCATTACAGCAATTTTTAATTACTGTTATTGTAGAATATACTGTAGTGTAGATAAGTTAAAAGTTATTGAAAAATAAGGATAAATGTTTAAAATTGTTTTTAGGTAGAGAGCTTTCCTGGAATTAGGCAGGGAAAAATTGTACACAAAAAAATAAAAAAAAATTAAATTCTTGAAATTTAGTTCGCGATTAAATAAACTGTTTCAAAAGAGAGATTGGGAAGCTTCCAATGATTATTCAAGTGGGGGGAGGGGGGAATACGAATACTAGGCTAACAACGAAATGACTGAAATATTAACGATCAGAACAGGTATCACAATATGTCAACACACCTCACAATATGTCAACACACCTCAAGGTATCGAAGAACTACACCCCAAACATTACAGGTATGAAAGTTACAATTAATGTTTACAGGACCTTTAACAAAATCTTAATGCAGCAACAAATTGTCTTCAAAGTGTATTTGAATTGCAACATCATTCTGGTAAACATAAGGAAATGGCAATTTTTTTTTCCACGATAGTAATTCTATTGTTATGTTACCTTAAAAAGAGTCAAAATATCCTCATGATTATTAAATTAGCCATTGTTACTATTGTGCTCCACAATTCATACTTTCCATGTGATAGCAAACAAGACACTTAAATAAAATAAAATAACATAAAAGCCTATAAATAATTAACTATTACCATTATTTTACTACTGTTTGGCTTAAAATAATTATAACAGCATTATTACAACCATTAACACCAATTTTGGTGTTAGGGTAAGCATGAATCAAAGAAAAACAAAGAATTAACGATTTCAAAAAGTAAGTTACTTTATACATTTCTTTTATAAGTGCATAACTGATGAAAGATCTAAATTTATAAAATATATATTGATCTCAAAATTAAACAAGAGAATTATTCTTTATATTCAAGAACTGCAGAATGATCCATATAAATTATCCTTATAAAAATTATGACGATGGTTATTATTTACTTTACCGTCAACTGTTAGTTTTAGTTAACTGGAGAGGAATCTAAAAAGTATCAATTTTTACTTCTATTATGATGTACCTATTATATTAAACCCCTCACTGTAAAATGAAATGACTGTCTTATTTGAAGCTAGTCATATTACGTTACCTAAAATCGGCAGTTTTGATTTCTGAATAGAAGAAAAATCAATTTAATGAAGAGTTCTATGAGTTTTTATTTGAATGGGAATCATATATTTCAATATACAGGGTGTATATAAATGAATATCGGGGTTTTAACGCTTTATAGTATTTATTACGTGAAACTTACAATCAAAGTTAATACATGAAATGAAAGAGCAACTCAAACAGTTTTCCCTAGAAGCCTGCAAGTGTTCAATGTGAGCACCTTTTGTTACACGGCACACATCAAGTCGATAGCTCAGTTCTTCCCAAATGTTGATTAGTTTCTAGGGTTATTGTTGCAACAGCTGCCGCAATCATGTTTCTTAGGTCGGGTAGGTTAGCTGGTAGTGCAGGCACATACACACGATCCTTTATGAACCCCCACAGGTAGAAATCACATGGCGTCAGATCGGGGGAGCGTGGAGGCCATTCAAAACAGCCGGTATTTTCAAACTGGTGATACCATCTACGGATGTTATTATCACTTGGGGGATCACATCTGAACTTATTCCGGAAAAAGTAACTACAGATTTCGTCTTTGCAAACTGCAGAACACAGAACACTTTCTTTTCCCTAGTCGCCATGTTTGCTCCTGACGCTTTCTAGCGCATGCGCACAGGTCTTTTAGCGCATGCGCGTACCAACAAACAAAACTGTTTGAGTTGCTCTTTCATTTCATGTATTAACTTTGACTGTAAGTTTCACGTAATAAATACTACAAAGCGTTAAAACCCCGATATTCATTTATAAACACCCTGTATATCCTAACTGCTGCTATTTCACATTTAACAATGAACTAAACTTACAAGCACTGTCTTTATTTTCTGAAGGTTGGATATCTGTAATTCCTTCACAAGAAAAGCATTCCCATCCAGCAATTTCCATTATATTCCCTGTTAAAAGAAAAAAAGAGAAAAAAAAAAATAAAATTTTTACCATAAATATTAATAGTCCACTATATTTAAATTAAGTGTCTATATTTTGTTATGATCAAAATAAGAGTCAACATAAACTGTTGACAATATTTAAAAAGGCAGCAAAACTCAATGTTAAACTTAATAGAATCAAAAAGGGAATAGTAGAATCTTACTTATATAAAAGCAACAGTCAATATAATAAAAGATATAATTTCTATCAGGCAACACCAATGCTGACATAGCTTAACTGCTTCAGCGACATTTTTTTATGAGGGAGTGGGATATTTACAATCTTTGATTTTGGAAACATAATATTGAATCATTATCATTTTATTAAAAGACAATTAAGGTATAGCTTTACTATTGCTTGTATTAGTCAAAAAAATTGTAATATACAGATTTTTATAATAAGAAAAAGAAAAAATGCACACAATTAAAGGTTCACTGAGCTATTTTTGGATTATTCGTACCAGGAATGCAAGACAGACTGTATCGAGATTCCAATCTCTCATCAGTTGGGTTCGCCCAGTACTCAACAGCTCAGTGGAACCAAAAGAAACGTAAACAAAGGACAAATGAACAAAACAATGACCCTTAAGTTAAAAAAACATCAAAATATATATTAAAAATAAAAAGGGCAATAAGTTCATCCCCGCTAGCTCAAGGCTTAGCCTTTTAAATATAAAAATATATAAAGCCTTTGATTCGGTACAATTTGGAGAATCCTTACACTTCAAGACTAACAAAACATAGTGGATTACTGAAGTGGGACTGTCAATATATGTATATGTAATTTGACATTTTTTTTTTCTTTTTAAAACCAATATTTGTGGACCTTGTTTGTAAGAGCTTTTATAATTGTTTCGGTATCTCAAAAAAAAAAAAAAAAAAGATAATATTTCATTAACATATCTTTTATATATTTTTGTGGCCATCTTTCTCATAAAAATCTGCATGGAATGATCAAGAATTCTTAAGAATGATTTTAATCAAGCCATCTCATTTAGCAATGCAACAAACTTACAAATTATCTCTTATATAGTTTTCCAGACCTGTCTGTGTTTGCAAAATAATTTTAATTTCCTGTGAAAATTGAAATAATTTTACAAAGAAACATCCGCAACAGGAATCAAACTTGAAACCTTCTGATTTGAAGTCAGACGTCTTATCCATTAGGTCACAGGGACTACATTCAAATTATTGTTAAATATCTCTTATCACTCCCTCTGTGTGTGGGATGCAATTAAGAGAAAAAAATATAACTCTTTAATTTCAGCCTACTAGATTAAAATTTAAATTTCAATGTTCATTTATTTTAGCCTACTACAACAGCAGGTGCAGAAGCTCACCTTCAACTAAAGAGTTGTTAGAGAAATTTCTTGACACAAATGAAGAAATTAAAAATAATATTTAAACCACAGAAAACACTTACTTAAAATTTAATGCTTCAAACATTTTTTTACAAATAATTAACACAATTATGGGGCTAGCCCTTCATTAGTTAGCAATTCAGTGTTCGTTGGCTTCTTAAATATATCAATATATTATTAAGCATAAGGTAGTTCACTATTAATAGTGGATATGGTCGCTATTAAGTAAGATAAACTTACTTAACAAACAGATAAACAAACCCAAACAGACATTCCTATCACCCTCACCTCTTCAAAATTTGGGAAATGCCCAGTCTTTGTGTGATGCTCAAAAATTATCAATTTATCAGTATTTTTACATATAAATAAATATTTATTTTTAAATAATAAATCTATATATATATATAAATGAATGTATCTTTCTTTGTCCTTTATACACTCCTAGGCCCTTTGACCTATCTGGACCAAACTTTGCAGAATTACTCTTTAGGACACTGCGGAAAAGATAGGCTACCTTAGAACCAGGACCCCCCCTCCAAGGGGTTGAAAAGGGGTAAAGCCCCTGAAAAACCAATATCCATCTGGTGATGAAAATGAGAGCTACACAAATATTGTGTAAAGTGAAAAATTCACTCTCCTATGAGGGGCAGGGCCACCACACTTGGGTGGGAGGAAGGCAACACAAAGGCTGAAGTGTCCCACCCCCGACCGACACCGGGACCTTATATTTAGGGCCCCTTCTCGGGCCCCCCAAGTCAATTGCAAATAAGGAAAAATTCGCTCTATGGGGGGCAGGGATACCCCACTTGGGTGGGGGGATGGCGACACAAGGGCCTAAGTGTCCCACCCCCGATCGACACCGGGACCATATATTTAGGGACCCTTCTCGGGCCCCCCCAAGTCAATTGCAAATAAGGAAAACTTCGCTCTCCTATTTGGGGCAGGGACACCACACTTGGGTGGGAGGAAGCCAACACAAAGGCTGAAGTGTCCCACCCCCGACCGACACCGGGACCTTATATTTAGGGCCCCTTCTCGGGCCCCCCAAGTCAATTGCAAATAAGGAAAAATTCGCTCTCCTATGGAGGGCAGGGACACCCCACTTGGGTGGGGGGATGGCTACACACTTGCATAAGTGTCCCAAACCCGATCGACACCGGGACCATATATTTACGGCCCCTTCTCACCGAGCGCTTTCTTTCTTTGAGTGGCATTGCAACGCATGCCGGGTACAGCTATTTATAATTAAAAATTAACCTTCTAATTTGAAGCACTTATTGCAAAATTATTGTAAAATTATTTCTATTTTCACAGGAAATTAAAATTATTTTGCAATAAATAAATTATAATTAAATAAAAATGTATTTATGAGCAACAAAAAAATTCATTTATGATGCTAGCAATCATTTTAATTTTCTATCAGTCATATGTATGACGGGCAAATACTTGATATCAACCAAAAGCAGTCATGTTATTCTCCCATCATTGTTGATGGGGTGTACATGCTAGTTATCTAAGAAAACTGAAAAACTATCCGATTTAAAGCAGACTTACATGATTTTTGTTGAATCTGATCAGTAGTTGGTATAACAGGAGGGTTACAGTTTTGCAGAAAAAATAGAACCAACAATGTGAGTGCATAATTTGATAGATGGTGTCCTTGGCCACAAGATATCATCTGGATTTTGAACCAATACCTAAGTGTATACAGCAGCAGTGGAACACGACAATCCAAGTCACAATAAAATTTAATAAGTGCTGAATTATATAAGGCCAGCCTACGAACAAAATAATAATAATAAATACAAATGTATAATATAATATATAAGAATAATGTAAGTTAAAGAACTATATATGGATTATGCATTTATTTCTTTAACTACTTTTTTTTTATTCAAATTTTATTACGTGTGATCAGTAATTCATAGTGAAGAAATAAGTATCAGTCAGCACACAAATAAAGCAAAAGCTCCAGAATATGTATGTATGGTTTTTATTGTTTTATTGATAATATGTTACAATTTATTTGTGTGTTGGCTGATACTTATTTCTTCACTTTATTCAAAGTTAAATTTATTCTTTATCAAGAAACAGAATTACCTATACAAAGTGCTTGTAAAATGTGGACAAACTATCAAAATTATTTTTTTCTTCTTTATCAGGATTACGAGTCCGTGAAATGCAATTCATCTAACCCACTAAACTGCATTATTTAAAATTAATTTAGTAACATATGCAATCAACTAAACTTCATTTTTGTGCATTCCTATACAATATTTCAAATATATAGGAATAATAAAACAATTTTTCTGTTATACATCCTGCAACATTGAAATTGCAATATTCAAAAGCAATTCATTTGGTCTTTGCTGGATGAAAGGTGACTTTCTCTTGCAAGCTCAGTTCAGGTTAAAAACTGTATCTTTTCTCTCAAAGTGTTGCCGGTACTGATGCACAGCTGCAATGTCAATGATTCAGATACTGTGCAAGTTCTCAGAAGTATATTATCCATTTTCTCTAACATGAAGCCAAAGGGTGATTTGTTTCAGGAAATTTTCTGCCATGTAATTCAAACAAACTTTACTTTCTAGCAGAATTCACAGCTTGAATTAGGATGCTTCTTCTAAAAGGAAATTGGTCATAGTTGTAAATTTTATAGAAGTATTCTTGATTATGTCAGTAAAGCAATGAAGGAGCGATCTTGTCTTTTATTTGTTTGTATATCTCGGCAAAATATAGGTCTCTGCTAATCTACATGCATACTGACTATTCCTCCTGGGCATTGCAATTTCAATGTTACAAAATGCACTTGAATACACCTGAACATGTAATATGTTTGCACAGTAAATCCTGCTATTTTTGGCTAGGAAATTAATGCAATAAAACATCCAATACGATTTTCTTCGCTTGACTGTTCCTTGACCAGGAAGACGAAACAATTGTGATGGCAAAAACAACACCATGATTGAAACCGTTAAAATGCTTATTGCGCATCGTTTTTGGTCATTTTCTAAATCTCTATCTGATATGAATTCACATATAACAATAATGTTACAAATATCACTTTTATATCTAATTCACTAAATAAAGTTATTATTAATATCTTAGTGCAGCGGGGCCTCGTATGGCGAATGCCCCATACGACGAACTTTTAGTACCACAAACCCGGGTCGAAATTGAAGTATTACACAAAATATTAAGCCTTGTACAGACAAGCAACATTTTTTAACAATTTGTTAAAATGATTTTTATTTTTGAAATCCCAAATTATTTCTTTATTTTGATAAAGTTCGATGAACTTTAATGTAATCTCTTTGGACCATTCCATTTTGAAGGGGGAAAGTCACACATAAAAATTAAACTCACTTCACCAATGCAGGTCGTCAACTGAAGTAAAATCAGAAAAATGAAATGATTTCCGAAATGTTTGCTCCCATCCAGACGTGTTGCAACAAGTTCATGCAACATTCTTTAATGGTTACCCGGAATATCGACAACTGATACACCGCTTAAATGTTAAGCCTTTTGTTAAAAGTTAACAACTTTGCTTGCGACAACCATCAGTTCATCATTCCACTCACTGGTCTGTACAAGGTAAAAAGCAGAAACAGGCAGAAGAACTTGAAGAACCTGAAGCTTCTGAACATGAGGAACCTATAGGCATGAACCTGTAACCATGAAGAATAATAAATAGTGTATGTATGTAAATTGTGGCCTTTTATTTGTGGAAGGTCCAATATCAATTAATTTATTTCCCATAGAATACTATGGGAAATCGTGTTTCATACCAAGAACTTTTCATGTCATGAACCGGCTCATGGTACAAGGTCCAACTGTATTTATTTAAACTAAGATTTTTGTTCAGGATTCTGATGTGCAATGACAAACCATAGCACACAATTCTGTCTCTGGCCATGCTTGGAAGTTAAGTCGTTTCTGACTGTAGTGATTTTTCACATCCAATTGATGTTTTATTTATTAATTTTTTGAATATTTACTTTTATCCAGATTTTAAAAAAAAGAAAAAACAAAAAAGCAAAAACAAAACAAACATGATAAGAATTATTGGGAAGAAATGAATACTGATGTCAGAAAATAATAAGGCTATTTTGATTGTAAACAATGTGATACACTTACTTGTTTTTGGTTGATAAATCACAGCTCAAATTGAGTGGTCTGTAGTAAAATCGAACTATGGGGCATCGAGCCATAATTGCAAAGACCCGAGAGCATCCTTTAACATGAGATTTTATTATGGTGCTTATTAACTTAATAGATTTTGAAGGGTTGAAAGTTGCCATTTTACTTGCTGAAACTGGGCATTTCTCTTGTAAAACTGTTCTTCTAATACTTTGAAAAGATGTTTCTTCATTATACTCCTTTATCTGTACCTTAAAATAACAATAATTTTTATTAATTAAAAATAAAGTATCCTACTATGGTAATTTAAAGAGTAAAATAGTATTTATAAGATTTTATCTGTATTTCTGTAAATTTCAATACCAAAAGCTGATGCAAAAGTTCAAAAATTAATTTCTCAAATTACTCTCCAAGCCATGCATGAAACTGGGCTTTGTCCTTCTAGAAATGAGGAATATACAAGAAGACAGCTGGAAGGCCTGTTATGTTTGGAACTATTTGGTGAAATCAATACAAGAAGGATGTAAGAATATGGATGTTCTGAGAAGGTAAACACAAGCAAACACATTCAATTAAATGAACTTCTCCAAAATTATCTACTCACATTAACAAACAAATGGATGGTATTATGCATCATTTGACCAAGCGCCAAAATTCAATTTTGAGATATTCGCATA
>JAFIDM010002131.1:63881188-63896721 GCA_023159025.1 Thereuonema tuberculata
CACAAAAATCCTGGCGCTGTTTAATGTTTGTTGAACTCAGTGTTACAAAGGCCATTAATCTCTTCATCTGATCGACTACCTGGAAAAATATTCATAAAAAAAAAACCTTATAAAATTCTTTAATTCTGAACTAGAGATACAAAGTTTAACATCATAAGGATCCTCTGGTAATGTAGATTATCCTATCACAAGTGTCATGTGGGAATTTTCTGATACATTTGGCTAGGATATTGCCTGTGTCCCCATCCGCTGTTATCTTAAAGGCTCACAAAAAAAAAAAAAAAAATAATAAAAAGTATAATTGCTATTGCTGTTATTATTTCAAATATTTCAAAAGTTAAACCTACAGATAATTAGAGCGTATCACTCTAAAACAAAAACAAGTTTAGTTGTTTGACATGGCAAATTTAAAAATTATTAATGTATCTCCTTTATTTCATCCCATTCATGACAACACACAGCATCTACACAATAATATTTTCCTGCAAGAACAGCATTCACTTCACACATAGCCGTACTACTTATGCATAGAAAGATTAATTAACAAATATGAGCTAAAAATTAAAAATACAGAACAAGCAATAAATGCTAAGATTATGGCAGAAGCCATGATTTATTATATTTTGGAGTATTGAAGGAACAATAATTTTTCTTTAATGAAGAGTGAAATGTTGTTAGAACAACTGATATCATTTGACCCATTGAAAACAAAATAAAAAAAATGTTCCTTTATTAGTGATTTATTTATGAATCCTTTATTAGTATTCCTACTGGTCTGAAATTTACAACTAAAAGATCACATGATCTTTGATCAATGTCATTTTTTTTTATTTTGATTAAAAAAAAATTGATATTATTATATCATCAAAATGGATATATATATACAAATAAGAAAATAACAAAGTATCTCTTATTTCACATCTCCAATTTCTTGTGAAATATGAATTGCAATTAGCAAATAAAACCACTGAAATATCATTCCTCTTTAACTAAAGAACTTTATTTAGTTCTTTATAAGTTCTTCAATCTTTATTCCTACTTCTTTCATGAATATCTCCTGAACTACTGAGGTTTGTATATAGGTATTTTGGGTTAAATCAGTCAAGATGGGAACACCTTCTTGGAATACTGACATTGCTAACGAAATACACTCTATACATGAATGTTCCCTCTCAGCTGTATTGTGTATAGTGGTGTTAAAAAAAATCTACACTGTGAGTCAAAAGAGCTACTAGCATTAAAGTTGTGTGTGAGTCTACATTTGATTAATATGTAAATCATTTTTTTTTAGAAGATTATTACCACTAATATGCAGTATGTTTTATAGCACATTGGTTTTACAATTTACCTCAAGAGCACAATTTGAGTGCTTCTGTTTTTTATTTTAAGAATCAATAAAAAAATTTGTCATTAAATTGCCTGCTCATGCACTGAGTCAAATATCTGTGAGCTAAGGACTAAAAATCAATAATAATCAAGAATGTTGTGTACTGACTGGTAATATCTAACTATTTAGATAAGTCAAGCAATGTGGAAATTATCATGTTAATAAAAATGTAACGACGTGAAAACTCATTGTTGTTGGGTTTGTTTTTTTTTCCTTCGTGATTTTCTGCACTTACTTTAGAGTAGTGTCTAATCCATTTAAGAAAAAAATGTTAATTTTCAATAGATTTTACATTTGCCCAGAATTTACACTTTACTTTTTATTCCCTAATGTTTTTCTGTGCTTAAGTTTATCTCAGAATTTTATTGCAGTTGTATGATATTTTTATATGGAAAATAGTGTATACAATTACTAAGCCACATATTCTAGCAATGATATTAATTGCTTCATATAATTATGTGATCAAATGTTCATGAACAATATCTCCTTCTGCAATTACAGTTTCATGGAATTTGAATTTATTTTGTTTATATTACAATCCGTAGGTCTTATCATATGCACTCGTCTAAGTTAATTGACTAACAAAAAAAGTATTTCACTACTACAGTCTAAATTTTAACGACTGTTAAAATTAAGAATTTTTACAATAAATTACAACTTGAAAAAGAGAGGTATTTGGAAAAAAGGCTGTTTTGTTTAGCAGTATCATCGCAAAAAAAAAAAAATTAAAAAAATAGGTTACTTATGATAATTTACTTTAGAGTGAATAAACAACATTTCCTTTTCAATATCACATTCCGAATTTGAAGTAAGTATAAAAACAAAAGGTAAGGATAGAGCAAATAATGTCATTATTTCTTACATCTTTGGCTTTTAATATATCTTTAGTGAGCACTAAGTGATCAATGTTGGGTGGTTCCATTTGTGGGTCACTTGATGAAGGTTGTCTTCTTGGCTTAACCCAAAGCAATTTATTTCTAAATAAGTGTCGCTGCTTTAATACATTCTGAACCTGATACTTGTGATCAAACTCGAGAATGACAAATTTACCCTGAAACATCAAAACAGAAATAATGTCTTAAGTGTCAAGATGTATTTTTAATTAAAAAAAGAAACAAAGAGAAATACAAACAGGAAAGCAAAGTACAAAAATGAAATTGAAATATTACTTATTCAACTTAAGCTACAGTAAATGACACAACAAGGCCGCAGTTACTACTGAAGTCTAATTAACTAACTAAATTGTTATAATTCAGGCATCTGCATTCTACTATCAGTTAAGTTTAATATCCTATTTATTTTCCTTCAAAACATTTCACTTATACTTCAAAATTAAACAATAAAAAATAAAGCACACACTGCGACTAACGGGGAGTGCAGGGACTAAACAATTACAAGTTTAAGACTTTTATTTTCTAAACAAAAAGTTAACTGAAAAGTTATGTAATATGTGAGTAACAAAAAATTACTTCACGTCTATAGTTTAATGACTTAAAATTAAGAAAAAGATATTACATCAAATTAAAATTTGAAAAGTGAGCTATTAAAAAAACAAACAAAAAAAACAAAAGAGCAAGCTATTTTTTGTTGAGCAGTTTCACCCTAAAATAAATGTAGAAAGACATAGTTTACTAATGATAATTTAGTTTCGAGTTCATAAATAACATTTCTTTCTCAATATCATACTCCTAATTTGAAGAAAGAATCAAATTCTGCAGCATAAGTTTTACATCAGCTGTAAAACTTATACTTTTAGATAATAATATTTAATCCTAACACTCATACCTGATTTTTATCTACAATGATATTTCTGATTACTCCAAACTTTGCAAAGTAATTTATAAGTTCTTCCGCAGATGTACCAATCTGGAACCCAGTGACAAACACACTGCGTTCGGTCGATTCCTTTGTGCTCTGCTGTCTTGCAACTTGCTGCCTGTGTTTCTTGCCCAAAATATGGGATATCCAACTGTTCTCTACATACATGAAATAAAATGTTTCACATTTAACATCAAGTAATTTATACCTTTCACTTAATATAATGTAGGGAAAATACTAGAACAATATTCTTAAAAATGCATTAAGTATTAGTAATAGGATTTTTGTAAAAGTCTTGGATATTTATTTTATTTTTTTCCTTTTTTTTTTGAATTGGTTGAAAAAATTAATCATACGAAAGAATGCAGTGTTTTCAGCCCAATTCAAACATTTCTAATAAACATATTTCTTCAATATAAACAAACCATAATAAATATATTTATATAACTAAATTATAATATATGTAATTGTAAAGAAACATTTGATTTGGATATCAAATTACTACAATTATAAAATAGTTATCGTGTAACAATATCCATCACGGATTTATGGTCATTATGAAATGTTTATTAACCATATTCAATCAGTTCACATGTGCAACGCCAAGCTGGGATAATTCGCAAACAAACAATTATAGATCTATTTTGCAAATATGATATTTAATTAACATTATACTGTAATAAAAATCAACACCTTTCTGCTTAAGGAATACGGTTCAATAAATTCAGAATTAAGGAATATTAACGACAATAAAAAATTGTTATTAAGCCATATTTAAAATGTTGATTAAAATATACCTTAAAACATTGAAATAAATAAGAGGTTGTTTTTTTGTTTTGCCATTTTTAAAAGACGTCAATCGAAAAGTTTCATTTTGAAAAATACTTCACTGGCAATTGGCTGTCTTATTACAACAATCAGGCATCACGGAATACATGAGATTTGTTACGTACTGTTTAATAGAAAAATTTTATTGGAATTTAATTGTACGGACTCCTTATCTTTACTTTAATCAAAGAAAATAGTTTTCAAAAACCCAAGATTTCAGGGAAATAACAATACGAACCTTGAATTATAACTTTGCAGACGACGCATTCTTTACCCATTATAAGGCCGTTGATGATTAATTATATCTCACAATTTTGAAACTAAATATATATTCTATAATTACACTAACATGGATGAAATAAAAAAATAAAATGATGATTTAAAATCATCAATAAACAAACCCCGGTTAGGCATTTCAGCCATGTTTCCCTGTTCCATGTCAAGTATGGCAAACCGAAACTGATATATTGAATTGAATGTATGGCGTAACAAAATAACAAACTTAAAAGAAATATACGTTTGTTTTGTTTTTTTTGTATTTTTACTATTGTTATTTCAGTAAGGAAGAGTAAACTGTTTGAAAATATTTAGTTTGATTGAATAAGAATTTTGATAGATTATGTTAAATTTTATGCAAGCCCGAATTGTGTAACAACCTAGGGCGCTAACACGTGGAGGCTCAATTTTGCAAAAAGTTTAAGCTTACAAAATTAAATTTAAAATCACATTTTAAAATTAAGAGTTTGCTCAGATATTGAAAATAGATGTAAAGTAGTATAAAATTGAGACATTTACATATTTTTTTTTTCAATTTATTAAACAAATACAATATGTTTACTTGAACAAGTCAAAAATACCAATTTTGGGATGCAAGGCGTTGGGATCGGACAAAACACATTACCCCCTACTTCACTCACACAAAGTAGGATAACCAAAATAGTAAAGTAATTCGAATTTTGCTGTTTTATGCGAAAATTTCAATCAACGAAAATTTAATTTGACTATTTCTATTCTTTTTTCCTAAACAGGTTGACATTCTAAAATCCGGCAAACTCCGGACCTGAGGAGTGCCGGATTTTTTATGGTTATACTATGTTGTATATATTTAACAGAAAATGACTACCTTTATAGTCCTTTAAAGAAAGAAAATTAAACACTAAATGAAGAGAAAATGAAATTTTCATGTTCACCAACTAAATAAAACAGTTCTACAGAAATTTTAGTTCAACTGATTAAAATAGTTCTACAGAATTTGCGGTCCGAAATCCATGCCGGAAATCTGAAGGAACCGGATTATCGATGGCCGGATTTTTGAATGTCAACCTGTACTTTCAATGCAGTTCACTTTGATTTAATTTTTTTTTAATTAAGTCTTTAGCTTTCCTTAATAAATGGTCTTTAGAATTCTCTAGAAATTGTAAGACCTACATAGCACATTTGTAAATAATTTATTTATTTCAAATTTGTTTTCTCAACATAATTTTAGTAGAAATAATAGTTTTTGAAAACGCTTTCTTTGTATTGAACAAGTTAACATATTGATTATTTTTTTATTGTATACATTATCTGTAAACAGGGTGATTTAGGAGGAGTTACCGCCACTTCCGGAGCTCATTTATTATGACGACATTTTGAGAAAAAAATTTCATATAAACTCAAGCCCTTTACAGTTACAATAATGTGAAGGTTGTTTGTAAAATATCTCTTTCGTTAGTTATAGGAAAAAACAAATAAGAAATAACGAATGAACTTTTCGGTAATAATGCTCTCTTTATCGGCTAGTAATGCTGAATCTAAAAAATGTGTTGTGAATTGCTTAATTGCGAAATACAGAAAGTTGTATCAAGTTTATCTACATCATGGTGTAAGAAAGACCACCTTAAGGTCTTTCTTACACCATGTATCTACATTACATTATTCTGATGCACTTACCAGAACAATCGTTGTAGATCACATCAATTCTATTGACTTGAGTCTTGTTATACGCATTGTTCATAGTAATGCATTTTCAATTAAAGGAAACATTTCTGAAACGTTCAATCTTTATTTCTCATTTGTTTTTTGCTCCTAACGAAAGAGGTCTTTTACAAACAAACATGACATTATTATGACTCTGGAAATATTGAGAACAGGATCCTGGTTTACATGACATTTTTTGCTCAAAATGTCGTCATAAATGAGCTTCGTAAGTGGCAGTAAAGTCTCCTGAATCACCCTGTATATACATTTGGGCCATCCTGTACATATTTATATACAGGGAGGCCCAAATGTAGGTTCACAGTTCAAGTATCATGTATACGTAGGCATTTGATTTCAAAATATAAGCATGTTTTAAGCATTAGGCTGGACGCACACCAAAGCAAACAAAATGCTTGCGAACAAAACGTTTTGCTAGCAAGCAAATGGGAGAATCGTGCCATTATGGATTCCCACGATGATACGGTTGTTGTTATGTGGTATTGGCTACTGTGAAGGAAGGAAAACGAGAACGCGTATGGGTTCATCCTATAAATCAAAAAAGAACAGCTGATTGCACGTTAGAGCTACGATCCGAAGTTTAAAAAATT
Source organism: Thereuonema tuberculata (assembly GCA_023159025.1). Classification (NCBI taxonomy): domain Eukaryota; kingdom Metazoa; phylum Arthropoda; class Chilopoda; order Scutigeromorpha; family Scutigeridae; genus Thereuonema; species Thereuonema tuberculata. Next base: position 63,887,789 of record JAFIDM010002131.1, read on the forward strand.
AAAATTAAAATTTACCTTCTTTAAATACGGATATATTTAGGGATAAGCAGAATTAAAGATTAACGTCAGGATTTAATAATCCATTTAATTCTAATAATCCGTAGAGAAACCCAACATTGATAAAAAGATTAAATTGATTCTTAGAAACTTTAGGGCTGTGTTTCTTGCAATCATTTCATTATTCTGGAAGATTTGTGTTGTTTTTTTTTTTTGAGAAAAATCTTTATTTTAATGTGCCCAGGTTTTAAAAATGAATTTCCTAAGTTTTTATTCACTTTAAAATAATTTCCTAAAAAAAATAATTTTTCTTAATTACTTGAGGTTAAAAAAAATTGATTAAAATAATAATAAATATGTTTCTTTAAAATATCCATAAAAACTAACAAACTGAAGAAATTATTAAAAAGAAATTTATTAAATTACATTTTTATTAAAAGAAATAAATAATTACAATTTATTTCCATTACTTTACTTGTCTCTGTATTTGGAATTCAATTTATCTCCTTTTCATGTACGTTGGAAAGCACATTTCTTTGCTATTTTAGAAATTGTCTCCGAGAAAATATTTTCAAAGAATTTACAAATATCTTAAATTTTTTATCTGCTTAAAAATGGTGGACAAAAAAATTCTTATAAATTAATTTCGTAGTACAAGATATAAATGGCTAAGAATCGTTAACATTTTCAGTTATTTATAAACAGATACCCAATGTATAAATTTTTTTTTTTTTTTTTTTTTTTTGGAAATTAAAAAAAAAATTTTTGGTGATCACATTAAAATTTACCTTCTGTAAATACGGATATATTTAGGGATAAGCAGAATTAAATGCGTACACTGAAAATGTTTGTTGACCGAACAATGGTCCATGTTAGTGAGACGAACACGACCAAACATGTTTGTTCAACGAACAAAATATTTGTTTACCAAACAAAATTGTTCGTTCACCGAACAAAATCTTTGGTCAACAAACAAAATGTTTGCAAACGTTTTGTTTGCTTTGGTGTGCGTCGCTTGTATTCAAAAGCAGTGAAAAAACATGCCAAAGCAAAATGTTTTTGTTAGGAACAGTTTTGTTTGCTTTGGTGTGCGTCCAGCCTTAAACATCAACTATTTAATCTCCCAGGTGTTGAAAATGTCCTCCTTCAACATTGAAACATTCTTCAAACCTTTTCAGGACACTTCGACACACAGTTCGACATTAAGTTCGATTTTCATAATTTTCATGATTTTGATAATACACCCCAAACTGTAACGCCAGGTTGGTTTATTTCGGTTTCTATGGTCAAATGGGGATTTTCATCAGCCCAGAACACACAGTTATGCCTGTTCACATGGCCAGATAATTTGAAGCAAGCCTCATCCGACTAGATAATCTTATCCAAAGAGTCTGATTGTCCTCCAGCAAATTGCTGATGGGTTATTCCATGTCAAGTCATCCAGGCCATGTCACCCACTACCTAGTTGAGAACTGAGATTTTGTGTACTGCTATTATACTTAATTTCATGAACTTTTGCCAATTTTTATTGCTTTATATACATTCTGTTGGTAATAATAGCAGAAAGTTTGATGCAATTTGGTACTTCAAAGCGAATTGTGAAAATTTGAAAATTGGCTGCAGTTTTTAAATGGAAACAAGTAGGATGATAATTTTTTCCCTGAATATGCGTTGTGACATGTAGTTTATGAAAACATAAAAGAATTGGCCGTATAAATTTTTTTTTTAATTGTTTTATAATTTTTTTTGTTTTTTTTTTTGGTTAATTTAAAAAAAAAATTTGGACACTTGCTCTACTCTGAAAATCCTTGAAAAAATTAGGAAGTGATTTACAAATAGTAAAGTTTTGTCACAAAAAAAAATCATTTTGTAGAAATGAATTGTTCTTACCAAAAAAAAATCCTGAAAGAATTGGCCAAAAAAAATTTTGTAGTTTAATGTTTTTTTGGTTAAATTTCTAAAAAAAAATTTGGATACTTGCCCCCATCTGAAAATCCTTGAAAAAATTAGAAAGTGATTTACAAATAGTAAAGTTTCATCACAAAGAAAATCAGTTTTGAGAAATGAATTGTTCTTACCAAAAAAAAAATCATGAAAGAATTGGCCTTATAAAATTTTGTAGATTAATTTTTTTTTGGTTAAATTTCTAAAAAAAAATTTGGACACTTGCCCCCATCTGAAAATCATTGAAAAAATTACAAAGTGATTTACAAATAGTAAAGTTTCCTAACAAAAAAAAATCAGTTTTGAGAAATGAATGGTACTCTCAAAAAAAAAATTGTGAAAGAATTGGCCAAATAAAATTTTGTAGTTTAATGTTTTTTTTGGTAAATTTCTAAAAAAAAATTTGGACATTTGCCCCCATCTGAAAATCCTTGAAAAAATTAGAAAGTGATTTACAAATAGTAAAGTTTCATCACAAAAAAAATCATTTTGTAGAAATGAATTGTTCTTACCAAAAAAAATCGTGAAAGAATTGGCCAAAAAAAAATTTTGTAGTTTAATGTTTTTTTTGGTTAAATTTCTAAAAAAAAATTTGGATACTTGGCCCCATCTGAAAATCCTTGAAAAAATTAGAAAGTGATTTACAAATAGTAAAGTTTCATCACAAAAAAAGTCAGTTTTGAGAAATGAATTGTTCTTACCAAAAATAAATCGTGAAAGAATTGGCCATATAAAATTTTGTAGATTAATTTTTTTTTGGTTAAATTTCTAAAAAAAAATTTGGACACTTGCCCCCATCTGAAAATCATTGAAAAAATTACAAAGTGATTTACAAATAGTAAAGTTTCCTCACAAAAAAAAAAAATCAGTTTTGAGAAATGAATGGTACTCTCAAAAAAAAATTCATGAAAGAATTGGCCAAATAAAATTTTGTTGATTAATTTTTTTTGTAAAATTAAAAAAAAAAAATTGGACACTTGCCCTCTCCTCTGAAAATCATTGAAAAAAATTAGAAACTGATCTGCAATTTGATTTGCAACTTAGTAAATTTGCTTCACAAAAAAAAAATCAATTTTGAGAAATGAATGGTACTCACAAAAAAAAAATTCATCTTGAATTTTGAAAACATTTTCATTCAGCCATTAACATTCCCAAAATATCACAATAATAGAAATACTGTTAACTACTCAAGAAACATTAACAACATAAGTGAGCATAAAAATATACAAATGTAAAAAAAATTGCAATATAAAACAAAACTACAAACTATAAAATATACTCGTACATTATGTAAGATATGTATCTGCATTCAAGTTCATTTGGAAATATATATATGACAAGATGCTTTAATGCTTCACATTTAGTATTTTTTTGTATGAGGACCACTTTTCTTCCACCAATCTAGAAGACTTTTTGTTTAGAGAATAAGTATGGCCTGTTGCTGTGGTGATTTCAACTTCAAATAGAATATGTGAGAATGGGACATCACAAACATCATTATCAGGCCAATAGAAGGACGGGGATGGTCCATGAGGATGCATGAACCTTACTGTAACATCTCCTTCTACACCATTCACTTTCTCAACAATCCCCAGATACCAAGAAGAGTCATATACAAATGCAATATAGCAGTTGGGCTGCACAAGCATAATGGCATCAGTGGCGGAAGTGCAGAGAAATCATGAATGATACTAAAATCAGTATCATAGCTTAGCCTTTTTGCTCCAATCTTGGTTGGTGATAGTGGTATAATGTGATGCATAGATCGTGTTCCAGGAACAGTTTTTGCACTTTCAAAGCGTGGGAAAGAAAATTTCTGACTTGAACCATTTCATCTTTTGAAACAGAGAACTGAAATGCCTTGTAGGTTTTTCCCGACAGAATTCAAATACCTGCGATGCAGTAAGTATTTGATCTTTATATAGTCTTTGCAAACTTGATTTTGTGACAAGTCTTTTGACAGTGCCACCAATACCATCGCAGAGAGATTTGCCATGGCTGGTTGCAAAAAAAAAGACCAGCTGCACTTTATATTGAAATCGTGTTCATGGTAGCAGATATTTCTGAAATTCTTACAATTTTTATATTGTGCAGCACATTCGTCAGAGAAATATTCAGCATAAGCAAGTGGAATTTCAGGAAATTCAAACTTCAAAAAATTCAATACAGTCTTCTGAGTCTGATACACAAGGGCCACATCATGTTCTAGATCATCAGAAATGATACAAAAATTTTTTGCTTGCAACTGTTGATCTTTTTTGTAATATATAACAACAGTGTGAAGAGTGCAGCTACCATTGTTCCAATGGTACCCCTGTACTTCATCTTGAACAACAAAATGGAGATTTTCACTGAAATCCATTAAAATTAACACTGATCCTTCATCAAGTGTTTCTTTCTTCATTTTCAGATAATCAGACTGTGATTGAGCAATAAAAGAGTGTGGAGTAAGTGTTTCAATTTTCTTAATTAGTGTGTCGCAGAATTCTGATAGAGTGGTGATTTTAACATTTAAAGTCATTCTATCAGTTGATATCCATTGACTGTACTGAACCATCACATCAGGATCATAGTCTTCTATTTCATTTTTTAAGTGTGTTTGAAGTAAAGAACTGGAAAGGGGGGGGGGGCTTTTTTTGCACAGAGGGCGCATACAGGCTCGGTTATTTATATCATGTTACTGTTTTCATTAGATCATGGTATGTTACTTTAATAGAATAGAATTTAGAAGCAATTAACATTTTGACTGTAAGTGGTGACACATACGGTAGGTGTTCCTGATGATCCTACGAGTATACACTGTTTTGGTCGAAGAGATTCAAATTTTGAAAATCCTACTTTGTCTTCAGGATACTTCTTTTTATAGAGAGAATACATTTCAGCTAAATTACTTAAAACAAGACGCTTCTGTTCATATATATTTTTTATGGTGCTCATTTTACAGGTGACATGATAGTCAGAAATTATCAATTTAATTTTTTTTTTAATATAGTGTTTTTTCTATACTTCCCATCATTTCTACAAACTGATTTTTTTTGTGAGGCATAAAGAAGGATTTATAATAATATTGTAAAATTTTCAAAGAAATCTATGATGGAGCAATACCTTAAAAAAATACAATACCCAGGTATCGAATTTATTTGAAAAAAATTATTTACATTTTTTTTCTAAAAAACAACTTATGATTATTCAATAAAAGAAGCATGAACATAAAAATATAAACATTCCTCTTTAATTAAAAAAAAATCAAGGTTCTACTGCAAAAACTGTAGGAACTATTGCATTTTTAAATTATCAAGGAGCTCGTCCATGGAACACCTGAGTTCCTGGATCCATGTAACTTCTGGAGACCATTACTGAAAAGTTACTTAACCTGCAACATTTAAATTTTGGAAATGTTCATATATCTAGGTAAACTTCAATTATACAAAATTTCAAAGTTTTCTGTGAGGGTGGAAGACATTTCCTAAAATTTCTGGATGATTTGATATGGAATGACCCTGACGCATCATTTCGCAAAATTGCAACCGGCGATCTGAGTCGTCCTCCAAAAGACCATGTACTAGACTTGGTCGGTAAGGTTTTAATTTCAATTTATGCATTAAGCGTTACAATGATGTTCTTGGTATGGATAGGTCTGCAGACGCACGACGAGTGGATTTCTGTTCACAAATGTCATAGCCACTAACATCTCATTTTCCTCAGTAACAGAAGTCTTGGGACGTCCAGATTTCGGTGCATTACTCACTGAACCAGTTTCATCAGCTTTCTTCCTTATGCGATAAATTATTTGGCATGACGTGTGTGAAAACCTTCTTACCATGCTGTACGTACTTTCTCGGCATTTTCAGACTTCCAATACTGCTTCAATATCCATTTTCTTTGTTCTTAATGGAGATTGTTTGCCATTACCTAGGGAATACAAAAATTTATAAAATAAAATATATATCCCACCCGACGGGGGACTGGCTTGGCGAGCCGGGTGGGCTGAAGTACCTCAGGGCTGGGGGCTATGCTGTCGGTAGTGTATTCTACCAGAAGGGCCACCCAAGGCAGACAGGCCTCAGCTATGGGGGAAAACTAAGAGTCCCTCACAACCATCAACCATGATGAGACAAAGAAAAATTAATCCTAAACCGGATCAGTCGCGGCCCGGGTCAACAACGGCTGCGTTTGGTGCTGAGCAACCTGGGCACCAGGCGACAAGTGGGCTACAGGAAGAGGCAGTCCCAGCTGCCGAAACACTTGGAAAAACTAAACGAAAAAGGTGGACAATCGATGAAAATCGAGAAATTATAAAATGCTACTTCATGTCCGATCCCTCTGTGAGGGGATATCAAAAAAGGATGATGGGAATTTGGACAGAGAGAAACCCTGACTGTGACATTTCTGAACCTAGAATAATGCAGCAGCGACACATGATCATGAGAACAAAATTATTCTCAGAACTGGAATTAGATGAAATTAAAAGACAGGTTGATAAACCTGATGAAAATGATAATACACTGGATTTGACAACACCACAGCAGCTAGATACTACTGTAGACATAAATATACCAATTGAAGAAATCATTAGGATTGAGGAACATCATGAACTTAATGACCAACAAAAACTACTTAAAGAACGTATAATTGAACATATGAACACTGAAAGCAATCGTCAAAGGCTACCACCATTGCGACAAATTCGCAGCAAACAAGTTAGAAGCCTCCTAATAGACATCAATGAAATCATTGCAACAATCCCCACAACAACATTAAAAGAAACAAATCAGCTCATGTACAGTGCAGCGTACATAGCTACATTGAAACTGGGGTACAAATTACCCAAACAGTATAAACCAAGAGGGCCGCCTAAATGGAGAATCAGACTTGAGAAAAAGATTGAGAAAATGCGGTCAGACATTTCGTGTCTGAAGTCACTACGAGAAGGAAAACTGAAAAATGAGAAAATAAAAATTGGCCTCTACAGGAGGCATGATCTTGAACGAAAAACAATAGCCACTATAATTGAAGAGCTAAAGCAACGTGTTGTTGCAACAACTGCAAAAATACAAAGATATGATGCGAAAATCAAAGAATTTACCCAAAATATGCAATTTAGTAAAAATCAGCGGAATTTTTACAAATCACTCCAACAAGGAAAAGAATCACAAAACAATGACGGACCAGATAAGGAGGAGACCTTGGCTTTTTGGAAAAACATCTGGGAAAACCCAGTCAACCACAATACAGAAGCTTCCTGGATCAAGGAGATTGACAAGAAGAACAAGAAAAAGAAAAATAAGCAAATGGATAACATCACAATAACAGAAGAAATGGTCCAAAAGCATGCTAAAACAGTAAAAAATTGGAGTGCTCCAGGGCCTGATGAACTACATGGGTTTTGGCTAAAGTACTTGACCAGTCTATATCACCGCATTGCAGTACAATTCAATAAAATGCTCCAAAGCACTATAACTGAGGATTGGCTAACACAAGGACGAACATTTCTTATAAAAAAGGACCTGGACAAAGACAATACACCCAACAACTACCGCCCAATCACCTGCCTTCCAACAACTTTTAAATTATTCACTAAAATTCTGGCCACAAGAGTCTACAATCATCTGACAACAAACAGTATTTATCCTGTTGAGCAAAAAGGAAATTTCAAAAAGTCAAGAGGCACAAAAGACCAGCTGCTAATTGACAAGATGATACTAAAAAACTGTAAACGACGCCAAACGAATTTGAACATGGCTTGGATTGACTATAAAAAAGCTTTTGACTCATTGCCACATTCTTGGATCAACAACTGCTTGGAAATTTATGGAATAAATGACAACATCAGAAAATTTGTACAAAATAGTATGAAGCAATGGTCAACAACACTTATGGCAAACAACATTGAATTAGGCAAGGTGCAAATACGTCGTGGTATTTTTCAGGGTGACTCACTGTCTCCCTTATTATTCAGCATTGCCCTTATACCCTTGACCTCAATTTTACATAAAACTGGGCTTGGCTACCAAATTTCTACTCAGGTTGGAAAAGTCAACCATTTGCTTTACATGGATGACTTAAAACTTTATGCAAAAAGTCCAACTGAATTAGAATCACTACTGAACACTGTGAGAATCTTCAGTGGAGATATAAAAATGAACTTTGGACTGGATAAATGTGCAATGCTGACAGTACAACGTGGAAAAGTTCAGAAAACAGAAGGCATTGAACTGGCAAATGGAGATATAATAAGGTCACTTAATAAGGAAGACCCATACAAATATCTCGGTATTTTAGAAATGGACAACATCCTGCATGATAGGGTCAAAAACCTTACTAGATCAGAGTATTTGAAAAGAGTTCGAAAGATTCTAAAATCTAAACTCAATGCTGGAAACACTATTCGTGCAATAAATACATGGGCAGTGCCCTTAATTCGATATCCAGCGGGAATTTTTGACTGGACAACTGCTGAACTGGAGACACTCGATAAAAAAACACGAAAACTTCTAACTATACATCACTCATTACACCCTAAGAGTGACATTGATAGACTGTATCTGCCACGCACCATTGGAGGTCGTGGTTTATTACAGATACAACAAACTGTTGAAGAGGAAAAATGTGGCTTCCGTGACTACATCAACAACAGTAATGAAAAACTGCTAAAAGCAGTTAAAACTGAAAATTTCCTGAAAGCCACCAAATCCAAAATAGAGTACAAAAAAGACCAGTACAATACTCGACTAGAAGCTTGGAAAAACAAGCCCCTTCATGGGGCTTTCTTCAAAAAAATCGAACATAAACATGACAAAAATATCATCTGGACTTGGCTAAAAAATGGTACATTGAGAAAGGAGACTGAGGGTCTGCTCCTTGCTGCACAGGAACAGGCCCTTCAGACCAATGTTATGAAGGCCAAAATACAAGGCACAAGCACCAACAGCCTTTGCAGACTGTGTAACATTGGTCTGAAGGGCCTGTTCCTGTGCAGCAAGGAGCAGACC
>JAFIDM010002131.1:63920592-63938013 GCA_023159025.1 Thereuonema tuberculata
AAAATTCTAATTGATAAGTATTTGTAGGAGTATAAATGCTTTATTATGTATATTCAGACAGCCTCTGAATTCATTAACGCCCAATAAGAACGGGATATGGTGCAGACCTGCCCTTTCTCTTTTCTCACATGTATTTCTAATCGGATTTCTTTTTTTTTTTTCCACTGACTCATCCGTGAAAACCCCAAAGCACAATATTGCTATTCTAATTTAAATTTCTTTGGTCATCAAATATGTCAGCAATTAATTATAACAAGTTCTTAGAACTTACTGAATATTGAATTGGTATACTTAAATAATGACAAGATATCATGATTAATGTTCTTTCCTTTATGATTCCTTGTATTTTAAGCTTTGACAATTTTAAGTTGTTCTTTGACAATTGATAAGTCTATTTCCGAAACATGTAAGAACTTCTATAATTTATATTAAATGACCAAAAGCCTAGATCAATTTGAAAACAAGATCCTAAGTCTAAAAATTTAAAAACAAAAAAGCTTAAAAATTAAATTCTGAACAAACGATTTTTGTTTTTGGAACAATCACAACCTCAAACGAACCACATTGTCCATTTTATCATCTTCCATCTTAGGGAGGGGGGCTGCTTGTGTGTAGTTAGCCCCACAACTTTAATTGGATTTACAATTTTTTTTGGAACAAACCGTAACAACCCATCACAAATGAACCATATTGTTGGTTTTTTGAATTAAGACTTTGTAACAATGAACTTCACAAACGTCTCAAGGTTATGGGGATTATTAGTCTTCCAGAGGTGTCTCCACTTTGGACTACAGTTGGAACTTGCGCAAAGAGAATTTCTCGTGGTGGAAGGGTTTAAAACATGGCGTCCCCGTCGTCGCATATTCGAATCATGACAAAGTTAGAATTCTGTTGTTTTTTTAAATGAAGCTGTAATGTTAAAAACAAGCATTAAAATTAGGGATGGACGGGATTGGATTTTTTAGGTCGGGACGGGACGGGACGGGATCAGGACGGGATTGTCCTTTCTTCAGTAAATGGGAAATAGTTGTTCGGGTTTTGAAACTTGATATGGATGACAATAATAATAACAAACAAAAACATTTTTATGTCTGTCGCTAGTCGAAATCACGAAGGCCGTCGTCTGTTGTTTATTGGTTTCGCCGGTCGATCGTTAACGCTATGACGAAAACACTTTGTTGTTGATGTAATATTGGGAGGTAGAAGGAAAATAAATAGTCCAGAGTATTTCTCAATGATTTATTGTAGTTTTCAGTTGCCAGGACTAATAATCCCAGCATTATTAAGCCTTTTGTTGAATTTAAATAAATCGCGAAATCCCGTCCCGAAGAAATCCCGAAGTAAAGCAAATCCCGCCCGATAAACGGGATTATAATTGAAATATCGGGTCCCGTCCATCCCTAATTAAAATCAAAACTTACATTTAACTTATTTTTTTTAATTAACAAAATTTAACATCAACATTCATCTAGTGTTAGATTTTTATAAGCTCTATCCAAATTTTCCCGCTCTTAATTTTTGAATGGGATTTGGTGGGTGTCGCAAAGGATGTTGAGAGAGAGCGAGGGAGGGGGGTACAACGTATTACTATCTGTAGTAGTATCACTGAACGGTAAAATTAAAACCAAGCATCACCGAAGGAACTTGCAAGACAAAGGCTGGCTGGTGTTCATCTAACTTAAGAATTTATAAGTCTCTCACTTTTGAAAACTTTCCAACTCCTGTCTTGCATTAATTTTAATTTTGATTAAGCTTTTACTTACATGCCTCCTATCGCAGTCCTGGCTGTGTCTAACATGTCATTGCAGCCATCGTTACAATTCCCGTGATTATCAGGACATCCATCTGATCCACAGCCTTTCCCTCCAGAACCTGATTTCCCTCCATCACCTGATTCTCCTCCATCTTCTGATTTCGATTCTTCTTCCCCACCTAGAACAAAAGAAATCTGTTTTAAAATACCGAAAATATCTTACCAAGTAAACTCCATGGTGGATTTTGTTTGTTCTTAACATCTAAAGTTTCGTTGGTTACTTTATTCAGATAGAACTTTTTGAATTCGGTTGTCTGCCTATTTGGGGTTCTGCTATGTAAGAACTCAACTATCGTCTAAACCGCTTGGCACCAACTAATAATTTAACAATAGATTTTATAATTCAAATAAAAAACTCTAGGACTTTTAGAAATCTAATTTAGAGTAAATTAACTATTAGATTATGAAATTCTTGCCCCATTAAATAATGGATAAAGATAACATTGCACAGATAACATTCAAAATGACGCTAAGAGATCCATTCCCAGAAGAAAAGGAAAAAACAAATAAAATCCTTTTTGGAAAGATTAACCAAATCAATTTCCTAATAAAGATCAAAAGAAATCGTTTGGGAAAACAACAATGGCACTGAAGAAATAAGTTCTCATAGAATTCTGAAATCAAGCAAGTCTTCAACTACTAAGGTGATAAATTCGTTAGATCCTAAAACGTAAAAGTGCATTATTTGGAAATTCTTATTTTTTTATTTGGAAAACTAGAAAACTGCCGATAATCTACTAGTGTCAAGTGTAAAAGGAAAAAAGTCTTGAAAAAATTACCAGCTTATTGGTCTCAGAAGCCTACTTGTAAATTAAAAAGTGAATTCTCTAAAAAAAATTCAAATAGCAATTGCTTAATTTTTTTCCAACTTTGATAAGCCTGGTGTATTTTTTTATCTTCTACAAAGCACGTAATGCCCTTGTATCAGGTTTAGCATTAGCCATAATTAGAAACACTCCAGCATGAACAGCGCTTGTTATCCACATTTTACTACTGCACCATTAATAATGAAAGAATCTCCTTTTTTAACAGCTTTGGTTTTTAAAGCGAATGCATTAGTTCTTGCTCCAGCTTCTGATAAACAAAAGTTACCAGTCAAATTTTTTTTTCTAGCTGAAGCAACTATTGTTTTCTCTGTGCTTCAGTTCCTTTTCTTCTGAATAAGGAGTCGTGTTTTGAATATCAAAAAAAAAAAAAAACAAAAAAAAAAAAAAAAAAAAAAAAACTGACGGATGGATCAACTTTAGCCAATTCTTCTGTTGATAAAATTACATTTAGGAAACTGTATCCTGTTCCTCAATGTCCATTTATCCATACTTCAATGTCCTTTCACACATAATAGCAATTGGTTAAAGGATGCTCAATTGGCAAATGAATTAAAGGACAAAATAAATTTTCAAATGATTGAAAACATAGAAATACATCTCTTTCTAATCATCTGGTCTTAAAAGGAATAAGTGTTCATTTTAATTATCAGTATTGGCGTATCGAGGGGGGACTGTTGTTAGGGTTCTAATCCCAGCATTGTATTCAAAATGGAAGAAATCTAGGACTTGTTTTTAATTAGAAAGTTCACTGGTTTATTTGTAACCTTCCCACATCCGGAAAAAAAAAAGATTTATTTATTTTGTTGAATAACTACGATCATCATAACCCCGCCCATTTTAAAACTCTAGATCCACCTGTGATCATCAGTACTATAAAACTTGATATTATTGATAGTTACGTTTGCTTCGTTTATGATCAAAATATCTATATTATTTTTAGAAAAAATTAGTATTAAACCCGTTTGGATGCTGATAATCATCCAGTATTCCATTGTAGGATATCTTTTTATTCTCAAAAGAACATCTGAAGCAATGAAGTTATAATAATTAAAATGGAAGGACTAAGTACCATCCAGAATGCACGTGCAATTGAAAGAATGCTATTGGTGCTAATATCTTTACCTCCGTCTTTTAGAGATCCTACTATCATTTCCACTTTTGAAATCATATATCTCCATATGGTAGTCCAGCGTAAAGCGATTGATCTTAACTGCACTGAAAGCTTGAAAGAGCTGCTTCAGAATTTCACTTAAGAGCAAAAAGTCGTCGTTTTGAACTACTTGCTAATCAGCTGCTCACAAGAATCAGTCAGTCTAAAGTGTCTTACCCTAATAATTTCTAAACCAATCAATAGATCTTCTCGAAACTACTTAGATATTTTTACAGGCAATAGACGCTTTTGTGTTGAATCTATTCAATATGGGCTCCTGCCGAGGAATTCGCACATGAAGGCAACAAAAGAAAACCAATGAATTTCTATTTATGTCTCAAAATGAATATTTATCCGCTTACTAGTCCTGCTTTGATGTGATTAAAATTAATGAGATTCAGGTAGTTTCAGTAAGCATTTGTAAACTGAATTATTGTTCAGAAAATTGCAAATTTGAAGATTCTATTCAGCAAATTTTAAAAATACACGGAGACTTTTCCTTTATATTACTTTTCACGGTATTAAAAGAAAAAAAAAATCTGCAGTTTAAGGAAAACAGGCTTCATTTCTTAAAATTTCTAAAACCGTGGAATTTTTTCTGATTTTGTTTAATGCCGTATAAAATAATACAAAGGAAAAATCCCCGTGTACTTGTAAATAAATCTGCTTAATACAAATAGAAACAACTTATTGTTTACTCTATTGGGCTGTTGTTAAAACTTAACAAAACTGAATGAAATTCTCTTCTTACCTCCTTCTTTCTTTTTCCCAAGCAGAGCAAATACTGAATACTGGAGAAAACAAATGGTGATGAGAACCATCAACAGCCAACACAGCTTCATCTTTCAATCTACAAAGAAAGTACTATAATTACAATGGGATATTTAATGATTACGATCCCGGTCATTTTATAATTAACATTGATTTTACAGAAAAAATAATAAGATAGATAAAATATTAAAAAAGTAATAATTTTTATAAGTGTATCCTATCGTTACTAGATGAAAATTAGGTTTGACAAAGCATGTAGGATTTACGAGCGATACATCACAACAATGTAAGTTTCCCTCCACATTTTCTTATATCATTTTAATTCCTAGCAAGATAAAAAGGAGAATAGGATTAAAAAGACTCGTGAAAACGTGTAATTATACTTTTATTTTTATATTATTTAAGATGGATAGATGTAGAAATATAAGTACGGTAATATTTAATAATGGAAGCTACTCAATAATTTACTCCTGAGGTCAATGAATTAAACTCACATATAAAGTATGACGTAGCTTACGTTATGACGTATTCGTTAATCTTGAGTTTAATTCATTCCAATATGGCTTTAAGGGAGATTTGAGCATTTCAAAATTGTTATCTTCATTTGTGTAGCAAAATACATTGACAAATTGACTTTTTTGTTTGTTTAAAAGAAAACACTTTACATGTTTCCTATATGTTAATAGATGGGAATCACAGTTTAATCCAGTAAAATATTCAAAACAAAACAAAAAAAAAGAAAGAATATCATAAAATAACTTCATTAAGATTAATATTATTTTAAATTTAAATTTAAATTTTCGTTTAAAACCAAAAAATATGTGTCGCATTTACTTCAAATTCACAAACTTAATTAAACTAAAAAAAATTATTTAAAAAGTAAACTGACAGTAACAAAATATAGTGATAACGCTTTTAAGTGAAAGACTTGGCTTTGTAAATTGCACATTATTACATAATCATTTTTTATCGCATGAGATCTAAAGAATGAATATCAATCTCAGTGTCACATGACTCTATGAAGAATAAGCATTCAAAAAAATGGCAAAAAAGAAAAATCGAATGTACGACTGACATTGCTACAATTCTTATTTATCTAACAAATTTCATTCTTTTCTTTGGTATTTTATATATAAAGTCATTTAGTAAAAATAGATATTTATAATTGTTAGTCAATCCAGTGGCAGAAACTTGGAATTTGTAGTATTGTAATATTCCAAGGTACAACAATCACATTACGCTTGCTGTAATTTAGGATAATTATCAATATTTACGATTAACTACAGATTGAAATGAAAATATACAATGTAATAACGAAACTATGAAAAAGAAAAAACAAATTACGAAACTATGAAAAAGAAAAAACAAATTACGAAAGAGAAAAATTGACAAATATTTTCTTCGTTTTAACAAAAAGAAAAAAGAAATTTATACCAATATACTAATATAATATCGATATCGAATGGGAAAACATAAGTTGTAACTATTGAAAAGAATTCCTAACTTATTTTTTTTTCTATGTTCTTGCGTTAGGGTTTCTGAACAAGATTTTTAAATTATATATTTTTTTCTTCTTTTGTTGATATTTTTGTTTACTTAGTGCTTATGATTTAGTGTCAACAAAAAATTGCTGAACACACAGAAAAACAAACAAACAAATGGGGATAAAAAAAAAAATGAAGAGCAAGCTACCATTGTGTCGTATCAATGGATCTATCCTGCATTTTCAAAAACTTCCGTTAAAAAAAATTATCAAAAAAAGTAAGTTATTTTTCTAGGAGTTTTTTTTCTAGCAGCGCTATTTTTCGATATAGTTTTGTTACAGAGAAAAAATAAATAGTAATACGGTTTTGGCTGGACTTAGACTTTTTTATTACAGTGATTTGAAAAGCATTGTCTTTTCTTCAAGTTTTGTCCAAGAGATTTCAAAGCAGTTCCTTTAGCTTTTCAGAATCTCTTACGATAAAGGAAAATTCCTGTCAAACTTGATGTTTAAAAAATCGTGATTCTTTGGCGATCTTTCTCAAAAAAATAAGCTTTGGGAAATTTGAGAAGAAATCGGATTACAATGAAAGCGTTTATAATGAAAATAAAATTATCAGCGAAAATACAGTGAAAATATAAAGCTAGACTCAATTATAATTGTTATTCAAAACATGTGGCAAATTTGTTATTCTGTATTTGTATCAAGGAATTAGATAAGTTTTAGGACAAAAGAGAAAGTTCTTTTAAAATCAATGCGACCGGAAATAGAAATATTGTAAAATTAATTTACTATAAAATCTGTGATTGTTCTTGAAAATGTCGCGTTCATCTTAAGTCTGGTTGTACAAAAACATTTACTTGACAAACTATATCGGGGTTCGATTTCACATCTATTCAGCTCCGGTACTTTTAAAGATGAACAATAACTACGATGAAAGCAATTACGTATTTTTTTCTATTATTTTGGAACTTCGTGATGAAATTTAAGAATAACGTCCACTATCTTTCCTAAGCACTGAACTTCCACTTCTAGGTACAAAATACTACAAAAATATAAAATATAAATATCAACTCAAGAAATGAAAACAAATAAACTCAAATTGATTTTAAATGCACGTGAAGCAGAAGAAGTGTTCATTTGCCACCGAAGAATTCTGAATGTCTGCGCAAATGAACCTATAAGGAATAACAGTCGCAGAAATTACTGAATTTATAATGGTATTAACTTCATCAATGATAACTCGATTCAGTTTTCAAGTTATGTACGTAAGATTAGGAACTATACACTTGCAATATCCTCAGTATTACTTCAAGCTATCTTCATTCATTTACTTTAAACTATCTCTTCTTTTTTATTCATTAACGTTATATTTCATCCACAGAATTTCTGGACTTCCTCAGGCTTCTTCTTGAAAATTAAAAATACATAGATTTAAATTTTTAATAATTACAAATATTTCCATGCGACTTTGTTTTAAAACAATTTCTAACAATTTTACTTTAAAACAAACTTTTTTCTTTCGATTTTAACAATTTATAACAATTTCATGTGAATTTCACTTTATTTTTTAATACTTTTTTATTAAAATAGCAATCTATTAAAAAGTATTAAAAAAATAAAACGAAATTCACATGAAATTGTTATAAATTGTTAAAAACAAAATCGCATGAAAATATTTGTAATTATTATTAAAAATTTAAATCTATGTATCATTAATTTTCAAAAAAAAGCCTGAGGAAGTCTAGAAATTCTCTGGATAAAATAAAGCATATATATATTTAATGAGAAGAATCCGCTGACATAGGTCACCTCTGTGACCCCTTGAACAGCGTTGGACGAAACACAGAAGAAGAAAGAAACAGCCATGCCACTGCCGGGATTCGAACCCAGGTACTGACGCACTGGTCGCCACGGTTGGCCGCCGCCGAGACCGCACGACCACGCCAGCACGGCAAATAAAGCATATAGTGAATAAAAAAGATGAGATAGTTTACAGACTTGTAGTTTGCAAAGTTACACCAAGTCGTCTTCAGTCTCAGGTGAAAACAGTAGACTATGACGTACTGCTTCGCAAATAACTTCTTATTTCAGTGATAAATCAGCAAATGTCTTTAACTAAAATTAACAATGTTTGAAATTAATAATCAATTAGGATAACTATGGGGGAAAAGTAGCTTTTACCTGAGTTGAACTGAGTTCTTGGAGCTCCTGGGTTTCTTTGGTGTGCAGTGAGTCGCAAATGAAACCTTAATACAAAACTTAAATAATAAAACCGACCCAGATTCACGAAAACTAAAAAACTAAATAAAAAATAAATAAAGCAACCTCTTGAAGCATTTATCCTGTTTATATTTATTTATTTTTATCTTTTTTCATAGAGACTTGATGTAAATCCTGTTTAGAAATACAATAGAAGCTTGGTGTTCATGTAAGCTGAATGGCTTCTTTTTCATTATTATTTAGTTGTTATCCGCAGGGGAGGAGTTTTCAGCGATCAAAAAATTCGCAATTCCTGAATAATATTTACATTAAATGCAATCTCATTGTACTATTAAGCAAAAGGGACTATTATTATTATTGGACCATATCCTGTTATTTCTGCTTCGTTCAATTGCAAGATACTCAAAATATTTTCAATGGGATAGCATGCGGCAACAAAAAGCCATAACAATGAATGGATTAAAGAATTTCAAAAAAGTTAGTTTAAATTTCTAGGAGACTTATTGAGTTGCTGATAGATGTTGCAACTAAAAAAATATTTTTATTTTTAATAAAGCAATGGAAAGCTAAACGGTACAGTGAAGATTCTTGAAGTTTAAAGTTTTGATATTAGTGACTGAGGTTGTTAAGTTCAAGACAGCTTCACAAAAAATAGACCAAAAAGAAAAACAAAATTCACAAGTCTTACTTAAATACTGTTCATATGAAACATATGAGTAAAGTACAAATAAAGTATTAAATAATTTAATAAAGTTTAAGGTACAGTTTGTAATTGCTTAAATCCAATAGCAAATCTCGGACTGTCCATTTTGCTTAAAGAAATTAATTAAATGATTATTAGGTGTATGGTCATCAGATTTTGAAGCCTCATGATTCCTAAATGTATTCTTTTATATACACTCCCGTGCAACTAAATCGACTCACTCCTTCAGAGCGCACAGAAAGGCGTATATTTTTTAAATGGCTTAACCGATTTTCAAAAAAAAAATTTTTTTGAAAGCCTAATATTTTTACTTTACAATGACACCATTATCATTAAAATCTGTACAAAATTTTCCAAATGAATGTGATCTGAACGTAAGCGTAGCAAAATGCAATTTTGTGTGGACCACGTGGACCGATATTTCTTATCAGTCGCTTATCAGCCGTTCATCTGTACACATCTCTACAAGTTTAATTCATTGTTTTCACAAACCCATGGATACTATGCCAGAAGACGCCACACAAGTTGTTGCTTTGTTGCAAGCAGGCCACAGTCAACGAGAAGTCGCTCGTCAACTAAACTTCAGCCAATCTGCTGTCTCAAGAGTATTCAGAAGGTTTCAGGAAACTGGTACCTTCACTCGGAGATCACATACTGGACGGCGCCGATTTACATCTGAGAGGGACGATCGCTTTATGGTTTCAACTTCACTGTGAAATCGCCATCTCACGGGCGTCGATCTGCAACAGGAGCTGACACAAGTTCGTGGAGTAGCTGTTAGTCAGTGGACAGTCAGAAGACGCTTGAAGGAAGCCAACCTCACTCCAAGACGGCCCGCTAGAGACCCAAAATTGACCGTAAGTCACCGCACAGCACGACTCGAATTTGCTCGGGAACATGTCATTTGGAGCATCGAGCAATGGCGGTCCGTTCTATTCACTGATGAGAGCAGAATGTGTCTCCATGGTAATGATGGAGAGGCCGGATCTACCGGCGCGGCGTCCAGGAGAGCGATTTTCACAGTGCTGTTTTGCAGTCTCGTACGGCGGCGGTTCCTGCATGATGTGGGCTGGCATATCCCTTGAGGGACAAACAGATCTTGTTTTCATACCTGGTGGAGGCCGGAGGGGGGGTCTGACTGCTCGACGATACATTGAGGACATTCTCCTGGATCATATTGTGCCCTACGCAGGATATATCGGGGAAGACTTCATGTTGGTGCATGACAATGCCCGGTGTCATTCAGCACGTACCACTCGGCAATTCGTGGAGGAGGTTGGTCGCGAGACGATGGAGGGGCCAGCCCTCAGTCCCGACATGAATCCGATTGAGCATTTGTGGGACGAGATCAAACGGAGGGTCCGAGCCAGAAATCCGGCACCATCTAATATCAATGAGCTCAAGATTGCGCTGGAGGAGGAGTGGAATGGGATCCCTCAAGACTTTGTCAAAACCTTAATAGGGTCTATGAGGAACCGAATGCAAGCCGTCGTATAGGCAAGGGGAGGCAATACCAAGTATTGATTAATAAAAAGTTTCCTTGTTTTGCTTGAATTTTTTGTTGTATTTTAATTTTAAGAATCTACAATTTTTTTTCCTAAGCATGCATTTTGCTTGCGTTTTCATTCAAAATGCATTATAAAACAAAATATTGCACAGATTTTAATGATAATGGTGTCATTGTAAAGTAAAAACATTAGGCTTTCAAAAAACAATGTTTTTTGAAAATCGGTTAAAAAACATACGCCTTTTTGTGCGCTCTGAAGGAGTGAGTCGATTTAGTTGCACGGGAGTGTATATTTTTTCATTTATTATTTCATACAGAAACTCCAGAATAACATCAAAAGAAATAAAAAAAATTAATTAGGCTTATATAATATGTGCAAAAGATTCTCAGTCTTTCCTTTTCTTTTTGTAGGTCATGAGTTTAATAAAAAGAAAATGTAGAACTGGCCCAGAACATTGTAAATTTACTTTTTCATTATGGATGCTAACACTGTTATATGAAATATAATGCTAATAGATAAAAAATTTCTTAAGCCTAGTACACACCAAGGGACAAAGTCACGGAACATGTGTCTCGGGACAAAGTCGCAGGCTGTTCCGCGACTGTTGCGATATAGTTTTCTCGTGTTCCGGGACTGTCGCGATAGGGACTCATGTTCCCCATCGAAACGGGAAACACGAGACAATGTTGCGCGACATTTCGTAATCTGTACGTGTTCCGAGACTTCTGAGTCAGTTTCTACTTGTCCGCCATGGAAACAACATTGAAAATAATCGAAGATTTTCAAGCCCTCCCATGTCTTTGGGATATCACAAGTCTAGATTATAAAAACAGAAATAAAAGGAGGGATGCTATGGAGCATTCGGCCCAAAAATTTCTGAAACCCATGCCATCTTCCAGTTTTAATTTTTCTAGAAGATTAATAGCAACAGTAATTAATGCCTTCCGAAAATAGTTCTCCTCCAGTACCGTCTAGGTTTACGATTTTTCCTTTTTAACAACATTAAATTATTTAAACACAAATTCAACGCATAGAGAGCAATCTGTTGGGACATCGCGTTCTGATATCTGTAGTGCAACTGACTGTTTAGGTGTGGACGCGCGACATTGTGTAGCGACTGTCGAGGGGCAATGTACCGCGACTGTCCCGAGACAAGTGTTCAGCGACTTTGTCCCTTGGTGTATACTAGGCTTTAGAAGTAAAGTCTTGATAGTTTTAGTAATAATTTGAAGTTACTCGATAGGTTGAAACAATGACAATGTATTTGTCTATGTGAAATCTTTATGCGTTTGTGAGATGATTATTTAAGATTAAGAATACGGATAATAATTTAAGGTTAGTTGAAATTGATGCTAAATATCGTTAATGCCAAAGCTTACTGTAGATCTGACTGTCGACTTTCAATGTAGGCAGTTGCCCTTTGATGAGATAAATAATAAAGAACAGAATTACTTTATATAATTTACGTTTAACAAGTTTTTGAAATAAAAGCTGACAAAATTGAAACGAGGAAGAAAATCTGTACTCAAAAGTTAATCATCCTGTTAATAGGCAAAAGTTGTACTGATCTTTGTAAATTTGTAAATTTGTAAATTTGTAATTTGAAATAACCAATCACAGTGCAACGTTGGAACACGTCAGGCTTGACATCACGCCCATGTTTAAAGATGGCATCTCTACTATTTTTCCCATTTCACCACGACGGATCGCGATTACACAATTATTATCAGCATATTGAGATTTTCTTTCCCACATAAATGAAGTTTACACTGAAATGCATGAAGTTCATGCGTCAAAACTTATCAGAGAGTTTGTAAAACCTCGGTTTTTACATAATTTCGGCTGTGTCGCCGCTCTTTCAATACTCAAGGAAGTAGGGACAATGACGATGCACGTGCCCTCATTGTTGCCCAGACAGGATTATTGATATTGGCTGTTAGACATTCGTTATTGTTATTGTTAAAACTGGTAAATCAATTTTTTATTTTCTTTTATTTTAACAAAATTTGGTTTAGTCATTCAAATTATATGTGGGCTGTTGCGGAAGTCATAGCTTTTGAAAAAATGAGCTTAGAACATCTTTTTCAATCTTGTGATTTTCAAAAATTTCAGGATATTTCAAAAATGTGGCATTTGTTTTACTTCCGTTAATATTGCCTCAATTTCGACGAACCTATTCTTTTAGGGCAGCAGGTTGCCATTATGTTTCATAATGATAAACCGCAGCGCTGGCTACTACGAAAGTGGTAAATCAATTTTTTTATTTTTTTTTATTTCAACAATATTATAATATTATTTTAACAAATAAGCCGATATTCAAATTACATGTGGGCTGTTATGGAATTCATGGCTTCTAAAAAAATTAACTTATAACATCTATTTCAATCTTGGTTTTTCAAAAATGTGGAATTTGTTTTACTTCCGTGAATATTTCACGGGTCGCAAGTAGTAATTCTAAATATTGTAGGTAGATATGAGATAGATGTATAGATAGATGTCTTTCAATCATTTCATTTGCGATCTGCTCCCCCTAAGTTTATAACTTTTTAGAAAACGAAGTGAAAGAATAATGAAAAATCAAAAATTCTTCTTCAATATATAAATACAAATAACTCATAATAACTCCTTTTCCCACTTAAAACATCTTTAATCAATATTTAATCATTCAATATGAATTTATTTGTTTAAAGAACGATTGTATGAGATTTAATGGTTTGTTGTTCAAGAAAGTTTGTGTCATGAATGATTTCATGATTGTTTATGCTTTGAATTCTGTTTTAAGTGTAGAGGTAAATTTTAGGTTTTCTCTACACTTTCTGTAGTTTTTTCCTGAAGAAGACTTCTGCTAAAGAAGTAGAAATATTGATTAAAGATGTTTTAAGTGGAAGGAGGAGTTATTAGGAGTTATTTGTATTTAGATATTGAAGTGAAAGAATGCTTTTACTGATCATTATTTGTAATGTGTAGAAGATAATAGCTAAAACTTTGATGTAGTTAGTGATTTGATTGTGAAAATAATTGCATAAGCTACACACGATGACCCCTAATCCAAATAAAGTAGAGTGAAGAATCATAATTTCATATTACGGGCGTAACATGCGCAGTTCAATGAAATTACATAGTCTAAGGGAGTAACATGTGCATTCAGTATGTAATGAAACTTCTACTAGAGATGAATTGGCAAATAGTTATGTGGAAATACCGTAAGTGATGTATTAAGTTAACTAGCAGTTCATTGTTTTATGATCGCTTTTAGCTTTATACGCAGTTAATGTAATCTAAAAACGGAAACAATAGTGAATGCACAAATTCGTTTGCTTTCACGCATTGAGCCATCATCGACAGCAATCTGGGAGAGCTGTTTCGTCCTTATTAGGACTCATCAGCCAGATTTAGCCTCGATGGTCAAGCTCAAAACTCGTGAAAGCCTACGATTCCTTCTCCCGCTCCATTGATCACGAGGCTAAATCTGACTGATGAGTCCTAATAAGGCTTTTCCAGATTGCTGTCGATGATGGCTCAATGCGTGAAAGCAAACGAATTTGTGCAATCACTATTTTTTTTTCGTTTTCATATTACATTTAATGCACGTTAAACCTTCTTGCATATTAATGTAATCTAAAGTTACAATAAAGTTGCAGCTACGGCTAAGATATTTTCAGTTTATTAAAAACATAGCGGAATTTAGAAAGCAATGTTTTGGGATATTTATAAGATCATAGGAACGAGAAATCTGTTAACTAGGAAAGTCAGAATCACCTAGACTCTAGTGAACCATTTCGTTCCAAGAACTTTTAAGTTATAGAACTTATGAAGTTTCAAGTTATAAAAATAGTCACAAAAGAAAAGACCTTTTAAAGATGTACTGTAGATCTAAAATACACTTAAAAGTAAGATATTTAAAAATTGAAGCAAATTCGATTTTTCCTAGGAAATTTGGTACAATTTAGTAATGGTACGATTGTCTGTCGTACTCCTAGAAATGACAGATCTACTGCCTATTTTAGATCTACTGCCTAAATAACTTAAAAAGTTAGATTACTGAAGTAGAAATTAATGCGATCTGGAACAACGAATATTTAAATATTTTGAATATGTGTTTATCCTTGTAATTAGACAGAATATGTTATTACCACAATTTTATTTAGGATATAATGAACAAAGAGATGAAGTCAGATCCACCCCCCCACCCCAAAAAAATAAATAAATAAATAAAACAACAGGTCAGCCTGTCAGTTTATTGATAAGCTCACAAAGGCTAGTTTAGATGACAGGTCCTCGAGTATCAAAGTAGATAATGGAAATGTCCAAGGGTGCTTTGCCATATCTGTAAATCTGGTAAACAAATTGCAATGCGCTTTTGAATATGAATACAAGTCATTGCTTTTGTGATCATAATATAGTAGTTACAAATACAGTGGAACCTCGCTATTCGTACACAATCCGTTCCAGGAGGCAGTTCGAATGGCGATTTGTACGAATGTCGAATCATTTTTTAACATCATTATATATTATTTCTCAAAGGGTTTTTTTTGTCGGAACGCCATATTTCCTTTACTACTTCATCAAAATCAATGATTGAGGCATCATTTTCAAGATTACGTTCCCCGCTAATGATGAAAAATAAACAAATTGTTTAAAATTAATATTTTCGTTAAAAAACTTTATTTTTAAAAACTTTTTATAAAAATGTAGACACGCTTTAACAGAAGCACCTTATTTTTCGAAAGCGAAAATATTCTGTAGCGTTGTAACCTTCAACTTTTTCCTTTTTTGAATAAAAATGCACTTTAAATGATATTTCATCGTTTATTTAATAACAACAGATAAAAAAACAAACAAAGATTTATATTTTAATAAAAATAAATGATTTATTACAATAGAAACATAAAAATTAGTCAACTTCTCATATATTATTTTATACATTATTTCTCAAAGGGTTTTTTTTTTGTCGGAAAGCCATATTTCCTTTACTACTTCATCAAAATCAATGATTGAGGCATCATTTTGAAGATTACGTTCCCCTCTAATGACGAAAAATAAACAAATTGTTTGAAATTATTGTTTTCGTTAAAAAACTTTATTTTTAAAAACTTTTTATAAAAATGTAGACACGCTTTAACAGAAGCGCCTTATTTTTCGAAAGCGAAAATATTGCTTTAGCGTTGTAACCTTCAAATATTTCCTTTTTTGAATAAAAATGCACTTTAAATGATATTTCATCGTGTATTTAATAACAACAGATAAAAAAACAAACAAAGATTTATATTTTAATAAAAATAAACGATTTATTACAATAGAAATATAAAAATTAGTCAACTTCTCATATTTTATTTCTCAAAGGTGTTTTTTTTTTCTTTCCCTTAATACTTCATCAAAATCAATGATTGAGATATTTTCAAGATTACGTTCACCGCTAATGATGAAAAATAAACAGATTGTTTAAAATTAATGTTTTCGTTAAAAATCCGTTCATTTATTTATTTCCACATTACCATTCGGTGACTGATCAAGATACCATGCGAATTATTCGCACGGGTCAACTTTTTTATAAAACTTGAGAAGACGTCATCTATTGACAATGTGTTTAACTAACATGCACACAAGCTGTTGGATTTGTTTATTATTTCTCAAAGGTGGTTTTTTGTTGCGAATTATTCGCACGGGTCAACTAGTAAGATATAATGTAAATTGGATTAATCCGTTCCAGAAGCAAAGATGATTGCTTATATAAACCTTTGTAATAATATGTTAAGTCTAAAATACATAAAAACTATGAAAACAATAAATAGGCCTCTATTATTATTTCTTTCTTTTTCAGTATAGACGATATGGTTGATTTCGCCATGCCATACTGAGTTGCCAGTTCAGAGACACGAGTTCCACTTTCAAACTTCGCTACGATTTCTTTTTTTCAATTCAATTGTCGTTCTCACTGCTTTCCTTTTAGGCTTAGTTGATTCAGTAATCTTTTTTAGACTCATGGCTGCACTATTTTTAATAAAAAAAACAATAAAATATCACAAAGTTTCACGAAGCTTGCGTGGATGATGCGTAGCGTACGGAAGCTAGCAAGAGACTGAACTGAAGCGACCGCGTGGCGCGGCCCGTACCGAGGTTACGCTGTCCGAATCGCGAGCAAGCGTACGAATGGCGAGTTCAATTTTACTTGAAAAAGTTGTACGAATAACGAGTTGTACGAATAGCGAGGCGGACGAATGGCGGGGTTCCACTGTATACAGAATTGAATAGGCTAGCGAATAAAAACTTCGCAATAATGCATTTTTTTTTATATCTTATCTTTTCCGTAGTTGCAAGCAAAAAAGGATCACTCCCACCCGAGCCCAGCCGCCATGATATACTCAATATACTCTGAAGGGCATGGACGAAATAATGAATTCGAGAGAAAGACTGTAGAGTTTACTAATTCAGTTGGAAAACATTTAATTTAAATTTTAAATGAGCTTTACACATAAAAATAAATACGGGACGATAATAAAAGTTTGAGGAGCAAATATTTCAATAAAACTATTATGTACTACATTCAGTTGGAATCAGACTTGTTATTTTTATAACATACTATATAAGATCTTCTAATGTATTACTATTGTTATTGATAAATATATCTTCTAATTGTGTCAAAATAACTGTCTCCCTTTTCTTTCATTAATAATTGTATGTTATTGCACTTTCTTCCATCACACGAAATACCTCAATGGCATCACATATTCTTACATCTTACAACGCCACTGCTCTGTAATTTCCTACCTTATAAATATATAAAATGTTACTTTAGTAAAGTTAGAAGAATTTCTATTTTTTAATCTTTAAATTTTTAACTTAAATAATGTATTTCATAGTTGTTGTAATTTGTCGATTTTTTTTTTTAGTGTGGGGGGATACTAATAAATCGATTGAAATAAGCTGTTTTTATTTAAGTAAT
>JAFIDM010002131.1:63948013-63987633 GCA_023159025.1 Thereuonema tuberculata
TAGGGGCTTGGCTCTACATGAGATCTGATAACTTTTTAACAGTGAAAACGTTATGAGCATGTGAATCTTGGCAACTTATTTTACATGAAATATTTTGGGTAGGATTTCTCTTTCGGTTATGTGAAAAAGTTCATGAAAAAATAATTTCGTTTTTGGAGGATTGTAATTGTTATTAGAGGTGATTGTTATTAACATGATTTTGACTTATAGTTTTTATCATGATTTGGATTTATTGTTATTAGTAATAGGTTAAATTATGAAATGTCTGGATTGTTGTTTTTCATGTTTGTTTAGTTCTTTTTGTAATCCAAATGAATTCATGAGGAAGAAGAGTTAATTTCTTGTCCTCTATCATCACCTGAAGAAGTCTCTTGCTGAAGGAGATGAAATATCGTGGAATTAAAGAAGGAGTTATTTTGAAATTGTAGTAATGCTTGGTTATTTGAATCAAACCTTATTATATTTTTAGGAAATCTGTTCTGCCGTTTACCGTGATAAGCTCGAGTTTCGGAATAGTAATACTTCGCATGATCAGACAAGACTTCTTCCACGTTCTCTTTAATCTGATTTAATGTCTTACAGCTATTCGTTGGAATCTCCTCAGTAACCATTTGAACTGTATTGACTAGTCGTCAGATGGCGGTTCGACTCAAAGAGATTTGGGAAGATATCTCATAGTGAAGTTTTGGATATTTTTGTAACATGCTTTTTTATTTCATTTTTCTTCTTTAGCATTATTCGAGCACAATTCTTGTTGTCGAGATCTAAAAATTGAAGGATGTGTTTTTGAAAAATCTTCTGTGAAGAGGATTTACTGGAATGATTTCACTACATACATCGAGAGAACAAAGTGCTAGTGAAATTTAGTAGGATATTACAATTTGCTTGGTTCTTATTCTAGTTCTTCTTCTCTTTTTTGGTTTAAGATCATGCGCTGATTTATTTGAAATTTTATTAAAAAGATTAGTACTATAACAAACGAAAAAACAAACAAACAGTATATCGTCTGAAAGATGTACAGTCGTGGGGCTGAAAACTATTACGATTTCGATTCGCCATTGTCCAAAAGAAATTTATCAAAGTTGTTCTTATTTCAATTCTTAATATCTCGATCTTAAAAAAAAGTTATTTTGGGAGCAAGAACTAGTTCTTCTCTTGTTCTCATTTCTCTTCTTTAATTAATAACCCGATTTAGGATGCTAGTTTAATCACGTCAATAAATGGCTTATTTAAAGGTGGCTTCCTCCATGAATCAAATCACGAGAAACAAACTATTTGCTACACTGATTTTCAAATCATTTACAGTAAACTCCCGATTATCCGGGGACCTCTCCTGTTTCCATTTTTTTTACCGTACAATAAATTATGGAATTAAAAAAAATGTTTTAAATCTAGAATAAGGTAAACAATAAAAGAAGCTAACAAAGTAAGTGAAGACAATTATAGACAAACAATTTAAAGAACGACCTTGTGGGCGGAGCTTAGGCCGGCAGATTACACTAAATTACGGGAGAGCCTTCCCGTAATAATAAAATTTAAAAATAAATAAATAATTTAAAATAAAATAATTGTTTGTAATGTATGTACTGTAACTGTATGTATTGTCATTTTAATGTAAATAAAACATGTAAAAAGCATTTTTATGTTGATTTTCGTCCTTTTTCGTTCTATTTCGGATTATCCACGCAATTCGTTTATCCGTGGTGGCCGCGCGGATAATCGGGAGTTTACTGTATTTAGAATTTACTATGAATGATTGTAGGATAACATGAATGTTTCAAAACACTGCTACAACAAATATAGACACTTTTCTCCAAACCTGAATTTAAATGAGCTATTAAATTTAATATATCTTTAACATATAATGCGTTTTTAATAAATAAGTGAGTCTTTAAGAACTAATATAGATGAATTATTTATTGTCAGGCAATTTTAGAATATGGCTAACAATATTGGGTGAAATTTTAAGATGGAATTTTGAATCAAAATAAAAAATCGAAATCGTAATGGGAGAATTCTAAAGTAAAAATTAAAAAAAAAATTCTCTGGTGATTATTTTTATGCTTATTTTTGTTTCCAGCAAAGGGCTTTTAATTAGTTTTAACGAATGCTATGATTTACTTCAACATAACATAAATAGCTGTTTGAGTTTTCCCCCTGCTTTTTTTATGACAGCTTTCATGCTATTTCTCACTTTTTTCCTAATCAGATACATAATAATTGGTTTGAAGGTTCTAATAAGAACTTCTTCAATCTTTCCTAAGATTCCTTTGCCTTTGGTTCTCACTTTCCAGACGCCAAAAGTAACGATAGAGCTTTCATGAACTGTCACATCGTCGTCGTCTTTCTTGTTGACGGTTAAATTTCCAGTAGCTTCGAGGCCTTGTATTTCAATGCTGGCATTTTGTCTGCCAATAACGTGATTCACTTGAACAGGAAGACTGAAAAAAAAAGAGATTAAAGAATGATTAGATTTTGAAGAAAGCCTTGAACTTTTTATCAATAAAGTTAGTTGTTGTGGAGCATTTCTTATGATCTTAAGATAACTTAAGACAATGATTTATCAGTAAAAGGGGCTATTCTATTAATTTCATTGAATGTAAAGCAACTGCTTTGGAGAGTTTTTGATGATTAATCTTAGTAGCCTAATGACGCATTGATGGAAGAAGTTCTAGCAGTCTTAAAAATATTAAACTGTAGATTAAATGCAGTTTCATTTTTAATAAATCTTTTTAAATGTTATAACATGAATAAGCTTCGATGTATTACGAGGGTCGTTCAATAAGTAATGCAACATATTTTTTTTTTTCTCAAAGTAGATTTGTTTTATTACAGTTCTAAATACGTTGTTCCTCAATTCTTTAGCTACAAAAAACTATTTTTCAACATAATCTCCGTTCAAGTCTATGGCCTTACGCCATCGAGATGTCAGAACTTGTATGCCTTGATGGTACCACTCTACTGGTTTGTGCTTCAACCAATCTCTTATTGCGTCAAGAACTTCCTGATCGTTGCCATATCGCTTCCCGCGGATTGCATCCTTTAGAGGTCCGAGTAGGTAGAAGTCCGAAGGTGCGAGATCAGGGCTGTAGGGTGGATGAGGGAGAACAGTCCAGTGATCTCCTCGTGGGCATACACACTTGAGTGTGTTCTGGCGTTGTCGTGGAGCAGGAGAAGTTTGTTCATGTCTTTGTGGCCACGAACACGCTGGAATCGCTTCCTCAGTTTCTTAAAGAGTCTTCACATAGTCTTCTGAGTTGATCGTTGCACGTTGCAACATTGGCGGAGTCACAGCTGTGTGCGGCCGGCCAAAACGCGGGAGATCAGACAGCTTCCCTTTTCCTTCTTCCGACGACGACAGATGATTCGCCCAACGACTCACAGTGCTTTTATCAACTACCTGGTCTCCGTAGACATTCTGTAAGCGCTTGTGAATATTTGTCACGGTCTCCTGTTCCGCCAAAAGAAATTCAATAACTGCTCTTTGTGCGTTGGAACGCATCTCATTCACAGACGCCATCTTGAACTCTACCAACACTGCTGCCGCACAGTTTGAGAAACAAGTTGAGAAAGTACGGGAATCTTTGAAGATACTGTACAGAAAATTTCACGTTTTTTCATCAAATATTAGCCGAGAAAAAAAAATGTGTTGCTTTACTTATTGAACGACCCACGTAATTACACGCTTTAGTTTAATGTAATTAAGTTCTAGTTAATAGTTGTTAAATAATGCTGTAAATTTCTTGATATAAATAAATAAGTTTTATCTAATGTCTGTGTAATATCATTTACGTTATTTAATGCCTAATCTCAGTGACTCTGTGCCCTCACCGTATAATTAATGTACACTGACGGGCAGAAGAAATATGCTTGAGTGAAGCCCGTATTACATTTACCATTTCACTCGCCATAACCTCGACATTTCACTCGCCATCACCTCGCCATCAGACATGTCGCGGAGATGTCCAGCGATAGAGCTTGGGCTATCTTTGAAGAAATGGCTCGACATCAGATGGCTCGACATCGACACTAGCGCTCCTGGTGACGAATTGTAGAACTTGGAAGTCCAATCGATTTGTATCTATTTATTCGAAATTACCGATTACAAAAATGATTTTCACGATCGGAGGGCATCTTTTCCTTATGTTTTCGTGGATGCTTTCATAAAATGTTACATTATTAATCAAAATCATTTCAGAATTTCGGCTTGAAAATTTGAATCGACAGCGATCCGAGATCTCGAAAAGATATCGCCGTTGAACGAGATTTAACGAGACTGAATTATTTATCGAAACTGATTTATCGAAACTGAAAACAAAGAAACATAAAACGATGAAAAAAAACATGAATATTTCCTATTTTAATTAATTAAAGACATTCTTTCACCTATCTGATGCATTGACTAAATGGCTTTTATATAAATCACTGCTATTTTTTTCGTAAATAAAACGTAGGCATGATGGCAATTGAGAAGTATAAATGTTCCGTTTGATGGAAGGCGTTATGGTAAGTGTAAAGCGGTGCACTAATCACTCGCAATCTACCCTGACATGTTCAGCGTTATGGCTTGCATTTATGGCGAGTGAAATGGTAAATGTAAAACGGGCTTTTAAGAGACGAGCAAGAAATTTAAGTTAAGCCCCGGAAAAAGACCAATACCAAGAACGTGAAGAAAACATTCCTGTCGTATCCGGAATGGAACTCAGACTTGAATTAAGACATCTCCACAAAGCTTACAACTTATAGTCATGTTCTTTGGGTAAGATCTAATAACAAAAAATATGAAATAAATATTGTAATAGATTTGAAACTGTTTCATTTTTTTCTCATCTAGCTCCAAAGGTCAGTTTTTTTTAATAATTTCATTGGTATATATTGTATTGCCGGTATGCACCGAGGTGCGCGCTTCGTATCCGAAGCCTCCGTGTTCCAGGAAGTGCTAGTGTTCCCAAGATGGCGAACCCCTAGCAGACTCCCTAGAATTTCAAGGGAAAGATACTGGGGTGGTTTCCCGTGGCCTTCCCCAAAACGCCATTAAGGAATGAAATTTCATTGGTATTCAGGTGATTTTGATAGAATCATATGGAATATGTTTAAAATTAATTAATTATATCTGTATATCTAATGCGAGGAATACTTTTTATCTGTCTTATCAAGGTACAGTAAAACCCCGTTATTACGCTCGTCAAGGGACCATGGCCTACAAGCTTAATAAGCGGGATAGCGCTATAGACGGGAAATGAATTAGGAGATGGGGAAAGATTTGTACACCATTTTACAGGTAACATACATGATTCTGCAATAGATATAGTGCAAATATGAGCTTATTTCCTATTAAAAAGATCTTTGATTGTGGTTTGCCGGGTGTGTGTGCTATTGTTATGAATTAACGTCAGTTGAAACACCACTAAGAGCAATACTAATATAATTTCGGAGCAGATTTAGTGCACACTTTACTTTTTTACGTTTGCAAAACCCTTCGCTGCATCGGTAATTGCATCTCTATTTTTAATTATTGTTCACAGGCTGGACGAGGGAATTCCTAGAAATTCTGCGAAATCCTTCTGACTTCTGTAGAATTCTCATCGTACTTACAGAGAATTTGCAATTTTTCACTTATAGAAAGGGATTTCCGCTTCGATATTTTGCACAACTGTATCACAGACCCGCACTTCACAGAGTTCAAGGATTCCCTCCTACTAGGGAAAAAAAAATCTTTACAGTGTTACATTTCTTTTCGATATAAAATTTCCGATATAAAAAAGCGCCACAAGCGGGATTTGAAGCGTTATAAGAGGGTAAAAGTAGACAGAGATATATAGAAAATTCCAGGGACCGTACAAAAGGAGCGTAAAGAACGGGATAGTGCTATAAGCAGGAGCGTTATATCGGGGTTTTACTGTATTTTATTTTTTTTTTCTCTATGTATTGCTCATATCTTTATTGATATGCAATCTCAATGCCTCTGAAATCATCGAGACATAGTCTTAGCCTTGGGAATTTTTTACAAATTTCTACAATAAGCAACACTAACTAAAACCTCTTTATTCTTCTATATCTTGCAAAAGATTATCAACTCTACGATTAAATAAAACACCACAAACATCTTCCTTACCAATATTTCCTCCTTGTAATCCAAGGACTTTCTCAAGGTATATTTAATAATTCAAAAAATAAATAAAACAAAATATAATAAAGAATTCTTTATTGTATCAGATTGTACCTGGAATCATATTAAAAAAAAAAAAACATTAACAAGAAAATAAAAATAAAAAAAAGGGCAAAATGTTAATCCCCCGCTAGTAACCACTAGCTTAGAAGGTATTAGAAGGGAATTGAAGATAGTTAAAAAACCTGAACAAGACTGTTTTGGAATCCCGATAACAAAAATTCCAAAGCAATTCGGTGAATTTTATTTGTGTTCGTTTTTATTCCTCTTTATACGTTATTAATTATCCCATGCACTTTAAATTCTCCATTATGTACATATCCTGTTATAGTTAAATCCCTTGTAAGCTAATGGTTACTAGCGAGGGAGTACCATTTTGCCCTTTTTTATTTTTATTTTCATGTTAATGGTTTTGGGCCGTTGTTTTGTTTACTTGTCTCTTATTTATGTTTCTTTTGGTCTCACTGAGGTATAGATACTGGGTAAATCCAAGTGAAGATGGTTAAAAACGGAGATGTACATGTTTAGTAATAAGCATTTTTACTATTTTCAGTAAATAATTATAAGCATCTAGATTTCACTGTTATCAAGTTAAAGTTTCCCTCCAAATTTGTAAGTTTTGGGTGATTACGGAGGGAAAAAAGATCGCATCGGAGGGAAGAGAGATCTCTAGAAGTTTCCGATTTATAATTACGAGGTTTTCATGTCGTATTCAGACGTTGTCTGTAAATTATCGTACTCAGTGATATGAGGATTTAATGGAAATGAGAAACTGTTTTGAGAATTAAAATAAAATCTGATTTATAATAGTATAATAAATTTAACTTGTGATAGATAAAAATCCATTCAGATAATAAAAAAGCACACAGACTTTGGTTAAGTAAGAAATATATTTAAAATATAACACATCGTTTCGGCAATTATAATTCAATTGCCATTTTTAACTCATTTTATATTGTTATGTTTCGTTCCCCTTCCCCCCATCAATAATGTATTCGATCTCTTTTTTGAATCTCAGATTGTTTACTTATTTCCGTACTGTCTATTTATTTGTAACTTGAAAATGGCAATTGGAACTATAATTGCCGAAACATTGTTATATTTTAAATATTTTTGTTACTTAATCAAAGTTTGTGTGATTTTTTTTTTTTATTATCAGAATGAAAATCTGATTTGTTTCGGTTGGTGAGATTTTTTTTTTTTTGTTCGTTTGCTTGAACTCTCAATTTTCTAAAAACTGCAAAATTTGGAAGTTTTAAGAAGCGTTTCAGAGTTTTTTCTAAGAGGAATTTTAAGTTAAAAACCTAAGTTTAAAACTGGGGAGGGTGATTGCTTCCCTTCAAATTGCTATCAAACCAAACAAATGAAAGAAAATAGGGATAATCTAATTATCAGGGGTCTCCACGGAGTCACACCACCCCTTAAGTTTGTATAAAGGTTTCCCAAATGTTGTAACATTCACTTAATAATAGTTCATCCTCATTGAACTGAAACCATGGTCGTGTGTTTTTTGTATTTGCATTTTTTTTTTTTAATTAAAATTGTCAATGTCAGTCAGTATACAGGTGCGTAGGCTTCATTTCTTGAACATTAAAATAATTTCAGCGCACGTAAAATGATCTTGAATTTAATCTAATTACATTTTGAGATTTCGAGAAGACTAGGGTCTCCATGACCTCCCTCCCCCCATACACCCACTAACTTATTGTACTTTTTTTATTATTTGATAGTCGATAATATTGATACTATATTTTTTTATCAATAATCTATTTTTTTTCCCTGTCTCACTGGTCCATTGCTCATTTGCTACCGATGGAAACATGTTTGCCTTGTTCTTAAACTTTTTACAGTCTACTTACTTGCAGCAATCATATACAGTATAGATGGATAAAAATTAGATAAGTGGCTAAATCTAATTCCTGACATTTATAACCCGGAAAAATTGTTTATTTTTGAAATTAAATGTTTAAAACATTTATAATATCTCCTTATTAATCATATCAAATATGTTTAAGATAAAAAAAAATAAAAATTAGGCATTAAAATTTCAAGGCAGAAAATGAAAAGTCATTTTCCTGCCGGGCGACAATTCCATGTTCGCACCTTCAGTTCGCTATAATTTAAAATATTGTTATTTCCAAACATGAAATCTGGGTTTAAAATAATTATTATATGTTATAGAACATAACATGAAGACTAAAATGTAAGCTAATATGTAATTTGATAATATTTCAGAGGTTTTGTAGCGGCGACCATACTACTCGTCATTTTCCTGCTCCAAATTAAAATCACATTCATTGTTCCATTTCTTTAAGGATTATGATTTATAAGAGGCTTTGATGTGTCGATTTTGCTTCATATTGTTCCTTTATAGTAAGACATTACTGTTTAATTATGTTAGTAGTTGATTGAAATTCATTTTCCAATTAATAAGAATGGGAATGATCATTTTCCTGTCCCTTGTCATTCGGTTGTCAGTGGAAGTCATTTTCCTGTCAGACTGTTCATTTTCTTGGCATACCACTTTTAAAAATTCTATATTAAAGCTATAATATCTACTTAAGTGTATGAAAAGTGATTTTTGTTATCAATAATAAGTTAACAGTAAGTGAATTAAAAATTAATAAATGCATATTTCTGAAATTTTTTCCAATATTTTTCTGTGTTTCATTTTAGCCACTTATCTAATTTTTACCCAGATATCAAACACGCGATCTGCAACCCGCCCATAACACTTCGAACTAGATTAAAATTTAATTGAGAAATATTCAAAAAATAATAGAAATACAATAAAACATAAATAATATTTTATTTTGAAACTAAAATTCATCAAATTCTCTTTTCACTTTGATCTACATATGCCCTTGAGGCCGTGCTGGCGTGGTCGTGCGGTCTCGGCGGCGGCCAGCCGTGGCGGCCAGTGCGCCAGTACCTGGGTTCGAATCCCGGCAGTGGCATGACTGTTTCAATTTCCTTTCCTGTGTTGTCCAGCCTTTTCTTCACTTTCTCTTCGGTCTGACGTCATTCCTTAATGGCGTCCTGGGGGCAGGCAACGGGAAACCACCCTCAGTATCTTTCCTCAGGTGTTTCTAGGAGATCCATGTGAGACCTCCATAGAACTGGACCTGTCTTCGGACAGAAAACTATGGATGGATGGATGCCCTTGAGATAAGCGAGGCAGCAGTTCCATGTCCCTGACATTCAGCAGTTGCATGTCCCTGACTACTAACTGTTGCCGAAAATGAAACATGTGCTGAACTTAGTTAAGAAAACCCTAAATTTTATACGTTCCAAGGTTTAAATGAATGTCAGTTTTCTTCATTACTCTTGAAAATTGAAAGTAAGCAGCAAGGTTTATTTAATTACACAGGAGTACCTTCTCTTTTCTGTCTTCAAAGAGTTTGCAGCGATTTTAGCGACTAGACAAGAAGATCAAATGTGTTTAGAAATGAAAGGAGAATAACCAGAACAACTTAATGATAAGAACTGGTTTTGGGATTTCATTGTAGATATTGTTCAGAGCAAATGGGTGAGAATTCTTGTGATCAGTGGCTGTTGACTTCACCGTCGGTATCTGGATTGGCTGGCGGTCCTCGATGGCTCGGCAGCGGGAGAGCGGGCTGGCAGTCCCCGCCGTTTAGGATCGTCTTCCTCACCGGCAGTGTCTGTGGAAGCTGGCGGTCTTCGATAGCTCGGCAGCGGAAGAGCGGTCTGGCAAATCACGCTGATGGATAGCTTCGTCTTCTTCTCTCTTCTCTGAACGGGACCCTCCTTGCGACTTCTTGCCGCTCAAACGAACTTCTAACTCCTTGCTTGCTTGCTTGCTTGCTTGCTTGCTCCGGGCGGAGAAACTTCTCTAGTACAAAACGCTCTCTCTACTCGTCTCCTCGCTTGGGCTGCTGCCCACACCTTCTCTGTCTCTCTCCGCAAGATCTCCACCTTACATTCCCGATTCCGGCCTCGACATCATCTCTGGAACGGTCGACTATCCTCAGAGATGATGAAGAAACCGAGAAACGAGTGTAGGTGGAGTCTATCTTCCTACGTCTTACGGAATGCGTAAACGAAAAATCGACAGGTAACAATATTATGGAACATAAATTGAACTTGAAACTTCAGGGTTGAAATAATGTTGAAAGACTGCTTTAATTTTTTTAAAATAAATTCTTTTGATATTGAGAAAGCGAAAAAAAAAAAAAAAAAAACTTCACTAAATACAGTGCTAAAAGGTAAGGACAGTGAAGTTATTATTCTTTCATTTTGCGCATATTTGTTGGGAGAATCTTAAGTATGTTTGGTTCCTATTTGATTTGAAACGCTTATATAGGTTAATAAATATAATACATATAAATATTGAAACCACTGTGTTATCAAGTCAAGTCAATGTGCGCATTAATCCTCATTTAAAACGCCGTTGCTCTCTGACGTATAGCTGTAACTGTCATTGTTTCACTTCATGCAAATGAAGGTACACTACAACCTCGTTTATCCGGCCCTCGTTGATCCGGATCTCCGGATAATCCGGATCAGATTTGTATACATTTTTTTTTATTTAATGTTCACGTAGATAATAATTTTAACTATGATAGCAAGAACGTAACTATAAGTATATACGCTTTTTATTTTGATTAAATGTACAGTTCCTGCATAGATTGTACAATAAATTATGGTAATAAAATGCTTTTTGTCGAGTTTAAGAAAGCTTTACTAGAGTGTCACAGGGCGTTGAAGCTACAAAACATAGTTTTTTATCGTAATAAACGGTAAGTCTGTTTATTTAAGGATTTGTTTTGCTTATTACCCATATTACCCGGATTATCCGAATTTTCGATTTTCCGGATTGCCTTTGGTCCCAGTTTGTCCGGATAAACGAGATTGTAGTGTACTTCAAAAGCATTTCGTTTCAAAAGTACCTTCATTTGCTTGAGGTGAAAGAGTAACAAATTTTGTTTCAAAAATCTTAATGAAATTATTTCAAAACATGAAAATTTTAATTTAAGTTTTAGGGACAACTTTCTTTCCACCAACGATTTTGGAAACCAAAAAGTTTAGGCCCTACATGTTTTTGTTGCTGTGTGGTCATATTCTGTAACTATTTGAAACAATTTTACATGTTTATTTATTTTAATATATTTACATTTTTTTTCCTTTTGTTACATATAAAGTTATGAGTTATTTACGTAATACATAAAATCTGAAATATCTTTTATTTACACTTTCTGTAACATGTGTAAAATTAGTAGAACAGTTTCAGAAAGGCCATACATACAAACTGTTTAAAAATATTGGACTAGCCGGTCGTTTTTGAGTACAAAATCAGCATGGTACAGACTGCTTAAGTGCTTATAACAGGAATTTTCAAAACACAGGTCTGTGATTGGATGGGATGATTTCCTCGTGGAGTCCTCTGGTGGTGGAGAGAGGAACCTACAAGCTGTGAACAGGAACTGCTGATTTTGTATTCGAAAACGATCGGGTAGTCCGGTTCGAAACCTAGTCGTATGATTAAATAATTTTAATGTTTCAATATTTTTAAATTATTTGTGTGTTTGACCTTTCTGAAACTGTTCTACATTTTTTTTACAAAATGCATTGTGGTTTACATAAAAAAAAATGAATATTGCATAACTAGAATATTACAGTAATCGAAGAATAATAATATATTTCTAAAAAATATTTAAATTGTTACAAGTTATATTAGCATTTGGACTTAAACCATTCCCGCACCGGACATTAAACATTTTTTGTGCTACTTTTCCTGAATATGTGCGAAAGATGTCAAAAATAAAAGCAGAAAAAAATTACTGAGGAACTAGATGAATTCTTTCGTAGATTAAATTCCTATCATAAGAATTGAAGTAATTATAAATCAATTCCATTGACGTCAATTAATTGTACATTTCAAGTTTTTTAATAAATCAAACAACTTTTTTCCTACGTAAAACCTCGTTATTTAATCAAAATATTAGTTTTTTTTACAAGAGAAGGATTCCGAAATAGTGCGAAATGACATTGGTTTACCGCTTATTGATTAGGAATTTTGGTATCGCAAAAGATAGGCGTAAATATCCGATTTTAATATAGTGGTTTAAGTGCAAAGACGCTTATTTTCGAGAAAGAGGAGCCTAATTCAATTCTTGGGATTTTTTTTGGTTCTTTCTTCTGCAGGCGGTTCCAAGATTCAACCAACCCTCTATCCGATGAATACTTCCAATTAAAACCTTAAAAATACACACACACATCAGGTGCGTCTGATGAAGATTACCGAAATAGGTAATTGAAGCTAGTAACGTTTTTATCTTGTAAATATTGTGTGTTTTTTTAATGTTTTAATTGGAATTTACCCGATCGCACACGTTAAGTTGTATTATGAATACAAGGTTTCTTCTGTGGAAATTAACGGCGGTCGAGCGTCGGACTCAACTTCCTACCGTTCTGCTAATGATCTCAGCAGATTACAGAGGGCGCTGTCTACCTCTGATGAGTAATGTGTTTGATGCTTCTTGTACGGAATCAAAATTATTGGGAAGAAATCGTACATTTAACTGAATCATCGTTTATGTAATATTTATATAATAATCACAGCTTTCGAACTTCCTTGCAGAAGTTTCATTGCCAATGAAAAGTCTCTTAATATGTACTTAAATATAAATATTATATGTAAAGCTTTACCTATTGAATGAAATATCTGCACATTGTCAAGAAACCAAATAGGGTTTAATTTAAACCTCTTTTTAAAATGGACTTTGCTGTAATTAATTTACATTTTGCTGTATTAATTACTGATAAAGGAATGTTTCTAAATAACAAAATATTAATTTACTGTTTATTTTAAAAATATATACTGTAGAAGAACTCAGTTAATAAAAATGTTTGATATGTCAAGCAGTTGCTGTGTTATGTTCTAGGCCAGGGGTACACAACCTGCGGCCCGGCAGTTCCAAACTTCAAATTAAATTTGAGCCTTTACATTGCTGCCAGCAGATACATTGAAAACTGGCATAACTTGCAACAGCAACTGTCTCAGTCTTTACTATTGGAATGTTGGAATGAAACACAACTAGTGCATTATTGGATAATCTAAAGTTTATGTAAATTACATTTATTATTAATTATTATTATAAATGGCACTGTCAAATGATTAATTGGTAAGATATTTATGTAAATTACATGTATTATTAATTATTATTATAAATGACATTTTGAAATCACTAATTATTAAGATGTAGTAAGGATTGGATCGGGCCCTCCAATAAGGAGGTTGGAGGTTGGGACGCTGCGGTCCTCCATCAGAACTTTTATTGAAATATTGGCCCTTAGACTTCCTAAGATTGTGCACCCCTGTTTTAGGCAATAAAGTTAGACTGAATATAGTGGATGCTACGCCCTACATGGGCTGTAGTGCCATGGAGTTACAGTAAAACCCCGTTATTACGCTCCCGCTTATAGCACTATCCCGTTCTTTACGCTCTTTTTATTCGGTCCCTGGAATTTTCTATATATCTCTGTATACTTTTACCCTCTTATAACGCTTCAAATCCCGCTTGTAGCGCTTTTTTATATCGGAAATTTTGTATCGAAAAGAAATGTAACACTGTAAAGACTTTTCTTTTTCCCTGGTAGGAGGGAATGTTTGAACTCTGTGAAGTGCGGGTCTGTGATACAGTTGTGCAAAATGTCGAAACGGAAATCCCTTTTATAAGTGAAAATTGAAAATTCTCCGTAAGTACGACGAGAATTCTACATTAAGTCAGGGAGATTTCGCAGAATCTCTAGGAATTCCCTCGTCCAGTCTGCGAACAATAATGAAAAACAGCGATGCAATTACCGATGCAGCGAAGGGTTGTTGCAAACGTAAAAAAGTAAAGTGGGCACTAAATCTGCTCCGAAAATATATTAGTATTGCTCCTAGTGGTGTATCAATTGACGTTAATAGTTACCTGAACCGAATTGAAAATGTCATAATTCATAACAGTAGCACACACACACGGCAAACCACAATCAAAGATCTTTTTAATAGGAAATAAGCTCATATTTGCACTATACCTATTGCAGAATCATGTATGTTTCCCGTAAAATGGTGTCTAAATCTTTCCCCATCTCATAAATCATTTCCCATGTATAGCGCTATCCCGCTTATTACGCTTGTAGGTCATGGTCCCTTGTCGAGCGTAATAACGGGGTTTTACTGTAGTTAGTTACGCACGACACATCTCAACAGAACATGAAGAGATGCTTTACTTTTCCTGCTGATTTCGAGATGAGTGGTGAAAGATTTTTATGTATCTTCCTTTTTAGCAAATAAACAATGATGGGCTTCAGGATTTTAATAAGAAGTTCCTCTACAGCCCCCAGAACACCGTGACCTTTATTCTTCAAAGTCCATGCTCCGAAACTGATGATGTTGGTGTCGTGGACTTTGACAAAAGTGTCGTTCCGTTTGTCAATAGTCAGATTTCCAAAAACCTCCAAGCCTCGTATCTTGGCATTGATTTCTTGATTTCCAATGACGTGATTAATTTTCATAGCAAGTCTGAAATGGAAACAAAATGAATTGAAATGCCATTAACACAGAAAGAAGCAGCCGATTCTAAAAAAAAGAAAAAAAAACCAAATAATAAGAAATCTTTACCTTCGTTTTTGATCAAGTTGCAAATCTATCGGGAAAAAGAAAAAAAGATAAATAAAGCAGAAGGACTTGGCGTCTTCGTTGATATTCGCGAGGATCAGTTCAAATTCGGCTTTCAAAGAGTCCCTGGATATTTTATCTATTTTTTTTTTACTTTTTTTTAATTCATATTTAACTGATTTGATCCTCGAAAGTCTATTGGAAGCACAAGAAAAGTTTATCAGAGCTATTAAAAGTTATAACTATGCTGCGTTAACACAAGATTTTACAAGAATTAAGTCTATCTTTGTCAATATAAAAGTAAAATAAGTTTTCCACAAATTTGACATACTAGTTATCTGCGTATTTATATGGCATCCACAAAGTCTGCCTACAAAGTTTTCAAACGAACCTCATGTTTCAGCAACATGGTTGCAACTCCTACATGGAGTGTTCGTGATTTTCTGAATCTAATATTTTCAGAACGGTGGATTGGAAGAAGTGGCGCCATTCCCTGGCCATGTAGGTCACCAGATATCGCTCCCCACAATGTTTTTCCATAGGGTCTAGGGTATCGTGAACCGAACAAAGATATGGGACATCAACGACCTGAAACAAAAGATCCCTAACGCCACTGCCACCACTGATGAAACGAACATTACTAGAAATCGCATATCGTCTTAATGTGCACGAATGATATACATGTAGAAGTGTTTTAAATAAGGCAGGAAAATTTTGATATTTATTCTTCACTATGTAAGAAATTTCACAGGTTTATAATTTAATTGGTATTTTTAATAAATTTTTAAACTTGTACATAGACTTTGTGGACACCCTCTACATTATGAATCTTGTCTATATGTATAATATACATATTATGTATGTGTAAGTGTGTCTTTATACAGCTATGTGTATGTTATATGTAAAACCCAAATTAAGATAACAGCTATTATACTTTGGGCT
This sequence comes from Thereuonema tuberculata, assembly GCA_023159025.1. Classification (NCBI taxonomy): domain Eukaryota; kingdom Metazoa; phylum Arthropoda; class Chilopoda; order Scutigeromorpha; family Scutigeridae; genus Thereuonema; species Thereuonema tuberculata. The sequence continues at coordinate 63,963,754 of JAFIDM010002131.1, forward strand.
TGTTCTGAAATACCAAACACCCCCATATTAGGCTTTTTTGCTGTAGAGAGAACTGTGAAAATTTCATAATTCCGTTTAATATTAAAGTAATAGCTTAAGATTTTATTCTCAGAAAAAATAAATAAAAAGAATAGAAAGGACAACACGAGGTTTACGCCCCTACCGACGTCACGTATGACGTGTAAGCACATGCTGCGAGATCTTGTGGGATAAACAAGCATATAACTTAGTGTGGATTACTCAAACAATCGTCGATTTTTGATATTTCAAGACTGAATGGTTCAGTACTGTGCAGTTCCTTATTGTAATAATTCTGTGAAAACGCTGGGAATATCTTTCTTTAATATAATATTTCCTCTATATCTATACGGGTTAAAACAAAGCACATGACTTTGTTTATTCCACAAGCCAAGCAGTAGCCTGACAGGGTATTTTGTAACTACGAAGCCCCGCCTATCGTCAAGGTATAGAGATAAGGTTTTAGATTAGTTACGAAGATACACAAAGCAAGTGGCAGGCATGTACTGTTCGTTTTCGAAATCCCGACCCATCAATCGCGGATGATTCTACTCCGCTGAGGGATGGTTCGCTGATTTTCCAAAATTCTTTTGGACATTTTCGCATTTAAGAAAAAAATAACGGAGGAGCATTTTTGCAATAGTATTTATTCTTTGGGTCATTCCATGCCAAGTGGTCAAAAATTAAAAAAAGTTCCCGCCATCATGTCTCCAATTTTGTTCAAATTTTAGCTGCAGCACCGGTAAGGTGTTGAACTAAGTTCCCCAAAATTTGAGGTCCCAAGCTTCAATAGTTGTTGATCTAGACCCCCTATCTGAAGGGTAGTCGGTCCATGTTCACGCAACATTGAACAAAATGCCACTTTTGGGGTCTAATAAAATTGAAATTAATTTATAAAAATGGCTAAAAATTTGAGATCCTGTACAATTTTTCCTGCTGATTCCAATAAAATTAATTTTAACATTGTAGACGCAAAATTCAGTCAAACAAGTTGACTCAAAGTGTGCATAAAAATTTGTTGTGACTTCCCGCCACAAAATTTGACAATATTTAGACTCTAACAACTTCAAGGCAAAAAAAGGTATGGACTTGAAATTTTGAACAAGCACTATGCTTGGGCTAGACATGTTACTGCCAAATTTGCAACTATCTAGCATCTATAGTCGCCCTGCAGGATCTCTTCAAATTTGTCACTGTTGGCACGCATGGTAAAATTTACAAAGTTTAAAAGACAATTATTAAAAAAAAGTCTATACATGTTGTTACCCCTATACATGAGTACTTCAAAACAGACATTATTTTTTTTGATTTGATTTCGTTTAAAAATGGGTGTCCTTTTTTGTTTTAGGGTTTCCGGCATTTTTGTCTTTGCAGACAGTTGCGGTAATTCTCAGCTAACACAGGCATCTAACTCACAAGTCAAACTCAAATATCAAACTCAAAAATTTTTTCACAGATACCTCTCATAAATTTCTCTTTATACTGTAAATATCAAATTTTTATTAGGTCCCCACCAGAGATATTGGGGCTCAAACCTTTGAAAAAAATGAAAAAAGAGCATTTTTAAAGCGTTATAACTTAATTAGGAAGCCAGTAACAGAGCTGAAATATTTTTTGCTAAACCTTTGGATGTATATCTTTTCTCAAAAAAATTTATATCATTGCTATTTCATTCCTTCCTGCTCAAAAGAAACCCGGAACTTTGATTTTTGTTCAAAAGCGAACATAAGTTTCAATTCAAAATTTCAGCCATTTGTGTTAGAGATATGGTAGAAATGCATAGGACATAAAATAATAAAAATAGGATATAAAATGTAGTTTAGAATGTGCTGAAAATAAGGTATTTACCGCAGCTTTCTATCGTTTTTCTTAGCTGAGTTATCGAAATTACCGCAACTGTCTGCAAAGGCCAAAATGCCGGAAACCCTAACTATTTTTAAAAACAGATGCTATTTTTAAAAACGAAATCAAATAAAAAAAATATTAATGCCTGTTTTGAAGTACTCATGTATAGGGGTAACAACAGTAAAAAAATCAATTTTTTTAAAAATGGTCGAGCAACTAGTGCTGGACCGTTTGGTATGGATTGACCCTAAATGAAGTGCAAATGAATTTATAATTATATCAATAATTTTAAATGACTATTAAGATTCAAATTCATAGAAATTGGAAAGAGCAAAATTTTCCTGAAGCAAAGATAGCCACAATCAGGCTTGGGATCCTGCAGTAAACATACCGTAATCAGGATGCAATATGTCACACAAGCACAAATTTAACATACTTTGACCTGCCTACATGGCTACTTAATGGTCGAATTGCAAAAAAAAAAAAATACATCAGTCTTGTAGAGCAACGTTTTTTCTTTCAGTGATACTGTTCACAAGCAGATTCAGGTAGACTATTTTTTAATAATTGTCTTTAAACTTTGTAAATTTTACCATGCATGCCAACAGTGCCAAATTTGAAGAGATCCTGCAGGGCGACTATAGATGCTAGATAGTTGCAAATTTGGTAGTAACATGTCTAGCCCAAGCATAGTGCTTGTTCAAAATTTCAAGTCCATACCTTTTTTTGCCTGGAAGTTGTTGGAGTCTAAATATTGTCGAATTTTGTTGCGGGAAGTCACAACAAATTTTTATGTACACTTTGAGTCAACTTGTTTGACTGAATTTTGCATCCATAACGTTAAAATTAATTTTATTGGTATCAGCAGGAAAAATTGTACAGGATCTCAAATTTTTAGCCATTTTTATAAATTACTTTCAATTTTATTAGACCCCAAAAGTGGCATTTTGTTCAATATTGCGCGAACATGGACCGATTACCCTTCAGATAAGGGGTCTAGATCAACAACTATTGAAGCTTGGGACCTCAAATTTTGGGGAACTTAGTTTAACACCTACCGGTGATACTGCTAAAATTTGAAAAAAATTGGAGTCATGATGGCGGGAACGTTTAGACCACTTGGCATGGAATGACCCCATTCCATAATTCTTTCCCGAAAAGCGCAACTAGAATGGAGCTACTAGTAAACTAACACTGATAAAAAAGTAAAAATCCCCTCTTTGTTTCTCCTCACCCCTATTTTGATAAAATCGAAGGGGACCTGACGCATGCGCAAAAGCGCTGAAGGTTCTCCTAAACAAAACCAAACAGTAGCCAAGATTTTGTTATGTGGAGTCCGACTTCGTTAAGGGGAGGAGGGTCCATTACATTACATTACATTTTTATAAATGACTTTGCTTTCTTCAAATGAAAATTTAAAAAGTAAAATGATCTTAATAATAAATCTGTAGCGAGAGTAGACTCTTTGAATTTCATCATTTACTTAGACACAATTAACATAGACACTTTTCTTTTCTGCCTCCACCCCTGGCTATTTGCCTGCAAGTGTCGAAAGATTCTTAGGGTACATAATTAATTATAAAAAAAAGTTTTTGAATATACCACGTTTTTAAAACGGACTAAAAAGTATAAAATAATTAATTACAAAAAATTGTTTTTTTAATATACCACGTTTTTAATTCGGACTAAAAAGTATAAAATATTTTTTCCTAGCCCCATATATATTCCCAACCCCATACAGACAGTCCTGAAAATTTGTCATTGTACAGTTTTAATAGCTACGAAAATACTTGTAAGATTTAAAACGAAAAACGTGGGGCGCATGCAATAGATAATTGAGATTGTATGGATGTAGTGTATATTATCTTGCAATAGATAATTGAGATGGTATGGATGGAGTGAATATTATCTTGCAATAGATAATAAATTGAGATGGCAGTGTATATTATCTTGCGACCCACGTTATTCGTTTTAAATCTTACAAGTATGTTCATAGCTATTAAAACTGTACAATCACAAATTTTCAGGACTATCTGTATGGGGTTAGGAATATATATGGTGCTAGGAAAAATTATTTTATACTTTTTAGTCCGTTTTAAAAACGTTGTATATTAAAAAAAACTATTTTTGTAATTAATTATTTTATACTTTTTAGTAAATAGTATATACGACATCAGTTAGTTGTTAAAAAAAATTAAATTTTTCATCAAAAAGTGAATGAACTCTCTTCGCATTTTCATAAATAGTGGAATATTCATTTTCACGATAAACCTACTAGCTTGAACTGATATTATTAATTTTTAAATATTAAATATTCTAATAATTATTACTTAACCTTTAAAACTAAAAACTCCTATGACAGATTTGTAAATAGTGGAATATTCATTTTTACAATAAACCTACTATCTTGCGCGAGTGTCGACGATTCAATAACAAATGTAAATTCTCTTTAAGAAGTTGATATCTGCAGTTTCTGACGTAGAGTAAATTTATTTCAGTAAATATATTGTTTATTTTCGAAAGATAATCTCCTCACTGTGATACTTAATTCATAATAGCCTTCGATTTTGTCGAAACGCTGGAGAAAATGGCGCTAGTTGTCAATGAAACGGTCGCCTTTTGTTTTAATATCACTGACCTCTACCGGCAGAAATGTTAACTACACTATTTTTTGTAAACGCAATGACGCTTATGGAATATTATTACTGTAGATTTATGAGGAAACTGTTTTAAAAATATCCATTTAAGTGGACAAGGGAGGTAAAAGGTTAACATTGAATTATCATCCAGTTCTGAGCTATGTTTAAAGTTTCAAGTCTGTAGCTCATCGGGAAATTAGTTTAAAATAAATTACAAAATTTGTACAGAACAAACAAACAAATAAACAGACAGACAAGAAAGCGAGTTAATAAAAACGTGTTAAAATAATAATAATAATAATAATACATCAACCTCATCACCCTACACGAAAAACAAGTACATACACTTAGGGAACATTTCCACCAAACAGCAGAAGACTCCTCACTTCACTCAGCCATTGTCAAGGCTGACACACACCTCACACCCCTGAACCTCGAAAACTCTTCTCCAACACTCACCACCCCTGACACCCACACTCAGCAGCTGCGTGAATCATGGGCTCGTAAGGAACTCCATGGCAGACATCATCACGAACTCAGCCAGCCTCATGTCGACATGGAAGCGTCGAACAGATGGCTGACGAGTGGTGAGCTGTTTGGGGAGACCGAAGGGTTCATGATCGCAATACAGGACCAAGTCATCTCCACACGCAACTACAAGAAACACATTCTACACGATGCAAACACACATGACGACAAATGCAGGAAATGCCACACTACACATGAGACGATCGACCACGTAATATCAGGCTGTCCCCTTCTCTCTCAAACAGACTACCTCCACCGACACAATCAGGTAGCGTCGATCGTTCATCAACAACTAGCACACAAACATTCACTTATTAAGAGCACGGTCCTGTACTACAAGTACATACCACAAAGCGTATTAGAGTCATCCTCACATAAACTATACTGGGACCGCCCCATTCACACAGACAAAACCATACATCACAACAGACCAGACATCACACTTGTTGATAAGGTCAACAAACAGACCTATCTAATTGATATTGCAGTGCCTATCAGCAAGAACATGCAGAAAACTCACGCAGACAAGATCAGTAAATACACTGATCTAGCACACGAGCTCCAGAAGCAGTGGAGGCAGGATCGAGTACGTGTTGTACCCATCGTTCTGTCTGCCACTGGTCTGGTGCCTCACACATTGCACCACAGTCTCAGCACACTAGGACTTCACAAAAACACTTATGCACAACTGCAGAAGGCTGTGGTACTCAACACTACACGCATAGTTAGGAAATTTATGGACACAAGCACACATCCCTAATCATTCTTGCACACATCTTTACACTTGGCAGTATGTGCTTTGGTCCTTCACCCGCCATATTGTTTTTGCTGGGGAAACCCAAGGTTTGAAACATACAAACATAATAATAATAATAATAGCAACAACATTCCCACCCAACACTCACCACCCCTAACACCCACACTCAGCAGCTGCGTGAATCATGGGCTCGTAAGGAACTCCATGGCAGACATCACCACGAACTCAGCCAGCCTCATGTCGACATGGAAGCGTTGAACAGATGGCTGACAAATGGCGAGCTGTTTGGGGAGACCGAAGGGTTCATTATCGCGTTACAGGACCAAGTCATCCCCACACGCAACTACAAGAAACACATCCTACACGACGCAAACACACATGACGACAGATGCAGGAAATGCCACACTACGCATGAGACGATCGACCACATAATATCAGGCTGCCCCCTTCTCTCCCAAACAGACTACCTCCACCGACACAATCAGGTAGCGTCGATTGTTCATTAACAGTTAGCACACAAACACTCACTTATTAAGAACACGGTCCCGTACTACAAGTACATACCACAAAGCGTATTAGAGTCATCCTCACATAAGCTGTACTGGGATCGTCCCATTCACACAGACAAAACCATACATCACAACAGACCTGACAACACACTTGTTGATAAGGTCAACAAACAGATCTATCTCATTCATATTGCAGTGCCTATCAGCAAGAACATGCAGAAAACTCACGCAGACAAGATCAGCAAATACACCGATCTAGCACATGAGCTCCAGAAGCAGTGGAGGCAGGGCCGAGTACATATTGTACCCATCGTCTTGTCCGCCACCGGTCTAGTATCTCACACATTGCACCACAGTCTCAGCACACTAGGACTTCACAAAAACACTTATGCACAACTGCAGAAGGCTATGGTACTCAACACAACACGCATAGTTAGGAAATTTATGGACACAACCACACATCCCTAACCATTCTTGCACACGTCTTTACACTTGGCAATATGTGCTTTGGTCCTTGATCCGCCATATTGTTTTTGCTGGGGAAACCCAAGGTTTGAAACATACAAACATAATAATAATAAATACAAATAATGTTCTGTAATAATTAACTCTTTATTATTATTATTATTGTTATTATTTTTGTAAATGGGAAAATTCAGAAAAATATTAAATTGAATTTTATATTAACGAAACAATTAACACGGTCTTCGTTATTCATCATACTTCTTCACAAATTCTCCTTTACAATATTTCGAAAATCGGTTTACGAAATATTGTAAAGGAGAATTTGTGATTATTACAGGATACTGTATTTATTTTCATTCAAGATGAGTTTAGTTTATAATTGGCCGCGCGGTTGGCGATGTCACTAAGACACTGGCCTCTCACCTCTGAGTCCCGGGTTCGGTTCTCATGTGGGTTTCGTGATGGTGGACGATCCGCGCTGGGCAGGTTTTCTCGGGGTTCTCCCGTTTCCCCTGCGAGCCTACCACCATACTTTCTCAGTCTTTCTCTCATCTATCCTCATTTCCGTGGGTTTAGCACAATAGATCTTTCAGGTCGCAGTGCTTGACTTCCTGCCACCCACATTCACCCCAAGTAAGTAGTTTACAATTAACACGGTCGTTTGGATGAAACCTAGGTTATTATAATATTAGAACTGCAATGGTGCTAAAGACATTACAATCTACAATTGTAAAAAGAGACTTACATGATGCAGTTATAACACTTCAAAGTTAAATTTCCCACTCCGAGAGTGAATGAAATGGTTTTCAGGTTTTTGACGACTTTGGAAGTGGCATTTCCTGCCCGATATGCTGTGGAGATCCCACTGATGAAACATCTGCGGCAGGGTTTTACATCCGCCCCCTTCAGTTTAAGTGGTTCCAAGCTGGAAAAGATAAAAAATCAACAATTGATTTTCTGATAAGGCTTTGCCAGACCTTTTAAGTAGTTCTGCTGATTACCACATTTTGGTGATCATTGTTTTAACATAAAACATGAGATAAATTTCTTATATAAACTTAATGCCATGCAGTAATTCATGACTTTGCATTTAATCTATGCTAACATATTTTGCACTTTATCCAAAAGTTCCTTTTAGTACTACACTATCATTCAGTTCATCACATGAAAAAAGGAATGTTACACAGTATTTAAATCTTACAATACTTTTTTCTTATTTATTATCTGCTAATACTGCAAGTTTTTCAGCAGTACACCACTACCTTTCAGTAACAATGGACAAGTATATTATTACTTAATTTATGAATATGATAATAGTCCAAATATAGTTTCTAAATTGTTAAATTGTATTAATGTCAATGTTCATATCATTAATTTCATGTTTTCTGTTAACAATCTTGTTCTGGAATTTTTTTGATCTTAACGGCTACTTAAGTTTTGGCTTGTATCTCACATCTTTCTTATCTAAATTTTTGAAGTTATCCGCTCTATAACGATGATCTCTGTTGATTAATATGTGTTGTCATTCTTGTTTTACTTTTATTTTGGTGAAAAATTCTTTGAGTAATTTTTGGCTTACAAGTTAGTCCTATATAGGATTGTAGGATATTTACGATCACATTCAAATATATAGACTCCAATATTGGGTATACTGTCTTTTACAGGAGTAGTCATTAATTTTGAGCAGTATTATTTGTATAATTTGAACGTGACACAATTTGTTTTGAACGTAAACAACTCAAATCCAGTGCCGTATTTAGGCCTACGCAACCTACATCTGCCGTTAACGTTTGTTTATTTTTAAATTCTTACCTGTTGGTGCGCTCTCATAATTTCCGATAATTTAAATCTACAGTTAAAATTCAAATTTGTGGTGTTTGTTTCAGCAACAATTTGTGGTGAAATAATAATTATTTCGAGCAGAATTATTCTGGCCTCTGGTTCGGGAAAGGACTGCAGACTGAGAGTCTTAGCTGGATCTGAACTCAAATGTTTATTCAAGTGAAATCAATGGTTTAAATAGGTTTATGTACAATGATTCGGATTGGTTGATGCGCTTTAACATTTCATTGGGACATTTAAATGCCATGTGATTAACAACTGAATTTTAACTGTAGATTTAAACTATTGGAAATTATGGGAGTGCACCAACCGTTAAGAATTTAAAAATAAACAAACAGAATTTGACAGTTAATGGAAGAATTTGAAATTTACAACAGATTAAATTATGATTGATCAAAACATTGAAACTATAAAATTGTAAATAAGATAAAATAGAATATATGGAATAAAATTGAATAAATACAAATATAGCTATAAAAATCATCACAATTTACACCTACGGTACTTATATATGGGTATGTGTTTTCACAGCATAAATGGGAGAATTTATGCAGGGGCGGCCATACTTCTAAATCCGGCCCTGCTCAAATCATATTATCAATTAAGTTGAAATCAAAAGATCTCAAAATAAAGAAGTTGGATTAGTGTATTGATTTGAAAAAAAATACAAGATATCGAAGTATCAATTCTTTTTTTTATAGAGAAGGGTTTTCGATGGCAATAAAGTATGAAATTTTGTCGTAAAAATTATTTTACAATTTTTTATCAGTTACAATCAAGAAAGAGATGTCAGTAGCATCCATAGATATCTCCATATTATCTAAGTGCCATCTTAAAAAAAACTTAATGAATTAAGGTTTTTCTTGAGATATGCTTGATCCATCATAAATAGGGTTGTAGGAATTACAGAATATGTTTATGTGCACTGGTGGCAATACACGCTCTGTTTGGTTCAAGTACATACATAGCTCTTACAAGAAAAAAAAATGATTCATAAGAAATTCTATTACCTTAACTTCATAAAAAAAATCCTCCAGTTTTCTAGTTTTTATTAACTTATAACTCAGAGAAAATATTAAGAAAAGCTCAACACAGAATTGAGTGAATCGATAGAAACTTTGCATTAGTGTTAGCTTAATTTAAAGTCTTTATTGATTCATTTTTACCATGAGATCGTTGTATGTTCGAAAAATATTGCTAAATACATTGCTTTGGTCACCGTGATTATTTGTTTTTTCCCAAGGTAGCGTAGAACATTCATATTTAACTAAATTTGTTCAATTACAGGATGATTTTAAATTCATAGGACAAACTTTAAGGGGTGGTAAGATAAGATAAACATATTTTTGTCTAACAATGTATGTCTGCAACTCTCGCGTTTACATTCTACGACAGATTGAGGAATGTTCCGACACAAGCACCGGAGCTGTTGCTATTCCTATTAGTATAATTCCTACAAGTCACTCGTCAAAGCCTCGTATTGGAGGCGAAACTGGTTGTGGAATGTAACCTTTCTAATTGTGAATAATGTTTTTCAACTAGTCTTGTGTGTTGGTTGTCCCCAGTTTATAATCACTATCTCACATATAAATTTTCTGTATTTTATTATAGATACCATAACTTTTTATCTATTCTTGACTTACTTGCTCATTAGTAGATTGGCACTTTTTATCATTTTATCCACGTCCTTATTACATTTGACTTCAACACCTGGAAAACAAAATATCTGCTTAAATAAAAGCCATGTAAATTTACTTGCTACATTCCGTTGAGATTTCTCTGTAATAAATTTATAAGGTAAAAACATACATAAAACAAATTTTCTCTGTAAATTACACTGGACAACACACAATTTGCCTCTGAAATGCTAATAAGTAATCTTTACTAATTTCGAGTAATTAACTTGTAAATTAATTCATTAACAAAAAATTTTAAAAAAATCAATACTGGTATTTCTTAATAAGATTTATATAAACATTTGAGAATGTATTGCGGCCATCGGAAATAGATGAAATCTGTGAAGGATCTACTGACATTTTAAGAAGTTCAAATAGAATTACATACACCAATAATAAACAACTGTTATTTTTAATTAAACATCACCCAAAATAGCTTTTTTGATATCAAACTCTTTTTGTTGTTTTGAAAATCATTTGACAAGTGAGAACTTTTATGTTTGAAATTGAATCATTTCTCCTAAGTTGTGCTCCTTTACTCGTGAGGGCTCAGAGAAAACTGAAATACGTTTTCAGTAGAAAAGATCCCAAAGTTATCTATTTATTTATTTGTTAATTGACCCGCAGAACTTTTCGTGATCACGTGACCTTGGATTCCGAGGTTGTTTTCTCAGTCACGTGACCTTTGTGTGAGTGTGGTGAAGGGTGAGCGGTAGGAAAGCCGACCATTTGGTCTTGTAAAATGAACGATTAGCAGTTGACCTTAACTCACGTGACTTACGGAAGACCTACGTCGATGGAAAATGAAATTTAGGCATCCTCAATACTATACCAAATATTTGACACCTTATTTGTATTTCTTTGTCTTATGCTCAGAGTAATGGGGAAAAAAAAACCCAATGTTTTCTTTTATATATGTGTATTAGGTAGATAAATTTGTTGGAGCTCAAATATCTGTATGTGTAGTGCATTGTAAGTGCAAAGTGAAACATTGGTTGCCACTTCTCCACCAATTTGTAATATACAGAAGCGCGGTTATAACGCGGTTGTTTATATCGCGAATTCGGATATAACGCGATTTGGTCTTGGACCCCGTCTATTTTCGAAAAGGTGAATAATTGTAAAATTGCAAAATTTGCCGTTTTTTCGCCTAAAATCAAATCAAAGGTGTAAATTAATATCCTTGTTTCCTTATTATTTACAGTAATTGAGACTCTATACCCACCCTAATGTCACGAAAATGCGTCAAATACAATATATTTTAAAAAAAATATCAGAATCGCGGACTATTTCGTTTAACCAAAATGAATATCGAGATCTATTTTTCTGCCAATGACAACCAGTAAAGAGGCCCATGTAATCTAATAGGCGTATGAATATCTAATTTCGATCCACGTGACTCGTCGTTTGTGCAAAATGCCAAGATGGCGGTGCCAAATCGATTTTGGCTAATATAACCCATCAAAGTGTTAAAAAGATAATGATTTACGTATTTATAAATATAAAATTCCCTCACATAGCTCTGAATGATGTAGGTAATCGCGAAATAACCATTTTAAATCGATTTGGAATCGTCTGGGCGATAATAGGGTGCGATATACGACATTTGACGTCGCGAAGTAATAAAAGTTCGGTTATATCGCGGTTATATCGCGATCTTCGAGATCTTGGATCCGAAAGACCGCGAAATAACCGAGCTTCTGTGTAATTCAAATTTGGCCAGTTTATCTACAGACATATCTAAAGGCTTTTAATTTTTTTTTTCGATTACCGTAGTAAGTAGGTGACGAAAAGTTAACATTTTTTCTTTTTTAAGATTTCGTATTAAGTAATTTCAAAATGATCTGTTTATTTTTTCAAAATCTGTTTGCCCTATGTTACTTAGATGAATATTAGATATATATATTTTCGTATAGTTATCATTTTAAAGAACTATTTACTTGAATCATGGATAAAAATAAACATTTAAATTATGTCTAGCCATCCTGTATTTCAACAATAACAAACCAATCACAGAAAGACATACTGATATATTGTTCGAAGCATATTTGGAATTTACAGTTTGCATTTATATAAGTATTATACACGAGTAAATTTACGAATATTATTTTAAACGCAATAGTTAATATTGTCAACTAATGGTAGAGAATTTCTTTTCATCTTGAGATCTTGATTAATTTGAATATTGGTTAATTACATTGGTCAGATAAATATACAAGAAAAGATCTGCATTCAGTCGAAGTGTTGAACATATTTTTAAGTTGAAGGCATTCCCAGTTACAGTAAAACCCCGCTAATCCGGCATCCGATAATCCGGCACATTTAATAATCCGGCATCGATCTAAGGGGTTTTTTTTTTTTTTTACACTGAATAAGCCTTCCGGGCGCGTTCGGCAGAGTTAAAAAACAAAACAAAAAGACATTAGGTCTTATTTCTTACCAATGCAGTAAAGTACCGTATATGTATACTTCCAATGTTGTAGGTATTATAAGTATTAACAACAATAATGTATGTACTTAACTTAATATATAATGTCTTAGTACTGTACTACATTACTTAATGTACGAAATAAAGTAACTATACTGTACTGTATGTACTGCATTAAAATATAATACTACATAAAAATATATTTTGTTGTTTTGTTTGTAATATTTTTTTTGATTTTTACCGAAATCAGAGAAATCACAATAGAACACGGAAAAATGGCCTGATACCTATTAATAGCCCTTTTGTCTCTTTATTTTAGCGGTATTTCCGCTATCCTCGCAATAACGGCTATTTTTAGACGGCGCTCAGTAATCCGGCATTTTCGGTAATCCGGCACTGCCGAAGTACCGAACGTGCCGGATTAGCGGGGTTTTACTGTATTACAACAATAAATTTCTGCTTTTTTTTGTGGACAATTAGATCAAGATATTTACCCAGAGCTTCAATATATTTTTTTCCTATATTCTAAATTTCCAAGAGCTACATTGGATCCCATGACTCACTAAGACCTTAATTTTTAAGTAAATTAGAAAGAGTTATATAATCCACGACAAACAAAGCAAACTTAAAAAGAAAAATAATAAATGAAAATAACACTCTCAGAGAGTCTTGTTGTTATTTCGTTTGCAAATACATTTAAATCCTTAACTTGTTTCCATTGATTATTATTCTTCTTTTATTTTTATTAACTTATGAATACATCAGCAATAACTCACCTTCTTTGTTAAGTTTGGCAAAAACATGATTATCGTGAGGACTTAGGAAATCAATTATTAGAAGATATAATAAGAAATAACAAGTCTTCAGCTTAAATATCTGCAAATAATTAAAAATAAATTCAATTAAACTTTCAGAACGAATACCTAAAATTTCAGAGCCAATTGTTAAAGAATTGGATTTAAAATAAATAAATTAGTCAATTTTTTAACTTGCTATAAAAATGAAAATATGTGAAACACTGTATTAAATCCATTAAAGACAAATATCTTCTTGTATACTTCTTCTTTATCACAATATTTCGAATTGTCTTCTCGACTATTCTTCTTCAGGTAATACAAAATAAAATGTATAAAGGGAATACATTATTCCTCTTTTCACAATTTTTTAAAAACAAACAATGAATTTTACCAAATTCTTATTAATAATGTTAATGTGTGATACAAATGCATCAATGACATTTCTCTAATTGTTAAAAACAATGATATTTCATTTAATAATTAAGCCACTGCACAGGTTTAAACAAATAAACATAATAAACATAATAACCTTATCGATTTCGCTAACGTATCAGTTAGCATCATCGGAGGAATAATAAAATATAAAAATAAAAAATCTTAAACAAAATCCAGTCTTTATAGGTGATGGGAAACTTCCAAACCAATGATAGGTCAGCTGCGGGTGAGGTTATCCGATGTCTGTTGTAGGGATGTAGAATGGCACAATCCATGATGCGATTGGTTCAAAATAGTCTATAGAGTTCTTGGCTATTATTTATTAAATGTTGAAATAAAGACTCAGTTGCGGCTCTTACATATACAAAGGAATATTAAATGTATTTCTGCACGTAAAATTCCTTTGTAAATGATATTTCACTAATTGTTAAAAGCTTTTTTTAAGTTATTTTCTGTTTTTTTAAATATTCTTTAAAAATCCTTAAGGAGCTACGTGATACCTTAAGAGATTTGTCCTTATTAATACATTCATTGGAGTTTATGTAGCATGATTCCATAAGAATTCTGTCCTTTTCATCATTATATTTGTGTACTATTTTGGCTATTGGATCTGGATTATGTTTTGATTCTACGGCATGGCAAGCCCAATCCGATAAATTTGGTTGATTTTTCTCGTATGCACGTACGTGTTCTGATAGCCTTTCTTTCATGGTTCTACCTGAATTTTCCTAATAAGTTTTAAACAATGTATTGTATTCTTAAGACTTTTGTCTTGAACTTTTTTTATTTGAAGCTTCTTAATTCATTCTATTTGATTATTGCTTTAGCACGGTTCTTTTCCTTTCAATCTCCCTAGCCTTTCATTATTTGCTTCATCTCGAACTGTGAAATATTTCTATCTACTTTCTGTGCTTCTCTATTTTTCCCAGCACTGGCTGTCCATTTCAAGATCTATCTAATTAATATCCTTCCAGTATTTGAAAAACTACTCTAGTATTTGAAATCTGAGAAAACTACACAATCCTAATTTGTAAACTTATAGGAGTTAGAAAAAGTAGGATATAAATTTCGAAGCAAGCTTTTTTCCTATTTCCTCTAAAGTGATTCCACAACCTTTCGTTATGAGTGTTCACATTCTAGTTCATTTTGATAGAGATTTAGATAGCAACACTACGCTCGGTATTAGACCACATACGAAGATTTTAAGAGCAAATGTGTTTCCTTGCAAAGTAGAGTAACAAGCAAAAATATCCTCTTACGTTATAAGTTATGTGATTTCAGGTAGTTAAGCAAATGTTCATAGGATTGAATCTAGAAAAAAAACATTTCGCCTCATCCAGTTGATCGAAAGAACTGAGAGGTGTCTCTTATCTCACATGACTCTGTGGAAGGATCATAGTGCTGTAATATACGACTGCCAGAAGAATACCTAATCAAAATCTATTGAAATTGTTATTGAAGCTGTAAGGTCAGAACCGAGCGATAAGGTTCAGGGATATTATCCTCCTGCGTGTCGCCCCCAATTAAATCAATCGTTTCTCAATAAAGTGAATTAATCAGAGAACTGAGGAAAATACGCTGTGTGGAAAAATACGCTGGTGTACTTTGTAATAAATAAAGTTGTTCCAAAACAATACTTCGTTAAGCCCATACTTACACGGTACTGCTTTACGTTCATAAAAGTAATTTATTTTATCAGGTGCGGAACACGATTAACTCACGAGTTACCTAATGATTAGGTGATATCTATGGTGATAAATACACGATACAAGTAATTAATATGTTGGATATCGTTTACAATATATTGAATGGGTGAGTTGAAAAAGGTACATATTCCACAAATGTAAACTTTTGGAAAACTAAAAAAAAGCTGTTTTTTAAGAAAACTAATTTTTTTACAAAAAAATTTTCTATTATCGATTTATACCTTTATGTGAAGTGAATTCATTGTGCTTTGTAAATATATAGATATATAACTTTTTATAGCATAAAACTATGAAAATATATCTCAGTGTAGTTTGTCAATTTTGTGGAATATATACCTTTTTCAACTCACTCATTCAATTTAAACTTTAGTTTAGAATATAACATTAATTTCTAATGATCACGTATTTTATTACCAACTGCGGAAGATTCAAGTGATAGGGGTGTGGAGAAGGCCTCTTAAATTTCTAAATTAAATTAAACTTTAATTTAGAATATAACATTAATTGGTAACAATCACGTGATTTTTTTACCAATGGACCACTTGAGGTTTACGCCCCTATCGACGTCACGTATGACGTGCATCCCACATGCGGCGAGAGCTTGTGGGATAAACAAACATATAACTTTGTGTGAATTACTTAAAAAATCGTCGATTTTTGATATTTCAAGACGGATGGTTCAGTACTGTGCAGATTCTTATTGTAATAATTCTGTAAAAACGCTTGAAATATCCTTCTTTAATACAATATTTCTTCTATATATCTACACCGGTTAAAACAAAGCACATGGCTTTGTTTATCCCACACGCGAAGCAGTAGCCTGGTGGGATATGTTGTAACTACGAAGCCCCGCCTATCCACAAGTGGTCCATTAAATTATATCCTTCTTTGAAAATATATTGCTGTCGTTTTCTTCAATAGGCAATAATCAACTCTACATCCAATCTGAAAATTTTGGAAGGCTTACAATCGTTGCATCCAAATCAAATCTTTTAGTTCAGCCTCTATATCAAATAGGGTTAAAAGGAAGCACATGGCTTTGTTTATCCCACAAGCCAAAAAGTAGACTGGTGGGATATTTTAGAACTACGAAGCCCCGCCTATCCTCAAGTGGTCCATTGCGGAAGGTTTCAAGTAATAGCGGTGTGGAGAAGGCCATAAAGGGCTAGGAAGTCGTATATTCTCCAATCTCCATATTAATTTGCTAACTAAATAATGTGGTGTTTTTTTTTTTTTTTTTTTTTACGTTACATATGCAAAGCTTCCGAAGCGAAGCGACAGTAGCCAGCTAGTTGTTGAATAATTCTAAAATGTTGATTTTGCATAGGTTATTTTATGTATAAATACATTCTATTGAGTGAGAATCAATTGTGCACACATTCATTGTCGTATATAACATTGAGCTATCTTTTTTTTGCGTAATTAATATTATTAATGTAATAATAATATTCCCATTATCATATGGTATTTTTTATCCAATGGAATAAAGAGAGATTGATCAATACGTCCTCCCATTCGTTAACTAACAAATCAGAAATAAAGGAAGTGAATCTAACGGAAGACATTTCCATTGTTCAGTTTCATATTCTTGAAACAGAAAATATTATCGAATGGTTTCCTTGACATCACTGTATCGCCTTACTACATTGATAATTCGAAATACTGTATAATGAGCAGTAGACAGAAATATATAAATACTCGGATTTTACGTAATTATTGTCAACACACTGGTACAAATTAAACACATTGGTGAAAAGTAGACATACAAAAATACCAATTGCCTGAAATATCCGCTCTATTTTTTGAAGAATATCCTCTTCAAAAAACTGGGTAATTACACACAAAGTTATAGTCAATTGCTGGCGCTGCCACCTTGAAGATATAGCCGCCTATGTACATATACTCACTGCATGCCAATCAGAACCGGCCCTGTTTATGGTGCTCCTCACTGTAGAAGTCTTTAAAAAGGACCTTTAAAATCTAATTACACAAGAGCAGAGACACAACGAAGTCACATTTAATTCTTTGTTCTGTAATTCAGGTTTACAGAGAGTCAAAAAAAAAAAAAAAAAAATTTTTTTTTTCATGTTTGTGAAAAAGGCAACATCGTGAAGGAAACATGCAAATGAAGTGAAACTTATAGGAAATGAAAAGCAGGGTATGATACTTAAATGATTAATATTTGGGAATGATTGTGCCTGCCTAGACTCAGCAGCGCCCTCTCAACTGGCATGTAAGAGCGTATAAGTCGAGGACTGTTGTGGATCCAAACGTGTAGTGTTTCATCGTCAGTGAGCTGTACATGTGCCTACTGGAATCAGTATACCGTAATCAATCAATTGTCGATATCAATTGGGTATCAAAGGGCACCTTATAAGCTACGGAGTTTGAAAAGGGCTGAATGATCGGCTTGCGTGAAGGAGGATTTTCATACCGCGAAATTGCTGCTCGTACAGGACACAATGCCACGACAGCGATGCGAGTGTGGAAGCAGTGGACTGACGAGAACAGGACGAAGTGAAAATCCGGAAGTGGATCACAACAGCACTGGATGATAGACATCTCATTCGATGGCAGTGACGGACCGTTCAGCTTCTTCAGCTTCGAGTGTTAGCACAACGTTGGAACAGGTCTGACATTGTCTGGTTCCACAGTTCGACGGTGTCTGCTGCGTAAAGGACTGCGTCAATGCATTCCTTTGCGGAGGATTCCCTTTGGCCTGAACCATCGACGCCTTAGGCTACAAAGGGCTCATGAACACACCCATTGGCGTGCAGATTGGCACCATGTCGTGTTCTCGGACGAGTCCCGCTCAACTTGGATTAGTGATGACCGCGTATGCATTAGACGATATCATGGCGAGTGCATCAACCAGACTGCATTGTCCACGAACGACAAGCATGATGGTTTGGAGATTAATTGGGTATCATAGCCGATCTCGGCTGCTACGAATTCTGGGCACTCTCAACAGCAGCCGCTAAATCAGGGAAGTTGTGGGGGCTGAAGTCGTACCCTTCCTTCACACACTCCTGGAACCATATTCCAACAAGACAACACCACATGTTGCCAGAAATGTCCAGGCTGACGTTGAAGCAAGGCAGATACCCCTTCTTCCCTCGCCTGCATATTCGCCCAATATATCATCTACTGAACATGTCTGAGATAAGGTCACTCAGCAACTAGCCCGTCATTATCATCAAGCAGCCAATACCGATGAACTGTGGACTCGACTAGGCTGATAGGCGATACATATCCAGGAACACATCCAAGGCCTATTTGAATCGATGCGACGGCGCATAGCAGCTCTTATTGTACTCGTGGAGGCTTTACATCATACTGATTTTTTTGCAAGTATTGTTGTTACGTTAATCTGAAACTTTAATCGTTTGTTTGTATCACTAGAAATGTGTATAATAAATTTGCTTCCATTCTGATGGTTCCCTCAGGCTGTTGTAATTTTCACAAACATGAGTGTATATAAAATGATGCTTAATTATGAAATTTATGTTACTTATAAAAAATGTTTTCTATGACAATAATCAGACTTTTAGTTTACCTTCTACATTTTTCCAATTATTCCTGAGATACAAATTATTCGTAGTATTCTGAGACTTCAGGTAAAATTATCCTATTCTTCTGAGCAAATGTCCAAATTTGTTTTCTTACTTGGTGATTTCTTTTATTAACTTTTTACTATTTTTTTTTATTTTTCCTCATTATAGTGTCTTTTTGCTTGCAATTTATTTCTTATTATTTTATTTTCTATTATTACTTTGCTAGACCTCAGTCATCTCTTTCCTTCTTCAGTGTTTTAAGGAATACGTATTTAACTTCAGATTCCACATCTTTAAGATGTTTCTCAGTGGAACTTTTGGTTGACCAATTGTGGTTATCGCAAGGTCATTTAGGCAGCTATGGAAACCAAAGACTTTTTTTTCCTGATTTCTGAATAGATATTTTTAGCTCATATTGAAAATCGAGGCAGAAAATTGAGGTCTCTTTTGTCGACCTGCTCTTCTAACTTACGAATTACAGTGAAACTTCTCCGAGCGGCCACCCCTGTATAGCGGCAACCCTTCTAAACGGCCAATTTTTCATGGCACGGATTTTTCGACTCATAGACCTAATGTTAAAATAACCTGTATCAGCGGCCATCCGACCCCCCTCTAAACGGCCACCGAGTGGGATCGCCCATTTCATTTTTCGGTAAATTCTACTCACTCCATGCTTTAATTTTGACGAAATTATCGAAAATTCCGAAGCGGTTGCAAACGAATGGGTTGGAGATCTGCTTTATAAAGTAAAAAACGAACTTGAAAAAATGGTTGTTTTAGAGAAAAGTAAAAACTTAAAACAGACACAAATTGTAGCCTTTTTTAAAAAAATGTAAGAAAGCTTGAAATAAAGTACTATACTATTTTCTCTTTAGATAAGTTTTAAATTTCATTTTAAATAAGGAATATATGTCAGACTTGTTTATATTATGCATTATAGCAATTATCTTATAATAGTAAATAAAACCCTTCAGAGCGGCCACCCCCTCTGAGCGGCCAAATATTCTCGGTACTGTGGGGTGGCCGCTCAGAGAGGTTTCACTGTACATTGTATTAGTAAACAAGTGGCCACCATATTGAAAGAAGTAGCAAATAACATCAGAACAATCACTAATAATTTCACACTAGAAAAAAAAAAATCTAATGAAGTAGAAATTAATCGAGAAGTACAAACAAAGTGATTTCTGCTGAAAAGTGACATATATTCTTGTTATTCTTAGTATATCCACAGTATATCCATCTCAAATACGAGTATTATTCATAGTAAGTTATATTCAAAATGGCTGACAGGAAGTTATAAAATAAGTTGCAAAATGTAAAATGTTATAATCTATTGCATTCAGATCTGTTTACCCTATCAGTCGCTAAAATAAAGCTTAAATTTCAATAAAAATTTAAAATCTCGTAAAATGATTAAGTTAACAACATCTTGAAATACAGACTATGGTGATTTTATAATGCTATGCCTTATGGAAATTGACTGTTAATATGAATCAAAATTTATTAAATTTAGACAAAATTGCTAAGTTGTTGATTGAGAAGATGAAAAGTTGAATTTCGTAATGAATAGTTTTATTGCTCAATGTTTTCTTTTGTTAAAAAGATTCTGTCATTGACAACCAGACTTCACTTAATTTGAGAATTTCACTTGGAAGTTTCGTGAATACTTTTTTTTTCCTATTATATGTTTAAGAAGATATTCTGTTTTTCAATTTTAATATCACACAACTCAAACCTTCAGTAATTTCAAGAAATTAAAATTAAATTAATGATGGTAAAGGAAATATAAGAAACAAATCTTATGTGCCTAAGAAACTTTTCGTATGATTCTAACAATTATTACATTGTCTTTCTGTGAATGACATTTTTGGGAAATGATTTGCTTTTATTTAATTTTCCTTTGTAATCATTAATTTTCAAATGATTAAGATGACCAAATCATAATCTCAGTTTCTATGACAAGGAAGTAAATAAAATTGGCTTAAAATTTTCACTTTCCATTTTAACTTTTAATTACTTACTACCGATATTGTCAGTAACCAAAATAGCAAATATAGAAAATTTTAATGTAAACTTTACATAAAACTGCTATAGTTTTAAGCATATTTTGATTTCCCTCAAATATTAAATTCCAGTCTTTTCCTTCCTGCTAATTTTGCTTATAAGAATAATTTTGCTTCTCACTAATTATATATTTAAAATATTTCTTTCATAATTACCATATTGGACCTAATCCTTTCTGGAGAGAGTTTCAATCAATAATCATCTCCTTCAATATTTCAAAATTGAAAGGAGGGAAGCAACTGTGAAATGCGATAGTTCCTGGTGTTGATTTAATGAGTCGTAAAATAAATTACGCTGAGACATTTATGGAAGCATCCATCAATTATCAGGATAAAAATCACGAACTGCTTACTTCAGAACCCTTTTATGTTAGATTGAGCTTCTTTTAAATGTTTTTGTTTTTTGTGTAGTTTTAATTTGTTTGTATGAATGAACTTAAAGTACTGTTGCCCTTGTTTGTATTCAATGTTGTTAAGTTCAAAGGGAATCTTTTATTTTATTTTGAATGAGAATAATATAACAAATATCCCGTTTTTGATCAATGAACTTAATTCCAATAATTCCAAAAGCATGTCATTGTCAGCAATATTAGCACATTTAACAAACATTAGAGGTGATGTCATCTCTTTATCTGAATTGCCAGAATGAGATTAATACATATTTTCTTTAGAATAATAATAAGGCTTTCCTATTGAGGAAGAATGATATGTTACAACGCAACAGTATTAAAAAACTGAGTTTAAAAGAGTTTGAGAATATTGTTAAGTGGACATACTGTAGTAGATGTTCGGTTTTTTTCGCAAAAAAGGTCTAGGTTCTAATGCAGGCGGAATCTTCCCCATTCGTCTGAACATTGGAAGTTCATTTGGAGAACTCTTCTCCCAAACTTCTTGGACTTTGTAAGGCTTGTAAAAGGCAATTGGAAACTAACACAATATCCTCCATAATTCTCAATGCACACATAAGACTGTGATCACTTATCTCTCCGCCAACAATGGGTCCTCAAATGAGAATTATAAAATAAATGAACAAGATGACGGGTTCAGAAGGTGCCAACTCTTTCTCCCGAAAGCAGGATCCCACAAAAGCAAAACATAAGCAAAAATACAGAATAATAGAAGAAATGTCAAATCCTTGGCCTGCGTTCTGCTAGGCTCAAAAGAAATTTGTTTATAGCATAAAACAAAGCTTTTAAACTAACCAGTTGAACCTAGCAAAAATGCAAGCCAAGGATTTGACAGAGCTCGAAGTGCGAAATCTTTTTGGTTCTACTGTGCCTTCCCTAGTTACCGTTTTATGTTGTTTTTCAGTTAATACATTCTTTCTAGATTCGATTACATTAGGTTATGGTTAAGTTTAATACACTTCCAAATGATAAGAAAGAATTCCTTTTGCAACGAATTTTCTTAAGAACACTGAAAGTAGTAGTTTATTGTCCGACTTTATCTGCGAATAAAAAACAATAACTTTTTGTTTCAAGAATTTTGTTGAAAGGAATATTTGCTTTAAGATGTGTTTTACTAGAACAAGGATTAAGTCTAAATAAGTTTAAATACAAGATTTATAATAAAACTTTATTTACATTGTACAATCTGAAATTTTAGTTATCAAATGACATTGATAAATTGAATTAACAGCAATTTTTTAAATATCTCTAAAGTAGTAACAAGTTGTGATGTTGGTTCTTTCAACTTTGCATTGTTCTTTCGTCGTTTAATTCAATCATTCAAAAGGGAAATATGTAAGTTATTGTTGTAGGATCTGGTTGCTGAAGACTAAAGAAATTTGTTATGTTTTGAAAGGTTTTATTATTCAATGCATCCCATACAGTGAATTTTAGTTTATTAGGCATGTAGTTCATCCCAAAGTCTTTTATTCTAGCCTGGAAGAGCTGAATTACTTGCAGACCTGGTTTTCCGAATATTTGAGGACCTCTTACACTGACAGATGGTTTGTTAGTCATCTTCACATTCAGTTCCTTTACGCATAGAGGCCTCTTGGATGGCAGAGGCTGCAAAAGTGTCCCTGATACTTTCACATTAGATATCCACAACAACACATCAAAACTAATATCAGCATTCACAATCCTGAAATATTGAAGTAAGCAGAATATAATTATCATACAAGAAATATAATAATAAATATAATTAAATATATATAATAAATACAATACAAAATGGATATTTATAAATATTAAAAAAAAAAAAAAAGATTGCCTGTCTTTTGTATTAGTGACAGGCAAACCAAAGTTTAAGATACATATAAACATCATAATTTCTTCTTTATTTTACTCCATACAATATTTCGAAAAATGTCAGTATGAATTTCAAATAACAGGAAGGCTACTTTTGATTAGGGATTAAGTTTGTAATCTACATATCATTGAGTCTAACATTTCAGAGAAAAATATCAGGTGGTCATAACAAAAGTAGTTCTATTCAGAGCTGTGTTTGTAGCTCCAACTAACAGCGAAATGCCACCAGAATAAGAAAATAGACTATTTTACTTCTATTTAAATCAGAATAGGCAAGTGGGGGAAAAAATTCCAAAAATCTACCATTACGGTAAAATATAGTGCCGTAAAAGAGGAAATACTGTGTTGACAAAGTATCAACAA
>JAFIDM010002131.1:64003595-64017147 GCA_023159025.1 Thereuonema tuberculata
GGAATACAGTCACGAATTTAAATAAGGGACTAAATAATAAAGGTAATTTTCGATTATCTGAACTCCATCCATACTGTGCATGCGCAGGGGTCATCTGATGTTATCAGGACTCTTCGACAGTATTTTGGCTGCAATTGCAGAGTTGAATTCCTCTTCTCCTCAACAGTAAATAAATTCTCTCGTTGTATATTTACTACCTTAATTACGACTCACAAAGCGCGCTACGACAATGTTGGTGGCTTCAGATAACAGAAAAGTACCAATAATAATTTAGTTTTCTTAAACATTTTCAAGCTTTCCTAGGTAAATTATGAGATTTTTAAATAAAACTAGTGAAATATCTCTCACCTATATCTGCTTTCACAGCTATACAAGCAAAAACAGCCAAACACATCGTCACTAGGATATTGCTACTCGCCATATTTCTCTACACACACAAGGAAGAAAAATAATATATATGTAGATACCGATTTCAATTAGGAGAATTTAAAATTCAGAGAAAAATGAAAAATCCACAATTAATCCCTGGTTAGTTTCTAACTAATTTACTTCCTTTGAATTAACATGAAACGATATATTGCTTTTAACATTTACTTCGAAGATAGTATATGGTATAAGTTAAGCCTAATTGCCATCCAGGAAAATAACATTTTCAAATAATGTAATGTAGCCTGAAATACTTACATGTTGCTGTTAGGAAGACTTGTGGTTTCACTTCTTATCTTTAAACGTATTTTAACTGGGAAATCCCATTTGTTTCACAAGAAGGAGAGTCTTAATCTTAGTTCACTGTTACAGAATATTCCCTCCCCTTTCTTCTTTCCCTAATGGAAGGTGCTAATCTGCTTATTACTTGAGCACCCAATGAGAAGCCTTTAAAATCTAAGTATTCGGAAATGAAGGAATTTGTTTTTTAATCGTAGAGTAATATACGTTTATAAAGAAATTTTCGTTACACACATTTTGTTTGTTTTAATTAAATGTTAATTTTGATAATTTAAATATTTAACTTTCTATTTCTGAATAATGGAGCTTTTGGGAGACGGGGAGGGGGGGAATGTTTCCTGCTACCAAATATTTTGTAGCTTAGGAAACAGATTGAGTCATGAATGAGGGGTGAGAAATTGTTCGTAAAATTGCTGCCATGTTTTTTATCAAGCTGTTGCAATTACATTTTTTTCCTTTTGCAAAACCTTTTTCGTATTCAATCTTTTTCTCTTCTATTTCAAACTACATGTCATACTAGTGCAAGAGAACTGCTAAATACGTAATTTACTGTTTTTAAAAAAAATATTTAAAAAAAAAACCCCAAAAAAACAACAAAACAAATCCAACAGTGAATGGATTGTAATATCAAGTATCAACATCGAGTTCTCGATAATTTCTATAGTTAAGTATACGTGTCTTATAAAATATACTGAAATGATAACAGCCGAATAACCAGATATTAATATAATTATTAGAACTATAATTAAGTAATTACGATTTGACTGCTTTAGAAACCTACGGAATTAATAAAAATATAATGGAATACTTGATTACCATAGTATTGATATTTAATGATAGTAAAAATATGTAAACAAAGAATTTTGCTTATTTTTATTGTTGTGATTTCAAAGGCATTTTTGTTGTTGTTTTTGTTTTTTTGTTTTTTTTTCCGGGCATTTTAATATATGGGCACGTATAAATTGATTTTATTGTGAAGATAAATGCAGTTTTTTGATTTTAAAAAAATACAAATAAATATTTTCTTTCTCTTTTTTTTATCTAATAGAAAATTTACTTCAAAATAAAAAAGCACAGCTCAGAGATTAAGGAATATTTATGTCTTGTATAGAATAGTTTGGCTTAAGAACCCTGCTCTGCTGATTAAAATATAAATAATTGATATATTTATTAAAGATATAAATAATTTTATATTGGAAACCAGTTTTAAATATAACTTAGGTTATGAAAATTTCATTGAATGGAAACTTAATTTAATATCTAAAATCAATAGCATTAAACATACATCATATGATAGAGTTAATAGTTCTACAAATCATAAATTTAATTTACTTAAAATTAAAAAAACCGTTTCTATTTATCACAAAAATTATATTTTCACTAACTATAGATAAAGCACACAATAATTTAGCTATCATTTGAAAACAATTTTATTTTAACAAAATTAAAGAATTATTAAATGATCAATCTGTTTTTTTAAAAATTAATCGTGCGGTTTAGCCGGTGGGCTGCCGTTGTGGCCGATGCGGCAGCACCCGGGTTCGAATCCCGGTGGTGGCATGGCTGTTTCTTTCTTCTTCTGTGTTTCGTCCGTTTCCCACCTGGGACTTACTCTCTCAGGGTTATCCTGGACGGGATATAATTCTCGTCCCCCCTTTCTTGAATTTCACTAGCCTCGCCCTGACGTTGTCAGGTTGAGCTAGTCACGTGGTCCCTAGTTGGCCAAAATCGATAAAAGGAAGGAAAACTAAAGATTCTATTTTAAATAACTTGGATAAGTGTTTTTCTAAATTTAAAGATCAATTTAAAACACTTAAATATAAAAAAATTAAAATTAACAGAAATTTAAATTATTTATTTCTAAATCCAAAGATGTATAAAATTGGCAAATTTAGAATGATTTGTAGTACAACTAATTCTATTTTAAAGCAATGAAATATTTTTTTACAAATTTTTCTCAATAAATTACATGAAATTATTAAAAATAAAATTAATCCTGATTTTTATTGGCTTATTCACAATCATGATGATGTTATTAAATATGTAAATAATACTAAATTTTTTAATATAATTACAGCAGATTTTGAAAATTTATTTACAAATATACCTTTAGATTCTTTATTACAACAAATAAAATTTTTAATTTCAGAATTTAATATAAATAATTTATTTAATATTTCAATTAATAAATTTATTAATTTTCTTCAATTTAATTTATACAATAATTATATTGAATTTGATAATGAAATATATTCCCAAATCAGAGGTATTGGTATGGGGTAAATTATAGTAGCATTCTTGCTAATTTATTTTTATTGGCATATGAGTATCAATTCAGTATTAATACCCTATACAATTCAAAATTTATAGATATGTAGATGATTTGATTATTTTTAATACTAATTTTAAAATTGATTATATAGAAGACAAAATTTATAAAAATATTATTAAATTGTAACAAACTAATAATAATTCTGATTTTGTTGATTTTTTTAGATTTACGAATATATTATCATCAACAAATTCCATATATTAAACTAGTTAATAAAACATTTTTATTTCCATTGAAAATTAATAAATTTCATAAATTCACCAGTAATGTAAGTTTAAATTTATTTAAAAATATTTTTATCCAAGAGCTCAAAAGATATCTTGATATTAATTCTAAATTTGAAGATTTTTTACATAATTTAAATTACCTTATTAATGAATTTATAAATAATAATTTTCCAATTCAAGTTTTAAATACATACATTTTACAATTTCAAAAAAAAATTAAATTTAAAATTTATAAAAAAATATAAAGTTAAAAATATTCATAATTTCATTTAATCATTTTAATTCTTCAAGATAGGATTTGTTGATTTATAATCATTTAAGTTATCTCATGACAATTCAAAATTAAATCCTTTATATTAGGAAGTTTTGAGTTTGATCTGATGACTGTCATCTATTTATTTTTTATATTTTTATTTAAAAATTTTTTTTTATTAAAAATATATATAAAAAAGTAAAAAGAAGTATATAATATAAAAGAAATTACAAAAAAAGATATAAAATTAAAAACTTAAAATAAGAATAAACGATAAAAAAGAGCAAACCTCTTCATATTGCGTTATTGCTTACAAAAAATTTTAGTATCTAAATTTCTCGCTAGATGCCACTGATGACGTGAGGGTAAAATTGGATTGTTATTCTCACAGAAACAGCTTTCTGAATTTTGTATTGGTTTTTTCAAATTTCAGAATGCTGTCCGGCTATTTTGTTTAGTAATATAAGTTAATTTTATTCTTATATTCTTTACGTTCTAAATTTTCTAAATTGCAAATGATTGATTGAAATAAGACATTATTTGTCTCAGGACAAGAATCTGAAGACAGAACACATTTACTGTTTAACTTGGGTTCGCAGAGATATTTTATTTATTTCATTTTTTTTTTAAGTAATTTTCAAAAAAAATATTTTACGTAATCTCGTACAACACAACTTAAAAAGATTTAATTGTAAAAAAAAAAGAAAAGAAGCCTTTTGAGCAGGACTTTGGAGCGGAGCCCGGAGCTGGAGCACGGAGCAGTGCAGCAATGGGTTTTTGCCGGAGCTGGAGCGGAGGCGGAGCGTACAAGTTTTTGACTGCTCCAGATTCTTTTTTTAAATATTTACCAGTCCTATTAGGTGTAACTACAAAATTACTCCTGTTTTATAGGTGATGGAAAGTTTAATGTGTCTTTCCAAAAACAAAATTTAATTAATGTTAAATGTAGATTTGAAGTTTTTTACTATATTTTTATTGACTGTATCATATATTAATTGGTTTTTGATTTCTCTAAAATTATTGCAATTTTAATTATTCCAATTTATTTGTCTAAATATTTTTGAGGAAGTATATTCATTTACTCTAAAGCCAAACTTATTGTTTATAGTAGAAATGTTGAAAATCTTCAACCAACTAAGTCTTGTTTTGTTTTCAGAAGAGTATTTTTCTCTGATGTTTTTATATTTAGATATATTTTTCAAGACTACATTATAAATAAAATTTTCTTCCATATTCAAAACTTTATATTTTACTCTTATTCTTGTTTTATTTTCTTCATTTTAATTTTTAAAATGTACATAAATATTATCAAAAATTTTAAAGATTAAATTTATTTATGTTATTTGTTTGTTGCTTGTTATGATGTGAGCTGTAAAAAAAATTCAGCAACAATGAAGCCGTTTCTAATTCTGATAATATAAACAAAACCGAAATTGTTTCATTGAAAAAAGAAACTGAAGAACATGATGGCCGACACTCGACATGGATGTTCCTGCACAATGGGTTGGGGATCCTAGCCTTATACTGCCAACAGGGCGTATATAAGGGGGAGGGGGCTTTCCCCCCCCCCCCCCCCCCGAAATAATGAAGATATGTCCTCCCAACGTTTTTTTTTTTTTTTGAGCAGATAGGTTTCCATGGGTGTTTATTTAAAATTACTTAACCCTCACTTACACGGCTTATGTGGCGGTACAATTTTACACGGGTGGTGTAGTGAGTGCGCCATCTCGTTTTTTAGCAATCAATGTTAAATAAACTGTTATTCGTCAAACTTTTTCTTTCTAAATGTTATTGTTTGGATTCAGTAATAATTAAATAAGCATGCATCCATAAAAAATTTATTACAAAACCACTTGAAATTTCTTTAAGACTGAAAAATGCGTTTTTGTTTTCTAAACATAAATCTTGTATGAAACTTCATAAATAATGTTCAAAACTTTTTCTTTAGCTGTAATAAAGATCTAAAAGACACATAACAAAGTAGTCAAACATTTAAAAAAATGTTTTTAACAGTTTTTGTTTTATAGATATTTTTTATGAAAAATTCATTCTCACCTTGCTCTGTAGCATTTTGTTCTTCCGAAGTAACTTCTTCCCCCATATCAGGCCCATAATCACATTCTGAATCAGAATCATGATCACTATGCTAGTATAGGAGGGTAGGTGGCGGGCCAGCCCCGTCCTCTGTTGCTAAGTGATTTTTTTTTACTTTATTGTTGCACGGCGCACTCAGTGCGCCATGCCGTGCGTTTGAGGGTTAACTTAACCTTACATTAATCTTGCCCCCCCCCCCGAAAATATATTCTATATTCGCCACTGATTGCCAACATGGCTGTCTGAAGATAATTCAAAAGTCCAATTGATGAGGTGTGGCATTCACACTCTTCAGTTGGCAATCTGGGATGGATTGAAGAAAGAACCCGCCAAGGAA
Source organism: Thereuonema tuberculata (assembly GCA_023159025.1). Taxonomy (NCBI): domain Eukaryota; kingdom Metazoa; phylum Arthropoda; class Chilopoda; order Scutigeromorpha; family Scutigeridae; genus Thereuonema; species Thereuonema tuberculata. Next base: position 64,009,565 of record JAFIDM010002131.1, read on the forward strand.
TTTTTAGGGAAAATACGGCAAGTTGTTATCAAATTACCAACCCCAAATATTCGCAGTATTCTTCTAAAAAAATCATGGGCTAACCCAACCTTTGGATACTGAGACTTGTTGGGGTTCAACGTTTGCAATGATTGATTAACTATGTGTTTTTCAACATTATTGTGAACAAGTAGCTGCGGCTGGAGCCAGAGAATTGATATTAACTAAAGCCGAATGGGACGAAGTTGAGAATATAAGAGATCTCCTGGCAAAGCCAAATTTTACGACCCGTAACCCTTCAAGCAGCTGACATAACTCCGAGAGTTTTCATGAAGCAGTGGCAAAAACTTGCAAAATTTGTCCAAGACAATGGCGGACAAATTGCTATGGGAATTTTGATCTCCATGCGAAAACATGAATAAAATCTTTTCCAAAATACCCATTTTCTTGACGAGTCTATGAACATACAGAATTTTATTGAGTTCGTCGCAAACGACAAAAGCAAAAGAAGGACTTTTTGATATTGCAACGATGACTCGAAAAATTAAAGATTTTTAAACGTTTTGATATGAGGCAAGAGGGCGAAAGGCTGGAATCCTCAACAATTGAATCCGAGCAACCACATCGAGTAGTAAGTTTTCAATTATCACAGAAAGGAAAAACAAATACTTCGATTTCAGCAGAACATTCTTCAGAAGATGATGATTTTGAAAAAAAGCTGGACAAGCTGGAAAAAACGTCAGAGTTTCAGAAATGCAACATTCGAATGAAGAAGACTTTGATAGGAAGTTTCACCAAGATTGTCATGCAATCGAGGGTGTAGGTAGACTCAAAGTAAATCAGCATTTGAAGCTATTGAGGGTTACCCACACTGAATTCAAGCTGCCTGTCGAGTTGCATTGAGTATGTCTACAACACAAGCCAGTGGCGAGCGATTATTTTCTGCTTTAAAATTGATATTAAATGATACAAGACTGTCAGCTGTTGTGTTTTATAGAATTAATTATGATGATTAATAAAGTTTAGTTAAAAAAAACTACTTGTTTTTAATATTTGATCTTTGGTAATACGAATTAAAAAATGTATTTGGAGCATGGAGCGGAGCATGGACCAAGTATTTTCATGTCGGAGCGGACCTGGAGTGGAGCAATTGAAAATTTTGTCTGCTCCAAAGCCCTGCTTTTGAGTTAAGCTGAGACCCTGGGACGGCCGTTTCAAGCGAGTGAAAACCAAAAAGGTGCCATTACATAAGAACAATTTTTGAGTCATTTTAGACCCCCCCCCCTGTAAGCTAAAATAAGCAGATGCACGACGTAAGATTTACGTCGTGCTTACGTAAGATTTGCCAGATCATTAACAGTAAATTCCACTGAATAATAAAATTAAAACAGTCAAAATTATATCAAAATCTTAACGCGTGCATGTTTGTCTGTCTTATGATACCCATCTCCCCCTTGACAGAGAACGAGAAAGAAATGCTGAAGCATATCGCCGAATTACGATCTGATCGCTTCCGATAAAATTTTGTTTATAAAATTGTGCATATTATGGGGCCGCTTTGCTTTTGACACTGTCTAAAAGCATTAATTACCTTTTTTGTTTTCTTTTTTTATTATTGTTACATATTTTTCTTGTTAATAACACATTCTTTCTATATTTACTATAGACTATATACCGCTCCAGTAGAAATCCTGCAATACAATCAATCAATTCCCCCCCCCCCCAAAAAAAAGTATCTTTCTGATAGCAATCGTTGTTTGGGGTTTTTTTTTTTTAGTATTCCATAGTTGTTATTTTGTTGTATATCGTTCTTAAATAATGCATTGTTTTGCTTCGTACCTGGGAACTTTTATTTTAAGTATAAACAACTCCCCTCCATTTTTTTCTGTGTTTGTTGTTAATGTACTTTTATCTATCAAAAATGACATACAGCCTAAAAGTAGCCTAATAATCCATTGTATTGTATTTCAATATGCCTAATTTAACCAAATCTTTTTTAACAACTTCCTTCATTATTCTTGCGCGTAAATTTTGAACAGTCACCATTTTGTGTCAAAATGGCGAATGAAAATAATTTTCCTGGCATCTCTTTAACAATTTAGTTGGTTTCTACATCACATTTCTTAATTGTACATTTTGAAAGAAATAAATTCGAATTCATTTCGAAAGAAAAAGAAATAGTTTTATTTTAAAATTTAACATAAATGGTATAAACCGCCTAACATAGCGATCATTTTCTTTATTTCGTTAAATATTTGACAATAGACTGCATAGTGGATCCTTGCAATGCTGCTCTTACGATGAATTGAAGCCAAATATTGAACTGGATTTTGTTTATGACTTTAGTAGACGCTTGACCTTCTGTAGATTTGTCTTCAAGAATAACCACATTGATTTTATCTACGGAGAAGGAAGATCCTGGCTGTGTTCCTTGTTTGAAATCAACCGATATTTTCACATTGGATGTCTTGAAAGTTTCTTTTATTATAGATTTCGACAACCAAGTACTGAAAGTAAAGAAATTGAACATTTTAGAAAATAAACTGAATTCTTAACAGGAGTGCTTTATTTATTATTTCTATTTATAACTGGTAAACTAAAATAGATCTCCAAAGACCAAGAAGTTATTGGCTTTTAAGAATTGCTGAAGTTACATAGGCAAAATTTAAAAAATAAAATCCTAATGTTTTGGCATTTAAAAAAATATATACTAAAAGCTATTTTCCTTAATAACAATATACGTAATAAGTCACGTTGATATTATCTTTGACGGTAGTTTGACTAGAAGAGGCTGCTCTTGTAATTTTTACCAAAATTACCAGTTTTTTTCCTCTGAAACTAATATTTATTAATACTAATATAAAATTTAAATATATTAAATAAAAACGGCTATTGTTCAGTGATCCATCTATTGAGATCTGATGTATGTATTTCCTATACATACTATAGTGGATGTATTTCCTATATTTGATGGATTTCCTATAATGAAATTTAATAATCATAAAATGTAATCCTGTAATAAAATTTCGTAAACCTGAAATCCCGTCTAAAAAGAATAAATTTGCCTATTTTATTTAAAAGATTACTTAGCTTTTAAAATCGCAGAAAACAAAGATAAGTGAAAAGTAGGGGAAGGTGTTGTACCTTTGACCGATTGTACCTTTGACCACCCTTGCTTGTGCTGTCATCTTATCAGCATACTTTAAAAGCTTTTCTGTTTAATGTATAGCATTCGCACTATTTGCGCCTTTAAACCTTCAGTAGCAGTTAGATCTTTGACTTGCAAGGAGTGAAAAATATTTTTCCAATTCCATCACCGAAAAGTAAGTATTTTGCAAGTGAATGTTTCTTTAATAACCTTGTTTGTTTTCTTTTGATTGTTATTTTAACAATAATGAGTAATACATGCAGGGTGGTCCAAACGGTGACGTCCAAAATTTTTTTATAGATTCCTGACATCTAGGGGTACAAGGAAATACCCCATGTTTATAATGGTTTTTTGTGTAGTTTTCGAGTTATGAGTACTTTTGTATATTTTGTGAATTTTCGATGGAACCACCGTCAAACTGATGTATGTTGCAAAATATAGAATATGTTGTGAATGTTTTTGTCGCAGCATACTCCGCATAATGTGTACTGTCACATAGAAAATAACCCAGCGTCCTACAAAGAAGGGAAGGTTTACAAATTTCAATCGAAACTGAGAAATGTAGGGTAGAGTGAGACAGAGTGCAATTTTGAACATCAAAAAAAATTAAAAAAAACTTTCCATGACATCGAAGGCAATTTGAAAAACTTCGCGGAACCCTAAGCTTCCTAAATCATGAAAAAAAAATTGGGCTTAATAGGCATGTTGTAGCCTAATTCAGCCTTCAAATGTATAAAGGTGAAACTGTCCGAGGTGGTATTATTGGTTAACGTGCCATCCACAAGATTATGAAGCAAGAAAATTTATCAATTACCAAAATAAACATTACCAAATGAACGTGGATTGAGGAAAGAATGAAAAAAAGGTATAATTTATGTTATGATATGATACCGTTATTATCGATAACTAATAATTATGGTGGGTAATTCAAGGAGCAGTATTCCTAAGTAAGAAAACAAATACAAATGGTAGATGGAACTGTATTTTACAATAAATGTTCGAAATGTCCCCCTCCCGCTTCAATACATAGTCGACAACGCCTTATAAACTTTTGTTGCAAACGTCGAAAAGCACCTGCATTTGCTCTGATTCGAATTTCGGCTTGTCGTAATTGTTCTCGCAGCTCTGCTTCGGTGTTGATTTCGCGCGCATAAACCATCTCTTTGTCATATCCCCAGAGAAAAAAATCAATTGGGTTTAAATCTGGTGAACGTGCAGGCCAAGGAATCGGGCCGCCACGCCCAATCCATCGTCCAGGGAATGTTTGATTAAAGTGCTGTCTTACCTCTCTGGCATAATGGCAAGGAGCACCATCATTTTGAAAAATCATGTTCCGTCGTATGGCTAAGGGTTCATCCTCCAATAAGTCATGTAAGTTATTTTGTAGAAAGGCTAAATATTGGGCTCCATTTATCCTAGTATGTAATTCGAAAGGTCCTACAAGTTCCTCGTTGACAATTCCCGACCACAAATTGATACTGTAGCGTGTTTGAAAATTAGCTGACCTTACCATGTGTGGGTTTTTAACGGCCCAACTGTGAGAATTGTGCATATTAAAGACTCCGGTTCTGTTCAACCTTCGATTGAAATTTGTAAACCTTCCCTTATTGGTAGGACGATGGGTATTTTCTATGTGACAGTATACATTATGCGGAGTATGCTACGACAAAAACATTCACAACATTATTCCATATTTTGCAACATACATCAGTTAGACGGTGGTTCCATCGAAAATTCACAAAATATACAAAAGTACTCATAACTCGAAAACTACACAAAAAACCATTACAAACATGGGGTATTTCCTTGTACCCCTAGATGTCAGGAATCAAAAAAATATTTTTGGACATCACCGTTTGGACCACCCTGTATATGCCTATAGATTAATTGTTAGGACTTTTAAGATGACTGGATTAACCTAAAAATTGTAGCATGGCGTGAAACGTAAGTTTGACTGATGTTGTACCTTTGACCACAGCAGTGTGTTGTTCCTCTGACCAGCTCAAAGGTACAACATTACTTAACATAATGTGTAAATGTTTTTATTTACAGTCATTTTAGCATTATGTAAGATGGAAATTTAAATATTTTTTGCCAAATTTTTATTTTTTTACCAAATCTAATCCAAAGAAAGTAAACAATCGACTGTTTATCCACGACTTTGAGTCTGATGTTGAAGATTCATCAGGGGAAAGAATTTTCGATCTTTCAGATGAATGCCATGAGTTGGAGAAGGAATTAAACTTTGAAAAAGAAGATTTAGTTGAAGAAAGTTATGTCCTTATCAAGCTGACAATAAAAAACAAAACAAAACAAGAAATACTTTGTGGCCCAAATAAAGGAAGCCGCATGTAATTATTTTAAAGTTAAATATTTGAAAAAACTACCGAAGATGGAAAAATTCATCCAACAAGATAACCAGCTCAACGACATAGAACTACAAGATATTGTGGCCAGGCTACCAAATCCAACCACAGCTCGACTAAAAGAATGTCTGTCTTTTGGAGATAGACATTAATTTTTCATTGTATAATGTAGAGTAAACGGGCAGGAGTAGGCTTCTTAAGCCATTAGAATTTATTTCATGTTTTATTATTCTACTTTGAATTGCATATATTTGCCAAATGTATACATTTCTGAATAAAAATGTTAATTAAGTAACTTGTATCTAACTGTCAGTTTCTATAACCATCTGGTCAAAGGTACAACACGTAGTTGTACCTTTGACCACAAGGTATAGTTTTTTTTGTAAAATAAAAATAAAATACTTATACTCAAAATATAATATATATAAAACACATGCAGTTGATGGCAAGATGAGTGAAGATCACTTGTATCCATTCAGGTAAGGATTTACTTGAGTACAAAAAATTTTAAAATTCATTTAGTGAAAACTGGTCAAAGGTACAACACCTTCCCCTACATGATAAAAATATGCTTAAAAATTATATTAAACATATATTAAATGCAAAAAACTTCATTATTCTGTATCAGAAGCATCTCTAAAATATTTCAATCCAGTTGAAATGAAATTGAAGATTAGAAAAATAAATATGACATATCATCAATAACCGGGACTTAATGATTTGTAAGGTAGCATCAAATGTTTATTACATATAGGAAGATTTTCACTCCTGCCTCTTTCATAAGCAACTGTTATATCGTTTCCATACATATTTATTCTCTGTATTCTAAATTTATTTACTTCCTTACCTTTTCCTACAAAAGCAGGTACCATTTAGTTGCGGGAACGCCATTGTTAGTTTCAGAAGAGCAAATTTTGGTGAATTCAAAGAAAACTGAGCTGGACCAGATCTAGTCATTGAAGAGAGGCCATTGAGACTGCAATTGTCACAATTCCTCACTGAAGTCAAAAAGAAAGGCTCTAATTTCCTAAGAAGAAGGAAATAGAAAAGAAGTTTAAAAATATTTAAGAAAATATAGGCTTAAGCATTTCCAATTGATATTTAAGTCACTATAAAAAATATTATTTCTTTCACTTATTTTAATGAATTAATAATAATCTCTTTAGTTTCTTCCATTGATTATTAAAACAGTTTTAATTCTTAGCTTATCCCAACGATTCTTCAAATTGTATTTATTTTTAAAGCTTCCTGCAATTAATTTGAAAAGGCCTAAAGTGCGATACTTACTTACTACTGTTGGGTTGATGAACTAAAAGAACCAATTCGTCAATGAAATTATTGACATCTACTTTGGCGCCATTTGACGATAGTTTGTCTAATAATGCATTCCATTGAGATTCTAAAAATAAACAAAGAATTATTATAAATTGGCTGATAGCTTTGACAGCGTTTAAAAGTCGGAGTACTACATATCGTATTATGTTTAATATAGTGGTCACATAAACACACACACACACATCCGCGGCCAGATTGTCAGTTTAATGTTTTTTTGGAGGTCGAAAACCGAAATATTGTTCAAGTAATTTTAAATTACCAGTTTTTTAAAGAGTGTGACAAATGTCCTGTTTCTTATCCTGTTTCTCTATAATTTAAAATTGTTTCATCCTCACATGTCCTGTGCTCGTGAGAATTGAGAAAGATTTAAAAATCAGAAAGATTTGAAGCAAACTCAGGTGAGAACAGGTGAGAACCTCGCAAGACATTTGTTTGGCACTTTCCCCCGTTAACTCACAGAAATTGTCAGAAAATCTTTCTGGTCAAATTCGCATCTTTTCTGTCAAATTATGATGTTGACTGCAACTAGTCCATCTACAGCGTAGTGTTAGAAGTTATTGAAATCAATAAACAAATTAATAAAAAATAAAAGATCTGCAAATTAAATCAATATGAAAATAATACTATGAAATATAAGGATTAGGTTTTATAATAATATTGATTATGATTGTTATTAAATAAAAATATTAATACATTCCTTGTATTTTCAATATTTTTTTTTAAACAGAGTCTCGATTGAAATACAGTGATCCCTC
>JAFIDM010002131.1:64017547-64101313 GCA_023159025.1 Thereuonema tuberculata
ACCGTCAGCGACTCCAGCAGAAGAGCATCCGAGTGAACCTCAACCCTGTACAAAAGGGAGTGAGTGACTGAATGTGTAATATTAAGGTTTTATAATTAAAATGATTTAAGTAAAATATACTGTATATATATTTACAGTATACTGTACATAAAGTATAAATATATATATTTTAAACATTCTGGTACCCACACACACATACGGAAATACCTAGGGGGACCAATCCTACTTCGCGGATTTTCACCTGTCGCGGGGGGCTCTGGCAACACCCCCTGAAAGGATATCTCCGACTTGTCATATGTTTTAGATGAAATGGAATCTTTTTTAAATACAGATGAACTTCAAAATAATATCATCTCTTTAGCTGTAGATTTATTAGATACAGCTATCAACTCAAGTGACTCTGAAAACATAACATTGTCTTTTTTAAAAGAACAGTTACAGTTACTTGCTGTAAGTAATAAAAGACACAGATATTCAACACAATTTTTAATATTTTCATCTTTGATGTTTTCTATATCACCTCATGCATACAAGTTTTTAAGACATTCAGGAAATGTAATTTTGCCTCATCCATCAACAATAAGAAAACTTTGTGCTTCACTGAAAGCAAGTCCTTCACAAGAACAGTTTAAAGAAAATTTTTTAAAATATGCCAAAGAAAAGTCCAATTTTCTTTCAGAACATGATAAAACTGTCATTCTGTTGATTGATGAAATACATCTGAAACCGTTCTTTGATTACACTGGAGGTAATGTTCTCGGCATGAGTTTCAACTGTCAAGATGTTGCAGCTAGTGCTCATGTTTTTATGATATCCAGCTTATTATCCCCATACAAAGATGTGATACATATTGTACCAGTGAAAACCATTACTGCTGATATATTGCATTCACTGATAAAAGAAATTATTATTGGTTTGGAAGATATAGGATTTTCTGTTGTATGTGTAGTTTCAGATAACAACTCCATAAATAGAAGAGCCATGTCCTTTTTTTCCAAAAATCAACTAAACAGCATTGTGTTTCCACATCCTGTGTCTATCCAAAGACCTCTTTTTTTCATTATTGATTCTGTGCATGTTTTTAAGTGCATTAGAAATAACTGGCTCAATCAAAAAAACCAGTGCATGGTTTACCCAAAATTTGACAGCCTCCCAGAAAAAGTTGACATGCAAACTGCTTCATTTCATACACTAAAAAGGCTTCACGAAATAGAGCAAGATCATTTAGTCAAATATAGTAAAGGACTTACTTTGAAAGCATTGTGTCCATCAAATCTGGAGCGCCAGAATGTGAAACTTGTTACCCAAGTCTTTAATGATTATACAATTTCAGCATTGAATGAATTAGGTGAAAAGCATAATTTACCCCACTATGCTTCCACGGCTGAATTCATTAATATTATTTTACAATGGTGGAAGATAATGAATGTTAAAAACATGATGAAAGGAATTCATAAAAGGGATACATTTATGGAGCCATTAACAGTCAACGAAAGTGATTCGAAACGGAAATATCTCGAAAAGGTACTGCTGTGGCTCGATGTTTGGAAAAAAACTCGTCGTGATACTGGGATTTTGACCAATGAAACTCATTTGGCATTATCTAATACCACACATGCTATTTTGGAGATATCAAAATATTGTGTTGAAGAACTTGGAATGGCATTTATTTTGCCTGGAAAACTTCAGACTGATCCACTGGAAGAACGATTTGGAAAATATCGGCAGCTTGCAGGATCTCAATACAATATCTCAATCAGACAAGTATTTGAATGTGAAGCAAAACTTCGCATTCAAAATTCCCTAGATCTTGTATTGAAATCTGACAAATTTGGAATCATTAATATAAAGAACTTTGATTTTAGTGAAAGTGAAGAAGAGAAAAATGTAACATTAAATGATAGGAAGAACAAAGTTCCTGACTGTTTTAAAGAGATCACTGTAAATAAGACCGATTTAAAGGATATTGAATCTCAAGTACCTGTTCTCGGATACCTAGCTGGCTATTGTGTTTATAAATTAACTCAGAGTCTAAGTTGTTCCATCTGCAGAAGCGGTTTGGAATCTGAATTTGAGAGTGGAAACCCTGCTCACAGTTTAATTTCAGCAGCTGATCGTGGTGCTTTGAAATATCCACATAATGACATTGTTAATATTGCTATGCTTAATTATGTTGTATTTCAAAAACTTTTAAGTAATAAGTATGAAAATGACTTCCTACACATAGGGAATCAACGTAGCTTAGTTGCAACCATCACATTAAGCCAATTAACTGAAGAACTTCATCACTTAGATGTATGCAATAAAGGACACACTGTTGAAATGATAATAAGAAAAATTATTAAAATGATAACAAATACACTGCTAAAAAATTATTGTAATAAAAGAAATGATATAAAGAAAAAGGAGCCAGCTAAGAAACGTAAGTTAGACACACTGCAAGGCAGCAAAATATTAAGAACACTTTCAAATTAAATTTTCAAATCTACGATTAAATGCATACATCTAAATGATGAAGTTCTTCAGTTACTTGACTTAAAGTGATGAATGCTACTTAGAAACGTTGATTCCTTATGTGTGGGAAGTCATTTTCATACTTATAACTGTTAGTATTTCGCGTTTACATTTGCTATTAAGCTTTTATTTTTCTATTTATTTCCTATAAACACGTTTTGTTTTACTTTTATTATCCAAATAAAAGATCTGTTAACTTAAATAAAAAATGAGCTACAGATTTCAAATCTAAGATTAAATGTATGTAAAAAAAATATATTGAAATTCTGTATAATTTTTTTAGTCTTGTATTTATTATAAATGTTATTCTAAAATCTTTTGTTAATGTTTCTTAAATAAAAATATTTTATTATAACTAATGTCATTGTATTCTATTATTTTACTCGTAAGTATATATTTTAAATTTTATTCCTATTAGTAATAAGTATTAGAATTTATAATTTCAAGACAAGATTATGAATATAGTTTAATAGTTTTTGTAAATTGAAATTATATACAGATAGAAATAAAAATGTAAAGTAAAAACAAAATTAATGAAATTATTCTAAATAAATATAAAGAAAATATAATAAAATTAATATTTAAAATCTTTGGTGCGCTACCCCTAAAATTTTTATTTTAATTTTTAATTTATTATTTTAAAGTAAAGTACTTTTTTTTTTTTAAATTCTGAACTAAGTTTATATCAGAAACAGAACCCTCAAAAGCTGAAACAGCTAAATGCCATACTAAAGACTAGTGGCTGTGACGTCATAACCCTGTTATCTGGCCTTGTCTACAGGGGGTGCTGGCTCTGGTCGCTCTGGTCCCCATTAACCGCGATAAACGAGGAATTACTGTAGTTAAATATCTTAACTTTTAGATAAGATTCTTTATCTCTTAACCCAAACAAGCCTTGATCATCTTTCTCTCAAAGAAAAGAAACATGAAGATGGAATTATTTAGAATTATATTACATAGTTCATATAGTATGTAATATTGCATATATTTATATATTGCATTTACTACAACTGAAGAACATTAGAATTCAGTTATAGTTGGATTTTTTCACATTACTGGTAGTATTAAGATAGAAAGTTAGTCATTTTTATAATATCCCTTAATTTAGTAGATCCCTTAATTTTGTCATTTATTTTATTTTAACTAGTCTATAATAAGTAATTTTACTAAGTTTTGCAGTAATTATAAATGAGAATTAAATAATAAGATCAAAGCTTCATTCAGAAATTGAGAGAAAAGGTTCTTTAAAAGGCGCTTGTCTCAGAATTTCAACAAGCATTTAAACAAGAATTTCAACTGCAATAAAACCAAGCATTTTGTTAATTAATTCTTCCATTTTTAACCATTCATTAACTTAAAGTTACACTAACTAACAATACTTGCAAAAGCTAACGATAAGAGGTGTGCATTACAAGATTAAAAAAGAAAATGAGATGCGCAGATTAAAAAAATTCGATTTTAATTTAATTGATTTTGAGTGCATAGACTAAATAACAGACATTCACTTACCCATTTTGTCATTTGTTAGCGCAGCAGAACAAACCAATGCGGATAAACATAGCACTAGTAAACTGCTGATCACATTAGCTCTCATTCTATAAGAAAAAACAAAAACAAAATAAAAGTTGGTATAATACTGTAATAAATTGTAGTTTAAAGTTTATTTTTTAACTAAATCCCAAACTATGCATATCTATATTGTGGAATGCTAGAAAATTAACTAGTAATCAGTGATTCACAAATGGTTTTAACTAAGCCTCTTCATTAGTAATTTAATAATGAGCAATACAGTTTCAGAAATTGCTCAATTTTAAATTGCTGGTTAAAAGTGAAATAATAAGATAATGAAAAATAAATTTACGAAGAAAAGCTCAGTACTTACATTCTAAAATGTCTCCAACCAATGTTGCAATGATTAGAGATCCCGTGTTCAGGGTCTTTTATAGTGGAGGTTCACTAACCTAAATTGCCACTGGAAAACCCACTGCTTTTCTTTTTCCCTACCGAGGAATAAACTGCTTTACTATTGGTCTTAGGGTTGGACTTTTCTTAGCTGACATCAGAAAAGAAACTCCTTAAACATTATCAGTTATTTGACGAAGATAAATCGTTGACATTTGACTAATACCCAGTTTTTCGGGATTTCCCTTTCTTTCTTTTTAAATTAATGAATCATTAAAGCTTTCCATGTATTTCGTACTTCGTTAATTTCCATTTAAAAACAAAAGATTCCCCTTTTTGTTGTCTTCTAGAAAATAAGAAAAAATTAAAATTCCAAAATTTCGTAATTATCATTTTGCTTTTGTTTTTCTTTTTGTCGAATATTAATGTTTCCCAAATTGCGATGGGCATTTATAAACTATTATTATATTTAAAATGATAATATTAAGGATGACGCATTGTCATCCTTTTATTCACGAGGAATGGATATTTCATTATATTCTGAACTTATAGGATGTTCTGGATGAAAAATTTACTTTACAAACCACGGCCCCCACATCAAATTCAGGAACCAGGTACCAAATGCAGTAACGGTTTGATAAAAATAATAGATTCTTAGCCAAAAAATATCGCTTTTCAACACCACACAATTCCACATTTCTCCCTTTTCAACACACGGTTATTAATATTATTTTTGGAGTAAATTAATTTAACACCAGCATCTACTTTTTTCCAGCTCTGCCCAGAAGTTTAGAAATGAAGATGAGGAAAAATTCCCTCTATTTAAACATTGTAAAGCAGAGTGGTTCCATGAAGACGGTTAAAGCACAAACAGGGCCGTTTCTACCATTAGGCAAGACTAGGCGGCCGCCTAGGGCGGCAAGATTTTAGGGCGGCCGAAGGACGGATTCCGGTTTTTTTTTTTGGTTTTTAAAATAGGATTGTCGTTTTTTTTTTTGTTTTTTTTTTGGTGGGGCGGGATTTGAAAGGGAGGGTGGCGGCATTTTTCAGTTCTCGCCTAGGGTGGCAGAACACCTAGAAACGGCTCTGAGCACAAAAGTAGTTTATATAAAATGTACACTTAATTATTTAAAAAAAAGTCTAGAAGTGATGGGATAATTCATTATTTTTTTTTTCTATTAACACCTCAGCTCTTGATGACCGGGCTCTGGTGTTGATGAACCAACTGACACCCTCCCCTCTCTTTGTGGGGGCCCTGATGTGCATGTTTCCTATTTTGAACTGCCAGATAGAGCTACTAAAAAATGTAAGTATTTTTTATTGTGGCGCGAAACATTGTCCTTTCCTCCCGTCGCGTCTTTGTGCTTCACTGTATTTGTTTTGTTTTTATTAATTGAGGGGGCTAGAATCAAAGACAGCTAAATCCATTTTAATTATTCAATAAAAGAATAACCTTTCATTACTGTATAGGCGTTCAGTGTGCTATCCATTGAGTTCTAATTCCTACTCTAAGTATTTTCAAGCTTTCTTCACATAATGTTACCACCTTAAAAAAAAATAAACTTTTTGTAAAATTTCAAAACATGGATTTAGCTGCCTTTGATTCTAGTCCCCTCAATTGTCATATTACTCTTTACTAATTCATTGTTCCAGAAATATAGATTCTACTGCAATTACATTCATCTTGTCATCAAAACTAAATCATCTGCAACTATAAGCTAAGTACAATTATACTTTTGGAAAAAGTACTTAAAGTATCTCCTTTAGTCTGACCCTTCACCTTTACGGACCGTTAGGGCACGCAAACTACCGCATCACGTCAAGATAAAGACACGTCAAGGTAGATTTTGCTTTCTTATTTTGCTTTATTTCTTTGTTCACGTAGAAAAAAATGAACTTTCGAAAAGTTTCAAAAAAAAAGAAAAAAAAAAACCTAAAAAACCCCCCAATTTTTCTTTTGTTATTTTTGCTTTATTTTTTTCGTTTTCAATGGGTTTGTGTGGCTGATGAGTCCATAAAGAGGATGAAACGGCCGTCTCACACTCCCACTGTTGATAGCTCAGGGGCGAAATCTTTTGATTTACCTTTGTTCCTTCTTAGTTTGTTGTGTATTTTTTATAGGCACGTTAAATTATCTCTGATAACCTCCACTAAAGGCAATTACAACATAACTCAATAGACTTCCCAAAGTTTTATAGGTCTAGAGCCACTAACGAAAAGTGTAAGGAAGGTGTGTGTGTGTGTGGGGGGGGGGATTGATTAAAATAAATATCGTTTTACTACTTTTAAATTTTTTTATTGAATACATTTAATTAACATTTAAATTTATTACTCAGATACATAATGAGAGTATGTGAAGAATATTTTAATTTGTAATTATTTTCTTATTTTAATAATTAACGCAACCCACCCAAAATCAGCTCTCGACCCACACTCTGGAAATCGATGCAATAGGTTATTCATACAGTAACTAAGTTTCGCGAGCTGCTATTACTATAATGTTTCTAATATAAATGTAATACCGTGATTTTGATAAAAATATCTTACATATATTTTGCAAGCAATTCATTTATTGTTTTTATTTAATGTCATAATTCTTTATTGTTATGTCGGATCACTTCATAAGTAGTAACTTAGTATTTATTAAGTTTATTTTAAGCTAATATTTCCTCTAAACGCAACTTTAATTCCCTCTTTTTTAGTAGAGCTTCTCAACCGTGTACTGTGGGGATTCCCTTGTGAGTCACAAGAAAATACTTAGAAGACATCTGCAATAAATATTACACAATTACACGAAGATACTAATCTAGGGTAAATCCTTGACATCTAAATAACTGAAATTTAAACTAACTTAATGTGTTTCCTCCTAACATTGAAGGTTAATAAAGTATTAATTCACATTCAAAAGGGCTTAAAAGGTTGTTGTTTTTTTCCTCAGGCATCTCAAGGTATTATTCTTAAGACTGTCATTAAAGAACAAATCATTCTGAGATAATAAAGCAATGAAAAAGTTTGGTGTGCTAGCGAAACTTTTGTGAAACTTCGTGTGTCATGAAAGGACTGCAGTTATAGTATTACTTTCTAATTCTTTTGTTATAAATAATAAGTTAAATTGATTATCATCTAGCTCTATACATTTATAAAATATATATTATGCTAGTGCTTTCTATGTAAATACACCAGTATATTTTGCGATCACTTTTAGGCTTCTATACACAGAGTAGTTCATAGCAGGAGAAGCCTTATATCCCGCTTTATCTGTCCGTCCGTCGCGATAAATTCATTGATAGGTCTATTTTTATTATAATGGGATCTCCCAAATCTATGCAGAGCTTCTATTTTTTCCGAAGGGTTTTGAAGTTGTAAAGTTTCCGAGATTTTAACATTTGTTCTGTCTAGAAGCCGTGGGGCATTATGTGATCGCTACTGGGATTGCTGCTCCTACCTTGTTTCGGATTAAACATTTTTTTTTTAACGTAGAAAATAAATATGGCAAGAATTTACTTATGTAAACAGGACAGTTGGGACCTCTAAAGTTAGAGGTTATCACTTTAAAAGTAATGTAACGAATCCCTCAACCCGCATTTCCATATGCCCTTAATGTAATAAATAGGCCCATTAAATTAACGAGAAACCAAAGCATTTATCAAATGTGTACAGCTGTTTAGCTTGGGCTCATCAGATCTGGCTTACCTCTGAACACTCACATCTCTGATACTGTGTATTTTAGAATGAAATGATTTAGTGACTATTCTTCATTTTTATCACAATTTAAACATATTTCTTCCTTTGAAAACTATTTCTGTGTGTAGGTGGATGGGTGGTTTTATTATTATTATTATTAAGAGCTAACAATCTGTTCTGCCTTGAGAGCTTCCATAGAAATTGTCATTTGCATCATCGAAATGTGCTTTAAATTCTGATGCCAATGCTTTACATGTATGTATAGATTTACAGAAAATTTCTGCCTCTATCTTTTTTATACATTTATTCTTTAAACGATATCAAATTTTTTGAAGAGTAAAGATTAGCCTGAATTTTTCTCCGAGATAATATTTTGTGAGTTATTCTAAATTACCCACCAATAACCTATTTAAATTGTCAAATATTTTTTTTGCTCACTTATTTGTAACGCAAAAAATTTAATCTCTCATAAAAAATTAACTATTAAGAACACACAGTGTTGTACTCACGCTTTTAGTTGTCACCACTAGGAGTTCACGGCGTGATTGCAAACTCTGTATTTTCTGATTAATTACCAGTTTAATTTTTTCATTTTTGCACATTACCTTACTAACTAATTATTAATTTAAGTTCCTTGAACTGCTCTGCTTTAAAGGATAACCAGCCCATTTCATTTGACATTGAAATCTGTGAAAATCCCATGCAAATGAAATTCTTTCTCAGTAAAATTTTCGTTTTTTAACTCTGTTAGTTTTTGAAGTTCAGTTTAGGGCCACTTCTATTTTCTTTATGATAAGCTGAGACCGGTACGTCAGTAATTTCCATAAAAGTTTTACTAGATCTTTCATGTTGTCACTTTTATTTGCTGCATTTCTAATCCATTTATTTAGTTTATTGGCTTGGATATTGCATTGTTAATGTGTGTGTGCCCGTTTTCTTTTTCCAACTGAAGCATTGAAGGGATATAAACTTAATTTATTTAATCTATTATGAATTCAAAGGACAAAATCTCAAAGTTGTTCCAAATCTAGCTTTTGGTCGATTAGTGTGAGCAATTTCAGCTGGTGAACGGGTTTGAACAATCTCCATTTTGTGCCAAAATGGCGAATGTAAACAAATTTTTCTATTACACCTTTTTTTGTTAACAACTAGTTGATCCGTGCGAACAATTCGCAACAAAAAAACCACCTTTGAGAAATAATAAACGAATCCAATAGCTAGACACATAACTAAACTCAAAAACACCTTCACTGTAGATACCGTTGATACCACTATTTCGTTTTAATTTCTTAAAACTTTTTCAAGGTTTTGTTTGATGAACAAAAAATAAAATAACATAAAAAAGGAAAGAGAAATTTTCCTCTCATTAAAACAATATAAAATACAACAACTAAAAAACATGAATAAACAAAGCAAGTGAATAAAAATTGGACAATAAAAACGGTGACTATTGTTGACAAACAGATGAACTATAAGAGAGATAAAAATTCTTTTACTCTCACATTGTTCATCAATGCATTCCTATACATGGACAAAGACATCTCATTTACTCTTAAACACTTATCAAAACAAACAAACATTAATGAGGCAAGATTCTATCATGAATCTTTTCTGCTCATCTTGTTCGTGATGAATAATTTTTACGATGGGATCCGGGTTGTGTCCTTTTAGCCTGCAATGGTCAGCCCAGTCTGAAATATTCTCTTCCCAACTATTGAAAGCGCGAACATGTTCCTGCACTCTTTCTTCTACCGTCCTGCCCGTGCTTCCTATTTACGTTGCCTGCAATCTCTACATATCAAAGCGTATACTACTCCCATACTATGTAATACATCCTTATTGTTACTCTTTTTCTTCTTCGTCTTGAACAATTTGTTGCTAATTTCA
This sequence comes from Thereuonema tuberculata, assembly GCA_023159025.1. NCBI lineage: Eukaryota > Metazoa > Arthropoda > Chilopoda > Scutigeromorpha > Scutigeridae > Thereuonema > Thereuonema tuberculata. Next base: position 64,027,535 of record JAFIDM010002131.1, read on the forward strand.
AGAGAAAGATCACTGAATTACAGAAAGAAGAATTATTTTTTAATAGAAGATTAAAATCATCAGTTACTGAAAATACTTACAGAGACATTATGAAAGAAGAGTGGTTAATTTACAAGAATAAAAAAAGGAAAATTAGATGATAGAAAGAGGACAAAGTTATTTCAAAGGATTAAAAAAGAAGAAGAATTCAAATATGATAAATATTGTAAAAATTCAGGTTATATTGTTAATATCAGTAAGAAGGTATTGAAAAAAGATGAAATTATAGCTTTGAATAAGGGTCTAGATTGTTTTAATAAGAATAAGTGTTTAAGAGTAAATGAGATGTCTTTGTACATGTATAGGAATGCATTGATGAACAATATGAGAGTGAAAGAATTTTTATCTCTCATATAGTTCATCTGTTTGTCAACAATAGTCGCCGTTTTTATTATCCAATTTTTATTCACTTGCTTTGTTCATTCATGTTCTTTAGTTGTTATATTTTTATATTGTTTTAATGAGGGGAAAATTTCTATTTCCTTTTTTATGATATTTTATTTTTTGTTCATCAAACAAAACCTTGAAAAAGTTTTAAGAAATTAAAACGAAATATTGGTATCAACGGTATCTACAGTAAGGTGTTTTTGAGTTTGTTTATGTGTCTAGCTTGGATTAAAGAAGAGAACATATTTTGATGTACGTATTTTGAAATCCAATAGCTGCCGTGCATGTTATTTAAACACATTGTCAATAGATGGCGCCTTCTCCATTTTTATAAAAAGGTTGACCCGTGTAAGTAATTCGCATGATATCTTGATAATGGTAATGTGGAAATAAATAAATGAACAGATTGTCAATAGATGGCGCCTTCTGCATTTTTATAAAAAGATATTTAAAATAAAGTTTTTTAACGAAAACATTAATTTTAAACAATTTCTTTATTTTTCGTCATTAGCGGTGAACGTAATCTTCAAAATGATATCTCAATCACTGATTTTGATGAAGTATTAAGGGAAATAAAAAAAAATAAAAAATAACTTTGAAAAATAATATATGAGAAGTTGACAAATTTTTATGTTTTTTATTGTAATAAATCGTTTATTTTTAGCAAAATATAAATCTTTGTTTGCTTTTTTATCTGTTCTTATTAAATCAACAATGAAATATCATTTTAAAGTGTATTTTTATTTTCAAAAAAAAAGGATATATTTGAAGTTTACGACGCTATAGCATTATTTGAAATGTTGTTTCGCTTTCGAAAGATAAGTCGCTTCTGTTAAAGCGTGTCTACATTTTTGGAAAAGGGTCTTGAAAATAATTTTTTTTTTAACTAAAGCATTAATTTTAAACAATTTGTTTATTTTTCGTCATTAGCGGGGAACGTAATCTTCAAAATGATGTCTCAATCATTGATTTTGATGAAGTATTAAGGGAGTTATGGCACTTTGAGAAATAATATATAAAGATTAACAATATAATTGTTCATCACAGTTTTTGATAATGAACCTCAATGTGTTTCTGAAAGAAAAAACATAGAATTCATTTAGAAATAGTAGAAAAAAATATTTATTTATTGTTTAAAAATTAACAAAAGAAGGAATATTTAGTGTACATTTATCGCTTTCTACAAACGACTGATTGTTATTTATTTCGTTAAATATTTAACAATAGACTGCATAGTGGATCCTTGCAATGCTGCCCTTACGATGAATTGAAGCCAAATATTTAACTGGATTTTGTTCATGACTTTAGTAGACGCTTGACCTTCTGTAGATTTATCTTCGGGAATAACCACATTGATTTTATCTACGGAGAAGGAAGAGCCTGGCTGAGTTCCGTGCTTGAAATCAACCGATATTTTCACATTAGATGTCTTGAAAGTTTCTTTTATTAAAGATTTCGACAACCAAGAACTAAAAGCAAGGAAAAAAAAAGTTTTATTAAATAAAAAATGAAAGGCTTAAATATTGTTCATTAAGGACCGCATTTCTTATAGAACTAATAGAAAACAACAGTAAGAAGCCAGGAAGATCCACGTTTACTTGTTGTCTGTTGTAATCGTGCAAAGGTTGATATTTTTAACAATTTAACACTGTTTAAAAAAAATTAAAATTAAAACTGTAGTACTTATTAACAGTTTAACATGTGCAGAATAATCTTCTTGTAACACATTTTGGCTAACAAACACAGCTAAAATATATATAGTACAATAAAATTTACATTTAACAACCGGTTTCGCTAGTAATGTCCTCTAGCCTCTTCAGGTTACAACTCTAACGGTTTAGAAACTGGTTGTTAAATTTAAATTTTATTGTAAATATATTAATAGGTATGTGCCAATTGTTTTACAAGAAAATTAAAACTACTTATTTTTAAAAATATAATACTTTATTTTAAAACAAATTTAATTTATCAAATCAAACTAATAATTATTTTAATACGTAAGTTTTGTCAGATTTAATTTGTAAAAAACTTAATTAATTGGAAAAAAATCATTAACTGAAATAAATTTATTATCAATATTTTATCAATGAAGAGAAAATAGGAAATTATAAATACGTAAAATGATGAATGAAATCTCGTTAATCTAAAGTTAAAATACAATCTATTTTGCGTTTATGTATTTGTAAGACAGAATACATAAAAAATTACTTATATACATATACTGTATAAGCGAATATATCACTCGCTTGCGAATATATCATTCACGAAATATTTTTTTCTTTTTTTTAACCTTTCTATTTTATTCATTTTCTTACCTTTTTTTACAAAAGCAGGCACCATTCAGTTGCGGAAAAGCCATTGTTAGTTTCAGAAGAGCATATTTTGGTGAATTCAAAGACAACTGAGCTGGACCAGATCTAGTCATTGAAGAGAGGCCATTGAGACTGCAATTGTCACATTTTCCCTTTAAATCCAAATAGAAAGGTTCAAGTGAGCTAAAAAGAGGAAAAAGAAGCTTAAAAAAATCAAATCAAATAAATACAGACATACATTGGCTAAAAATTAAGAACATTTCTTTAAACGCGATAGGACTTTCTTTAGTACAAGTGACAGCATATATTCAATATCGCATTATTTCTAAAAGCTGCCTGAAGTAACCAATCTAGCAGTAAAATATCGCGCAACACTGATCGCTGCTAATGAAAGAATGGTGGTCTACTGGTCTTATATTCACGACGTTATCAATGTATTACTCTGATGACACCAGTCCTTTTCTATCTACTGCTCTCATTGCCTTTGTACGTTGAAGGTTGCCTCCGTCTTCCCTGGGAACAGAGAACGATTATATCTGATATTTTCTGACTTAAATGGAAACATTCTTGAAATGTGATTCTGTTTTGGGATAGACCCCTGACAGAAGACTTGGAAGATCTTCAACTCTGTTCAGAGGTCGTGATTCAGGCCGCGGTGGTTGTCGCGATGGTTCAGGCTCCGGTGGTCACTGAGTCATCGGCCTCTCATGTCTGAGTACCAGTGATCGGTATTGTGGTGGACAATTTGCGCTCCGAGGTTTCTTCCGTGTTCTCCCTTTTCTCCAGCTCTACTTCCACCATTCTTTCATCTTCATTCTCTGTCTGTTCCTGTTTTTCTTTCTGAAACAATCTTTGAGAGCAGGCCTTTTCTTTTTCATTGATATTAAGAACTTGTACATTTCACCTCTACCGCCATTTTATACAAATACCAGACACGCAAATCTATCAGTGCATCGATTTCCTTCGTTTATAGAGATAAGGTCTCGATGGCGCCGTCTCCTCTCTCAGAAGAAATCAGGGAGGAGAAGACGACACTGGCCTGGTTCCGGACACCACTCGCAATACCCTTTGTCGCGGTGCTGATTAAAAACAGTGGCGTAGCAAGGGGGGGGGGGGCGATCCTAGGGGGGCCCAGCCAGCCTAGGGGGAAAATTTCCTTTTTTTTGGTTGTTAAATAGGAAATTCCCCTTTTTTTTTTTTGGTTGTTTTTTGCAGCCAGCCTAGGGGCCCCACCAGACAGCCTAAGGGCTGTCACTTTCTTCGACTGTTACTTTTGATTAAATTAAAAAATAAAAAATACATCAAAATTATTTTTCAAGTTTTATTTTTACTGATCGAATATTATCTAATAATTGCTACTTACTGGCTGCTGTTGGGTTGATGAAGTAAAAGAACTAATTCGTCAATTAAATTACTAACATCTAGTGTGGCGCCACCTTGAGACACTTTGCCCAATAATTCGTTCCATTGCGGTTCTGAAATAAACAAAGAAATTAATAAAATATTAGTACTGTTCGGTTTCAAAAGCGAGAACTACGACTCCTAGACGATTCTACTCCGCAAAGGGGTGATACGCTGAGATGGGCACTTTCCTAAGACCTATTTTTCTTTTAGTATCTGTTATTTTTGCAATAGTATTTATTCTTTCCATAATTCTTTCCCGAAAAGCGCAAATAGAACGCAGCCACTAGTAAACTAACACTGATAAAAAGTAATTATCCTCTCTTTATTTCTCCTCATCTATTTGGATGAAATCGAAGGAGACCTGACGCATGCGCAAAAGCGTTGAAGGCTCTCGTAAACAAAACCGAACAGTAGTTTTTCATGGTTACATATGTAAAATTCACCCTAGCGATCACAACTGAAAACACTTCGTAGCTGAAATTTAAGTTGAAATTTATTTCTCTAAATATAGGAATTTGTTTTATTTATTTCTATATCACTTGCCGCACACAAATATTAATATTACCTGTAGAGTAAATTAATTTAACACCAACATCTACTTTTTGCAGCTCTACCCAAAAGTTTAGAAATGAAGTTTAGAAAAATTTCACTCTATCCAAACATTGTAATGCAGAATAGCTCTATGCTGAAGGTTAAAGCAAAAAAGTAGTTTATATAAAATGTAAACTTAATTATAAAAAAAAAAAAAAAAAAAAACTCCAGTTATGCAGGTTTAAATTAAAATCCGATTTTCATTAAAGTGATTTTGAGTAACTAGATTAACTAAATGTAATTAATTTCCTTACCTATTTTGTCATTTGTTAGCACAGCAGAACAAATCAATACGGATAAACACATCACTAGTAAACTGCTAGTGATCGCCATTGCTCTCATTCTATAAGGAAAAAAACCAAATGTTTAACTTTTCTTAGGACTTCAGCTGTTTTAGTTCGTGATTACAGCAATTAGAGCTTATTACATCTAACAAGTAAGACTTTTATAATTGGTCAACTAAGCTAGTTGTTAGTATAATAATATATAAAGGTATACATAATAATTACCTTAAATTTTTCGATAATTTGATTATCTTGTTTAAAATATAACAACAATGAAATCAATAGAAAAGAAATTTACAAAAACGAAAAAGCTCAGTACTTACATTCCAGTGTGTCTTCAGTCAATGTTACAATGGATAGAAAGTGTCACTTTCACGGTCTTTTATACAAGATGTCCACTAACCTAAATTGCAACTGGAAAACCCACTCTTTTAAGAAGAGATAAAGGAATACCCCTTTCATTTCCTCCTAAAACCCTTCAAGAAATAAACTGCTTTGTCATTGGTCCAAAAATTTGGCTCCTCTCGGCTGACGTCAGAAAAAAAAAATATTTTCGGGATTTTTGTTCCGTACTTCTTTAATTCTTTTCTTTTTTGTAATTAATGAATCACTGATATTTTTCAGATATTGACAGTAATTTAATTCCATTTTAAAAGGAAATTTCGCGCTTCCTTTTCTTTTTTTTAGGGGGGAAAGTAAAGACGCAAAATTGGACTTCCCCCAGGATTTCACCCAAAAAACAAAAATTATTTTTCTTTTTGAAGAAATTGTTGTTAATTTCCGAAAGACATTAATAATTTGCTATGGAATTTAAATGAAAAATGTTACATTACTTATTTCGTCTATTTATTTACGAAAAATAAATGTAATGTCCGATGAGTAAAACTGAAAAAGCAGAATTTGAATTTTGAACTGAAATACATGAATTTCTTTGCTTCCCACAGGAATCACAAGTAAAATTTAGACTTCATGAAAAAAAAAAAAAAAAAAAAAGCTTGGAACTTGATTTCTATGCCTGTAAAAGAGCTTTTGGTTGACTTGTTATAAAATAAGACACATTTTAAACATTTTTTTATACATTTTTTATATAGTTTTTTTTTTTTAAAATACAACATTGTACAATAAAAATTTACGAAGAAAAACTGCTACTTTTCTGAAAACTTTGATGAAGTTTCAGATCGATATAAAGATCAATTGATAAAATTTGAATTACAAATTTGACTGATGTCTTTTGGTGTAATCAAGGATATTTCCGGATTCTTGATTATGCAAAACGGATACGATCTTTTTGGCATTTGTTTATTTATTCCGATGTTTATTTATTCAGTTAGTTTATTTGTTTATTTTTGTCGGCTTATTGGAAACATTATGATTCACAGATGTTGAAAGGATTGCGTCGTAGTAAGCAATTACTGACCGTGAACATAACGTGTTGAAAGTCTAGTCTATAAAGCCCCGCGAACACCATGCAACTTTTCAGCAACTTAGTCGGTCGATTTTGATGTCACGAGTTGATATAGACAGTCTTGAGCCCGTTTTATGCAACTTGGCAGCAACTTTTGTCCTCCGACTCGAGTTGTTACTACACCTGCAACTCGGAAAGTTGCTTCGAAATCGGTCGGAATTACCCAATCACAAAGCAGCGTTGGAACACGTCAGTCGTGACGTCACGCCCATGGAAGAAATGGCGTCGAAAATGTTGTTCGTCGATTCGATGTGAAGAGAAGCTCGTAAACAATGAATATCAAGAGTATTGCGAGTTTCTTTCATGCATAAATAAAGTTTATACCGAAATGCAGTAATTGTATGCTGCAGAATTTATCAGAGTGGTTTCAAAACCTCGATTTTTTCGGATTTTTCACATCGGCTGGTGGAAACGCATTGCATTATGGGATTGCTGCTGACGCGGTCGACTTATGTCGAGTTGCATGGTGTTAGGGGTTGACAAAAGTTGGCCAACTCGAAGTCGGACGACTAAAGTTGCTGAAAAGTTGCATGGTGTTCGCGTAGCTTAAGATACACTACAAGTCTTTGGATGTTTCATAATAAAAACATGCTTTGAAAAGTCCAAGGATAATTCCCGTAAAAGAAACGAAACAAACGAAGACATCTCATGAAGTCAAACAATTAATTTGTAAGTCACATGCTCATCCATTTTGTTGGCGCATGTTGTGCTTTGATTATAATTAATTGGAAAGAGGAATTTTTGAATTTAAAAAGTTCTCAGGAAACGGAAGTTGAAAATAGATTGTTTTATATTTGATTGGTATAGCAATTTAAAACACGAGGCATCTGTATACTTAACATTGTTTTGAAGAATTTGCAAAAAGTTAAAAATTAAAAAATAAACAATAAAAAAACAAACAAACAAGCACCCGCAACTGCTTCAAGAATTTATTGTTTCTCTCCAACATTTTAAAAGATTTGACAGCAAATCCAAACTGAATAATCTCTCATTGCCGCTCTTACTATGGGAATTTAAAAATTGTCTTTGGAATTATTTATTATTGTTTATTTAAATTAATCATTTTTTTAAAACTGTAGAGATTTTGATAAACTTCATTGTTATTTTGAAATGGATAATCGTTCATTTAGAAAGGAATTTTGATTGAAACTAAAGAAAATAGTCTGATCCTGATTAGGAAAGAAATGTTTGTATAGATGCTGAAAGGAAGTGTCAGGTGTAAATCTGTTTTTATATAACTGTTATACCAGTTTCTTTTTTGGAAAAAATCATATTCATTGTTTTGTTTTGTTTTTGATAAATTGTTTCTAAGTTTGTTGTTAATTTAATTTTATCAAATTTAAAAACAAAAAAGGGAAAAAAAAAACTAATTTAGTTTTTAATCAGGATGCTTAAAACTTTAGTAAAGTTATTAACTTCTTCTTCTTTCTTCGAATTTGGCCGACTATGGACCACGTGAAATAACTCATGATTATTTTTCTAACTTCTTTCTTCTCTTCCAGTATTCTTTCATTCTTTCTCCATGTTGTTTCCTTCTTTCTTCCGTCCATTTTATTATTAACTTTATTTATATTTCAGTTTGATTGATGTTGATTCAATTATTAATATTATGTTAAATTTCTTAAATAATTGTTTTATGATAAATATGTTTTATTTATAAACAAGAAACCAAAAGACACCAAAGGTAAACAAAAGATTTCGCCTCTGAGCTGTCAACAGTGGGAGTGTTTCAGAGGCGAAATCTTTTGTTTACCTTTGGTGCCTTCTTGGTTTCTTGTTTGATTTATAACAGGCACGTTAAATTTTTATTGTAATGTTTTATTTATTTATAATAACAAAAGATTATGTAAAATTCCCCATTATTTTTATTTTATTGTAAAGTTAGTAGCAATTGTGAAAAAGTTGGAAAAAATAAAGAATAAAGATAAATAATGAAAAACTACATTTTTTTCAACTTCGAATGAGGCATAGCAGTCAATAATAGATTTTTACTATTGGATATAGTGACCCCTGCGACATGAATGCTTTGCAGTTGCATAGAAACTGCTTGTCCCGCTTTCTTTAAGGCCAGAGATCTTTTTTAATAATGGAAAATAGTTCTGGTGAAGAACGAGAATTACATTGTTTACTAAAGTTCTTCTAACTATTAAGAAATTATTGCGAAAGATTAGTGCTGTGCGAATCTGTACTTGTAATTGCAACCACAATATTTATTAAAAATATTCTATTTCTTTGTAGTGCTTAGTTTATAATGTAACCTACATAAAAACAAGGTTTTGCATATCTTTAGGATCCAATAAACAGAAAAGCTCAGAACTCCTCATATGGCAGGCTTTACATATTGGGAATAATGAATGGTTCCGATGAATTTTTGATAAAAAAAGTAGCAAGGAAACTGACGAAAAGGCGTGATCCCGTGATCTCTCGGCTCTCGACGAGATCCAAAACTAAATATCAAATAAAAGATAGGATTTATTTTTTGTTTTTTTGTTTAATTTTTCAGTTTATTAAATGAGGAACCTCATCTCGAATAACACATTGTTTTATCATTTTACAATGGATTACATGTATAATGACTCGTCGTTTATTAGAAGCGAACAAGACTGATGGACAGCCAAGCACAATTTGATGGATCATTCAAATGTCTTTCAGTCATTCGTAAAACAAATCAAACACAGACTATAAATTTTTTAAAAATTCTGCAGATTACTAAAAAGAAAATTTAGGAGAATTTTATCCCAGCTACACATTTTCTATCAAATTATCCAGATATTTCTTATGCATTAAAATGAGTAAAATAACGTTTCCGTATAATTTTAGCAGTCCAAAATATGTTGGTGAACAATAGGTTTTCATTAAAGTAAAAAACACTAAACCTTATTAGCTTTGTAAATGAATAAGTTTCAAGGTTTCCCAATAAAAAAAATTCAAGCATGAAGTTGATGGATGTAATTAAGAAGACCTGTTTAAGGAAACTTTAAGAAAAATACTTTATTTACATTTTTAACTCAAAATAACATCAAATAAAGCAAACAAAAAAACAAACAAACAAATAAAGCAGGCTTTTATTTACAGCAATGTCAATAAAAGGGTTTTTCTTTTTTTTCAAGTAGTTAAAAATTTAGCAACGTCCTGCATGGTTTTTCCATGGAATTCTCCTCGGATGAAGAAATGAAGCCACATTTGAATGTGTTCCAATTGGAGGCTATCAGAGAGGGAAATGTTTTTGGGAATCATCACTTTAAGTTCAGTAACGGAAATCACTGAGCCAGGAGTGGTTTCTTGGCTGAAGATACCCGAAACACTCACATTGGACGCCTTGAAAGCATCTTTGCCCAAGGATTCCTGAACACTAAAGACAAAAGAAAAATATGGATTTCAAATTAGGATCATCCTATCATTTCAGTCAATAATTTATACTTTAAAACCACCTTAACTTCCCATTGGAAAGTTAAATAGACAAATTCATTATCTATTGAAACCACAGCTAAAGTATTTATATATAGGTTTTTGTACATAATTTTATTTTATATAAGTTTTGTATCTTAATATTTGTAATGAGTCTATCATAGATTTTCCTTCTATGCCAATAAAAAATAAATAATAATCTTAAATAAAAATCAATAAAAAATAATGTTATGAGATATGGCAAGGCAGTACTTCTCGGAAATCGTTTTTATAATGGAGCCGAAGTAATGGCTTCCAAAAATAAAAAAGATATTAATTAAAAACAAAAATGATTCCTGAATTTTTCTTCATTTTTTAATTAAAAGAAATTAAAAATATTTATTCTATCTAAACATTTTAATATTAAAAATCGATATAAGAAATCGATAACAGAGCTCTTATTATAATAACTGATGTTGTGAATTGGTATAAAGAGAAAGCATTGTAGATTATCACTGACATGGGACGATGAATCTGAAATCATCTGAAGTCTAAAATAATCCACGTAAAGATTTAAATTTTCTCTTTTTTTTTTAATATTTTTTATTAATTTTTTAACTAAAGTCAATCGTATTTAAGATATCTTCAGTGCACGGGTTAATTAATTCATACATTCATATTTTAAAAGCAATGTTTTACAAAGGCGGAGCGGTCGAAGGAGAAGAGGAAGACCAAGAAATGGATGGACTAAAATTATTGAAGACTTGATCTGCCTTTCCTATATAAATTGTTGTGCAATTGTTATGAAAATTATTGTGTATTAGTTTAAATGATGGATATTTAACATTGTCCTCGAAGAAGTTATTTTAATTTATACATTTTGAGTTTATATTTAATTTTTAAGTTTTGATCTCTTTAATTTCTTGCTTAAATTTAATTTTAAAGTCATAATTGTGATTCCGATCAGAAGATGTGATTTTGTACTTACCTTTTGCAATAGCAATTGGCAGTGAGATCCAGGAAGGATATTTCTGTTCTCAGTTGAGCAGTTTTGGGTGAAACCAGAGTTAACTTAGCTTTTGTAGATCTGTACAGTGAAGTAATACCACTGACACTGCAGTTGTCACAATCAGGAACTATATCCAAACGGAAAGGCTCCAATTTTCTGGAAGGAAAAACGTGTTTTAGAAAGAGTAAAAAGAATTACTTCTTAAACTTTGTAGAAACACAACAAATTAATTAATTTGAACGACCAGTTATTTATTTTACTTTGTATCAAATATCCCATCTTTTCCTTTTTCGTTTTTTTTTTTACAGTTTTTTTACAGTAATTCCTGGCTCAGTTTTTTGTTTTGGTAAAGTTTACAGTTAACTACTTTTAATGCATGTTTAAAATGTTTTATTTTGCTTCGTGATAAATATTGTCCTATTAACGAAATGTAATTCATATTGTAGCAAGCCAGAAGGAGGTCTAAATCCTCTATTCCAGAAATACTGAAAGAAAAAAAAAAGAAATATAAACTTGTAATTTGTTTCGTGAAGTTCGAAAATATGTAAAGAAGACGAAAGTTGAATTATTGACGAAATTTATAGCAGTGATGGATATTTCAGGGACACTAAGAGAAAAGGATATTCTTACTTTTGAATAGAGAAGTAAACAACTTATGAACTTTTACAGATCTCACAACTGTCTCTGATTTGTAGGATTTTCTGAACCTGAGCAAATTCTATGACTTACATTTAGACGATCCATTTTGCTTGTTGTACTTGATTCGTTAAATTAAGCGTCTGACAAATTACCGGTACAGATCTAAAAATTATTATTCAATATATTCGTTCACAGCACGAAGGAGAGGTTAAAAAAATTGAACAAACTCGTATTCTGAGGAAATGGTAGATACATTTTTAAACTGCAAAGGAGATGTCCCACGGCCCATAGGCTTGCCCCCACCCACTTCTAGCCATGGGGGGATTACGAAATTTACAGCAATTAATACCCTTATCAATAGATATTTATAGCCGAAAAAACGAACCGATTCGACCACATACTCTATGAGTTTTTTTAACATGGGGTCCTATGGGAAAAACTGGTTTTTCCCCTCCCCTCCTAAGGAGTCAAAAGGGAACCAGAATTTTATTACTTGAATTTATAGCCCTACCTAATAGCTATCGAATGACACCTATCTTAAGTGAAGGAAAGTGCGGGAAAAAAAGATATGAGTAAAAAACGAAGAAGGGGCAAACCGGAAGTGGCCTTTTTTTGGCTTCTAGGCTTGCCCTAACCCAATTCTAGCCGTGTGGGGATTACAAAAGTACAGCAATTAATACCCTTATCAATAGCTACTTATAGCCGAAAAAACGAACCCATTCGACCACGTACTCTAGGAGTTATTTTAACATGGGGTCCTATGGAAAAAACTGGTTTTTCCCCTCCCCTCCTAAGGAGGCAAAAGGGAACTAGAATTTGATTACTCGAATTTCTGGCCCTATCTAATAGCTATCGAATGACACCTATCTTAAGTGAAGGAAAGTGCGGGAAAATAAGATATGAGTAAAAAACGAGGATAGTCAAACCGGAAGTGGCCATTGTTTGCCTTCATATGAAGGATTAAGCGGTTAGATATGCATCTCTATGAAAAACTCTGACTAAATATCTATAACTAAGCAGCTAGAGCACGCCGAAACCAATAATAAAACAATAGTTATAATTATTATTATATTAGGAGGATTATTCTTATATTAGGATAATCCTTTTGGGGGTAGGTCAAACGAAAGGGGGCTTGGTCCTTTGTGGGACCAATTAAATAGTCACAAAAGTGTCACTGCACAGATATCTTCACACTGTTGAAGTATTCACTGATCTGAAATAAAACTGAAAAAACAGACGATTAATAACATCAAGCTAATTAATGATTAATGTCACTATGGAGACAGACGCGAACGCAGCGTCCTGGCGCTATCAGATAATTACATTACGAACGCCAACAATGCAGCCTAAATCTATTTATCTGTTTTTTCAGTTTTTTCAGTAATCCCCCCTTGGCTAGAAGTGGGTGGGGGCAAACGCCCATACATCGTGGGACATCTCCTTTTCAGTATGAAGTGCCAGATAACTTATTAAAAACGTTCTCTGTCTAGTACGTAATTCTGATAAATAAGAGAATTGACTGGTTAACTTTTAATTTTCTCAGTAGAAATGTGGGAAGCAAAAAATATTAGATATATATTTTTTTAAAAGCATTATTTAAGTATTTTTGCACAAACTATCAGTTTACTAAGAACAAACTGAGTGAAATTTTACTGATTGATGATTTGCCCTTTCCGTTTACTCTTTAAAAGTTTAAAATTCGCAAGCAATTTTTTTGGATCTTTTTCTATCTCGCAGTTAAGAAAATTACAGCCAAATGAAAAAAAAAAAAGTTTTGCTGAAAGTCTGTACAATTCCGCTATTTTTTGAATTTCTGTAGTTTTGTTATTATACTGTTTGTTATCATTTGTCTTCTACTTACTTGACAACTTTAGGCTGATGAGCCAAAGAAACCAATTCGTCAACGAAGTCATTGACTTCTAAACTTGCGCCACCTTGTGTGAGATTCTGCAACAATTGATTCCATCGAGATTCTGATAAAAAAAAAAAAAAAAAATTCTATATCAGAAATAATCAATTAAAAATATAAATATAAATTATTTGAAGTGTGAATTTTAGTATTTTTATTTTAAGCTTTAGATTTTCAATAGCTTACTATATAAATGGAAGAAAAAATTTATCTTTATAGTAAAAAAAAATGTCATTCATTGAAAAATGCTATTACTTGTGTTAAACTAAAGATACAAAATTTGCATTGGCATTGACCTTTCTCCTCGACCCTTTCTCCTCGAAATCAATAAAAATTAATTATTTAAACCTTTCTTTAATGAAAATTTATAAATTAAGCAAAGTATATATAGTAGAACCTCATTATAACGGACCCTATTATAACGGACGTCGCTTATAACGGATAGTTTTAAAAAAAATTGTAATAATAATAAAGGATGCTAATTTTTATCTGACGAGTTTTACATTTCCAACCATTTGTGTTTGAAAATGTGTTTGCATATTATGAACACTTACCTCCGTCAGTTATTAACTGAAAAAAATAAGCAGCAAACAAACCCAGCAGAAAATAAATTATTATTTCAAACCAATGAATGTAAGCAATCAATATGAACCAGGACCTTCTTGTTCTATAGATTGATGCAGTGCATATGTACTCATCTTTTTCAATTCAACCTACTATATTGAAGGCTATTTTTTATTTGTGATAATGTATTTTAAATTTTACTAACTTCCTTAGTAAATTTAAATGAGTTGTATTTTTATTAATTAATTAAGTTATAATGTTTATGCTTGAAAAGAAAATTAAGTTTATTATTTTTTTTTTTTCCTTCAATGAAAATTCGAGTTTTAATGACGTCACACAACGGTGAGAGCAATGACGTAGAATTGCGTGTGTGATGATGCAGAACAGTGGAGATCGATTGACGGATCGAGACAGGATGGTTGCGTCTCATCGTATGTCTCCAATATCGAAGAGCGGGAAGTTTAAAAGTAATGAAGTTACTGCCGAAACTATAGAAGAAAGTATTATGAAGTCGCAGTCTCCTAATTCAAGTAAGATGTATAAGTACATTTTCTAAAGCCTGCTCGTCAAGTTAAGAAGTCAGAAGACTCAGCAAGAATGGAAAGTTACCAAGGCTGAACTGACATAAGCTGTGAATATTTCGAAAGGAAAAATATTATTTTCGAATATTCGAAGGACGCAATTGATAGAAGAAATATAGCAAATAGTAATAATAAGTTTCAGTCGGAAAGATTTCGATGAAATTTAAGATTGGATAAGATAAAGGAATCTCTAATCGGAAGACCCCATTTGCAAGTAGGGAACCGCAATAAGTAAGCTAAAGCATAGAACTGAATCGTTTCACGATAGCATTATTTTGAGTAACAATTATTTGAAGAAGTTTATTCGAGTGATTGGAAATGAAGAAGCGATTGTAGCGGAAGGATTAAAGTAAACTTCAAGATACCTGGAATGGTCCAATTAAATATTGCGGAAGGTAGAAGGAAGTTATTACCCGTATCTGTAGACTATTTCCGAATTGTAACAAGGATCACTTTGAGAGTAAGAGTTAGGGAACTATTGAATGGAATGATTATCATAAGTAAGGATACACCATTAGATGTCTGAAGAATTAGTCACGTTAAGTAGGAATCCTAGATTACGGACGAATCTGGAGCATTTCGTACAAGTGAAAGGGCAACGTCGTTATCCTCAAGCTGGAAGTGATAATAAGAACTGAATGTGTGTTCGCCCATTAATAAGAGAATCCAGAATTCATATTCCGAATTATAATCTGCACTGGCTCGTATAAGGATACGAATACGACAGTGCTAGTGTGAAAATAAAATTAGTGAATATGGCCTGTTATTAAATAAAGTGTTAATTAGCAATATATGCTTACTATATCAATGGAAGATTTATTTTGTGAAAAGTGAACCTGCTACGTTTCATCTATTGAAGTCGTCATACTGTGAGTACATTTATTTGATAATAATATTGATAATATTATTATCATTATAAAGACAAAAGAAATGTCAATTAAGAAAAATAATTTCAAAGTAATTATTTTGTAAAAGCTAATGGCGAAAGACTTCGTTAGGGGCAGTTTTAATTATTGTCAGTGATTTTTATTTTAGTTTAGGCTTTAATTTATTTTAATTTAGGATTTTAGGAGATAAATCTTTTAAATGTAAATTATTAGGATTTAATGCAATTTAATGTTAGAAATTTAGGTGTTTTAAGTAGTTGTGTAATTTAAGATTAGTTGAATTTAAGGATTTTGATAAGGAATTAATTTTCTTTTTGCTTTAATTAAGCTGAGTGTATTTGAGTTTGGAAATTTCCTATTCTTAGGAATTTCCTGGTGGCCATCATTCCATATTTGGAATTGTTGTAAGCATTGTAATTCTATTGGTTAATTAGCATTATCACCCCATGTGAGGTAATAATGAGGTAATCTCCCTTATTTGGGCAGATATGCAATCCTGCTATCCGTATGGTCTGTGCGACGCGTGACGTCACACAGCGGCGCTCTTAAAGTTTATAAAACGGGGTGTTCGAAGAAGATTTCTCTC
The DNA here is from genome assembly GCA_023159025.1 of Thereuonema tuberculata. Classification (NCBI taxonomy): domain Eukaryota; kingdom Metazoa; phylum Arthropoda; class Chilopoda; order Scutigeromorpha; family Scutigeridae; genus Thereuonema; species Thereuonema tuberculata. The sequence goes on from JAFIDM010002131.1 coordinate 64,043,579, forward strand.
TCTCGCCGCAGTTTTACTCTTTTAACCTTTGCTACAATGCACCCGGCCTCGTCGATCGCCGCGGGCGATGTATTGGCAGCCGCGTCTCAAATTCTCGACGCGTTTGTTAGAAATAGGGCGTGTTAAATCAAGTTATCTTTAGTTAGAATAGGCAACCCGTGGATAGCCTACAATTTCTACAATTTATTTGTGCGAAAAATTACTGGAATTAATTTGCAAAATAAAGCTTGCAAATTTTGTGTTCAATGCACGTGTACACCCGTGCAGGATTCCACAAGTTACTTAGTGCTTTGTAAGTGAAAATTGTGCCTCGTAATTTAGTAGGATTCCACAAGTTACTTAGTGCTTCGAAAGTAAAATTTGTGCTTCGTAAGTTAGTTATTTAGTGCTTCGTAAGTGAAATTTCAGTGCGTCGTAATTTAACTTTATGCTTCAAGAAGTTATAAGCCATAGCTTCGCCGAAAGTATTATTCTTGCAGTGAAGTGACATATTATTATTTTGCAGTGTCGAATAAAATTGTTAAGTTTACTTAATGTGGTGAATGCGTCGTGCTTCTTTGTGCGTGAACGTGAAGTGTGGCTCCCCCACGCTCCGAGAATGGACTGGATTAGTCAGGGCATACCATGTAACGACTTTGGAGGGGGTAGATAGAAAATTCACCGAACGGACTTTTCGGTTGGCGCCCAACAAAATACCTGAAGAACCCCTGAAGGACTAAATTATCTCTAGGTACCGTTACAATATATTGTTGAATAATACATTGAGGATAGAAACTGTTAGGTTTTCTAAAGTATAGTTGCCCATGTTTCCATCATATGTAGTTGATCAACAAATTACCCCCTATGAATATTGTATTAAAGAATTTTAAAATTTTAACAATCCCTTGTTTCTCTACTTTGTGTGCGTTTGTCTCTGAAAGTATGCATCTGAAACATTAACCCGTTTCAATTTGATATATAATAAACACTTTTTGGCCGTGCCGGCGTGGCCGAGCGGTCTAGACGGCGGTCTGCCGTGTGGCCTATATGCCGGACACCTGGGTTCGAATCCCGGCGAGGGCATGGCTGTTTATTTCTTCTTCTGTGTTTCATCCGTTTCTCCCCTGGAACTTACTATTTCAGGGTTATTCTGTTCGAGATGAGAATCTCGTTCCCCCTCGACTGTTCTAGCCTCTTCCTGACATTGTCGGGTCAGGCTAGCGCGTGGTCCGTAGTTGGCCAATTCGCGATAAAAAAAAAAAAAAATTTATAGCTAACTATTGTACTTTCATTGATATACACCCTGCTGCATTGCATCCCCATAAGAATTATTTGTTATAAACCGGACTTTCATTAAAACGGACAACCTTCAGCCCCTATTAGTCTGTTATAATGAGGCTCTACTGTACATACTTTATTGGTTATCTATATAGGGCGATTCGAAATTCATAGGACAAAGAGGTGGTAGGACATTTTATAAGGTTGTAGGACACACTAACACAGACATTTTCTGTCAAACAATGTATGTCCGTTTCCGCGGTAGAGGGCGCTGTTTGGTCGTTGACGATACCCGTCAAAGTTGGAGAGAGATTCGTTGCTGGTAAGAATGTGTCCCTGTAGCGTGTGGATTTGTGTTTCCCACACATGAGCATTGTGCTCATTAAACACTCCCTCACCTATAAACAATGCTTCATCTGTGAAGAGCACATGTGCTGGAAAATCCGGCTGCATAAATCAGCGGCAGAAGTCTACGCGCCGAGGATTATCCTCACCTTCAATTACTTAATTCTCTGTAAATGGAATGGGTGTAATTGCTCCTGGTGCCAAATTCTCCCTGTTTGGTTCACATCTACGCTACGTGCAACAGCTCTGGTGCTTATGTCGGGACGTTCCTCCACCTGAAGTCGTAGAATGTAAACACAACAATTGCGGACATACATTGTTTGACCCTACCACCCCTTAAAGTTTGTCCTATGAATTTAGAATCACCTTGTATATACTGTGTTTGTACAGTGTACACAGGGTGATTCTAAATTCAAAGGACAAACTTTAAGGGGTGGTAGGGTGAATATATATGAGTAGATAATATTTTGTTTTATTTTATTTATTTATGGTTTTGGGTTTGTTTTAATATCCGGCTTCTAAGGGGACGTCCATTAATTACATGAGGTCAAAAGGAGGAGGGGGGTCCGGCAAAATCTCACCAAATCTCACCAAGGGGGAGGGGGAGTCCAAATTTTTTAAAAAACACCTCACGTAATTAATGGACGTCCCCTAAAAGTATCAAATGCTTGTTCAATTATTGTAAACCTCTTAAAATGTATCGGAGACAACAGATTAAAACAAAAAAGTTTTAGAATGCAAGTAGGATTCTTCCAAAAATCTTTAGGTAATTTGTGTATCCCTGCTTCTGGATTCTTCTTTTTGATTCTTCAAAGTGGAAATATTCACACATATCCATCCATTTCCAAATTGTATATCCTGTTTAAAACAAGTCTGACAAAACATACAAGAATGTTCTTTAAAAAATTGTAATAAAAATTTAAAAATACATTACAAAAGGACTTCGAAAGCTACTATCCGCCAAACGAAAGGATGACTCTGACCTTGAACTACACCCATGATCTCTTAATCATTCCAGGACTTCAGTTTGTCGAGAGAAACCATTCACAATGGCGAATCTCAAGCGCGGCAAACCTCTCAGGAGCCAAGCAAAACAAATTATTGCTAACGTTACTTCATATTTCGAAAAGGAGAAATCAGCGAAAGGAGCATTAATTTCTTTTGAAAAGGTTAATGAGCGTACATCAGCTGCTACAGGAATTGTTTAACGTCAGTGAAAGCTATTTGCCGACAGGCCAAGCATGCAGCCGAATTCGGGCTTCCATTTCCCGGCGACACACCCGGTAAGAAACGTCCAAGGATATCTCCGGTCACAGATCTAGATTGTTTCGCTCTTGAAGTCATACGGAGGACGATTCACAGTATGTATTTGAAAGGAGAACTGCCATCGATAGAAAGACTGTTGCATGCACTGAGGGACGAGACGAACGGAGAAGCATCGCCGATCTTCGAAGGAAGTGAAGAATCCCTCAGATTCATTGTAACAAAGAAACTAGGATTTCGCCAACAATTAATACTGAAAGAGCTTCCAATTCTGTCATCAATTATTTTCTAAATAAAGTTAGTGCATCTTCACCTAACAAATAATTAAATAATTTATTTAAATAATAAATAATAATTTATTTACTTCTCAAATATCAATGTGTTATGAATTTCACATTAGAATCCTCTAATAACTTAATCTAAATGATAATACCTTCTCAGAAATAAAATACAATTTTAGAATTTCTAATGTAATTTATTAAAATACTAATACTAATGAATAATATATGTCTCAATTAAATTCCTATTCAAAAGGAAACAAACAATTGGTAATATACTATAGTTATATTTTAATTTTTAATTACCATTATTTTTTTTTTGAGAATTACATTCTATATTCAATCAAATCAATGAAAATAAATACATTTCTGAAATTATATTTCATGAGAAATCAGAATAGTTCAATAAAAGGAATATCGTTTTATCCATAATCTTCGAACTTTCCCGAAATGTTCACTTTCCCGCCATAAAAACTGACATATACAATCGATTCAAATTCTACTGCTGCGCCATCTGGTGTCCAGGGTCGACGTTCCGTTTGGAGGACTATATTGTATTAATGTATTTTTAAAGTTTTATTACAATTTTTAAAGAACATTCTTGTATGTTTTGTCAGACTTAAATTAAATTATAACTATGTTTTTTAGGCACACGTTAAAACAATTTCTTAATTGTATATCCTAGGAAGCTGAAATTTTAGAGACAGTTTCAGGCTATTCCAAAGAAGATCCCTATTGATTTTGATATAAATGAGCCCAATAAGTGAAGAGCTGAGGTAAAAACCCTAACTGTAGGATTCGTGAAAACTCAGAAAGTAATCTTATCAATTATATAATGATAAATAAGTGACACTAAATGTAATTTCTTTCAAAATAGGTCAAATTCAAAAATCACCTTAGAAATAGTTAAACTATACTGTAACTTTTATACTAACAGATTTGAAACCTACCCTGCAAGTATTCGAAGGCCAATTTTTTTTTTTGCACAAACAACATCTCTTGACCAATAATGTTGTCTGTGGTATTTTATTATTAACTTTATTTATTATTAAAATTTCTATAATTCACTTATAACTAATAGATCTTTGAACAAATTTTTGTCAAATTATTATCGTATCTTTTTTTCTAATTTAAAATGAGAAGGATTTCTTCTTATTATTGATTATTGAAGCTGAAAGGACAATTTAACTACAATGTAAATATTAATAAAAGAAAGAAACAAATTACATAAATCGATAACTAAACGAGTCTTTAAAATTCTAAAAGTTAATCGAATGAAAAGAAAAACAAAAATCGGTGAACAATATGAAGCAAAGATTTCAATTTTCACGTAATTAATTCGTGAGGTGAATTCGTGCTTTAGAATTCATAACTGAATGCTACCAATGAAGTTTCATTTAGTTTCTTATTTAGAATTATTTTCTTTTTTTGGCTCACTAACATAGTTGACATTACTTTTTTATTCTAATACAAATAATAATTTTTGCATCTGAAACTAGCTTAAACTATTCCCAGCGAAAGAATGACTCTGACCTTGAACTACACCCATGATCTCTTAATCATTCCAGGACTGAAGTTTGTATAGAGAAACTATTCACAATGGCGACTCTCAAGTGAGGCAAACCTATCAGAAGCCAAACACTTTCCCGCCATAAACACTGACATATACAATCGATTAAAATTCTACTATTGCGCCATCTGGTGTCCACGGTCGTTCTTTCGCTGGGAGGTCTGTTAGTGGAACATCTTTTGCTCAAATGTATGTAGGCGTTGACTGGGAGAGTTTGGAAATCAACCACTTTCTTCGAAACCAATTAATTACTTTTATGGATTTTTCAGCACAGAAATGAAATATTTTTTCTTACCTATGTCTATCGCTTTCACAGTTGAACAAACCAACAGGACTGACAACACTAGATTGCTGATCGTCATTTTCTCTTATCTAAAGGAAATAGTAAATCAAATAAGCCTACAAATAAACTACTCTGTTAATTCATCTATATAGTATAAGTAATTAAGGCAGAAATGTAATCACTCACTAATACCCCTTGTACCCTGCGAGGAAAAAAAACAAAACAACACAAAAAACAATTGTCCCTTGTGTTTCCCTTAATTATCTTCTGTCGAAAACAATTGCAAGAGACAATCACTGCAGCGATCCATTCCTAAATATCATAGTAACAAGATTACTATAGATTACAGAGATTGAGAAGTAGTTGGCGACTAAGGCTGTAAAAGCATATTTTGTAGTATTCTTAAAATTTGGTATGAATCCAAAACCTTCTAAAAATGTTGTAGGGAATGGAGGGGAAACATTTCCTATTCCCTCGCATGCTTAGTTCGTTTTCTTTTTCCCCTGAACCTGAGGCCGCATATACAGTCGGACCTCGATATAAGGTCACCCCTTGGGACCTCGCGGGGTATGACCTTATAAGCGGGAAAGTGACCTTATAAGCGGGGTGAGCTTATAACCGATTCATACGCATTTGTCAATAAATAAGTATTATATAAATACAATATAAAATTTAATACGTACAAAAATATCAGTTTATTATGTTATAATTTTTTAATTTAGTTGAACCAATTAAAATTAATGGAATCAGAAAGAAATTATTTTTTAAAAATTTTAATTCGGAATAAAGTTGTATACAAATAGTTCTAGTACAAATAAGAATGCCTGTTAGTATTAGTATGCTCAAGCAAAGTACTGATGTACTACTGACCTTACTTAAAATAATCAATAATACAGGACTGTCGCGATTTTGGTTTCATCTTCTATACAATGTTTTCTAAGTTTTGTAGTTTCTGAAAATTTAATGCTCTGAGTGCTTCTGCTTGTGTCACTGCTTCACTTTCAGTATCACTGTCGTTATTCTCACTTTCTATTGCATTGGAATCTAAAACTTGCGATACAATTTTGGAAATCGAAGCTTGAGAAATGGTAGCAATTTCATCATCAATTCTCACATATTCACCTTCCCCTTCTATAGCATAGCCGCGATTTCTGACATCTTGTATTAACACAGGTAAAGGAATATCGTCTTCATCATCTTTTTTCCTGGAATTTGAGGGGATGAAGTGCTTTGTGAAAAAGCTGTCCCCTCCGTCAGCAGGAGAAATGACGCCGATAAAAGATCGTATCCACGGAAAAAATTCTTGGAATTGAATCAGTGTGGCACTGAAATCATAGACAAAAGTGACCTTATATGTGATTATGGTATTTAAGATCTGACCATATATCCGATAATCCATATCATAGAATTCCTATTCAATGAGCCGGGACTTTAGAAAAGTGAACTTATATGCGGGGTGACCTTATATGCGGGTGACCTTATATCCGGGTGACCTTATATCGAGGTCCGACTGTACAGTTTTAAAAATCAGAAAGTATTTTCATACGCTTTTGAAAAGTGGTGTGTGAAAGTTTCGCAGCTCAATCTCTGACTGAACGTATAAATAGCAAACAAACAAACATTCTTTTTCTATATTAGATTAAAGATTGCCTAAGATACTATCCACTGTTCTCCAAAGATATCTTTTCATAATATACCATCTTTGTTCCAACAGCTACGAAGCGTGGGAGCATATGTATCTTTTCATCCATTGGTCTTCAAACATGATACCGACATCTTTTAACCTCCTCGTATCATAACTTTAACTGCATTTATGTTCTCGATACAATTTTACACCATTGTCGGATCTAAATCAAATTTTGCATAAGTACTCTCAACTATCCTGCAGAAAATGTAGGCTACCTTTGAACCTGGACACATCACCCCTCCCCTGATTTCATCCCCTTCACATATTGTGATGATAATAACTGTTAAACCGCTTTAGTTGGAGACACGAAATTTCACTTGAGTGTTCTTTGTCAAGATGCTATTTGATTGAATTTTCCATATTCGGGCCCTAAGGAGATGGAGGTGAGAGGGGGGGTGGACAAACTTTGTTGATAGCTTTTCGGGTTGCAAAGTAAGAATATAACATTAATTTGTAATAATTATGTTATTTTTTACCAACTGTGGAAAGTTTGGGGTGGGAGATAGGGGTGGGAGAAAGGGAAAATAAAGTGTGGGAAGCCTTATATTCTCCGATATTATATTATATATTATATTTCGATGTTAATTTCATATCTAGGGATCTCGAGTTACAAAATACGAATATAACATTACTTTGTACCTATCATGTGATTTTTTTTTACCAACCGGAAAAGTTTCGAAGTGATCTCACAATTTCAATTTCTTTCTCACCCACATCCGAACATCTGTTTTTTTTGTAACCCATACGAAGAACGGGTATTTTAGCTAGTACTGAATATTCCTTGGCAATATTTAAAGTAAATAAATATATAAATTAGAGTTCAAGGTTTTTATTTGTTTTTAATACTATATTGTGATATGGCAACAATAGAGTAAGTTTTTTTGTTTTTTGTTTTTCCCTTTAATTAGTGTTAAATGTACTTTTGTGAAGTATTGCAGTACAATTAGGGGTGGTTACACAGCTGGATATCTCGTTCGTATGAAAAGTTTAAGTGGGAATTTTGCTGAATTTTTTTTTGACCTCACAACAACACTCGCGTTTGGACGGCAATGGTCCTAGAGATCTCTCTTTTTATAATTCGTACATATGAATGAGTAAAAGAGATCACGCTAGCTTTTGAAAATTTTTCCCCCGAAAAAGTTTGGAAATTAGAACAAGGCAATACAAAAGAATTGATATTGAAGAATATTCGCACAACAAATAAGAAATGAAGATTTTATAAAAAAATACTTATAATATATAAAAAGATAGAAGTAAAAATAAAACTATGAAATGAAAAAAAAAAAATAATATCTATGGCTTTATCAAGATAATACTGTATAATATAAACTGCAAATAGAATATTGTATAACTAATATATTCAGGTGAAATGAATTCTACCTTTAATGGTGGTTAATATAAAAAGATATTGAACTAAAAATAAAAAAAAAAATAATTTTAAAAAAAATTCCATTTTTTTTTTTATTTCTTTTAATTCGGTTTTCGTGAATATTTGCTAAACGACTAAATAAATAGATTTATACTCAGTACAGAAATTAAACTAACTTTGTGTAAATTAAAATAAAGTAAACTCAAATACTCACAGATTGGTGTAAATGTCTTGAAAGAAATGAAATGGAGTCACATGAAAGAGAGAGTCTTTATAATGGACTTCACTAACCTCAATCCATTTACTCTGGTTTGAAATGGGAGTAATTAGAATTGCTCGAGGCTTTACAAAAAATAGAATGCAATTGGTGGACGCTGTTGTGGGCCAACGGCAACACTGTTATTCACTTTCATTGGAGATTTGTTTTTAGCATGTAATTAACATTTTCCAAATTACTTATAGCGTATTAAGGATGTATAGTTGTCTGTCCTTCAGACACATAATCTTCAGATACATGATTTGACAAAAGTTTCAGATGATCTTTTATTCAGCTTTGAATAGAATGAAATAGTCCCAGCTTAGAAGGAAAACTAAAAATAGAAGTTTTTTAAAAAAAAATAAGTTAACAGCTATTTCGAACTTAAATAGGACGAAGAACTTCTGAAAGCAAAACCATGTTTTCTATTTATATCTAATTACTAACAACAGTATTATCGATTTGATCTTATGTGAGTAACACTAGTTAAATTCCAAGAAAAAAACGATTAGAATACATTTTCGTTTTTAATATTAGAATGGAATTTTAGACGAAATGCAGTGACCGTTTCTATACCTTTAAAGATGATAACTGTTGTAATCATTTGCTTGTGTAGAAACTTTTTTTTTAATTTTGAGACAAATATAAATTTTAAAATTTTTGATAAATACAACAAAATTTTGTGTGAGTTTTTATATAAATTAGGCTACATAAACTTTTACCAGAATGTATATTTAATTTTTTTTTTTTTTGAAGTGCGATCTCAGAGCACGGAGATAAGCATTCTGTGGAACTCAGAAGTTCCATAATCCTGGGGAAAGATGCTGAGGTGGTTTCCCGTTGCCTTTCTCGGGAAGCCATTATGGAAAGGCTTCAGAGCAGAAGATTTAACTCATTATTAAATATATTTTCTACATTAAACTAGTTATTCTAGAGCTTTGCCGCAAACTTTGAGTCATTGTAGATACTTATGGCTCCGTAAGTGCCATGAGATAATAAGAAACTTCTTTACTGAATTAATGATATTTTGAGAAAATGATGAAAGGAATTTAATTTTTACTGGCTTTTTTTTAATGAAAAAATAATTTTACCAGTATTCTATAATTTTAATACAAGATCTACCTCTCACTAATTTTGACAAGATATCCAAATTTGACATGAAGTTTCTCTAAGAAGGTAATATATCAGTGACTTATCTATGTAAGAATCTATCTATCTATCTATCTATATCGCCCGTAACACCCAATACTGGGTATGGACGCTCTCCTACCAGAGGAGTTTAGGCTAGATACCGCAAGGGGGCGCCAACCCCAAGGGAAGAAACGGACAACACAGAAGAAAGGAAAGTGAAACACCCATGCCACTACCGGGATTCGAACCCAGGAACTGGCGCATTGGACGCCACGGCTGGCCGCCGCCGAGACCGCACGACCACGCCAGCACGGCTCTATGTAAGAATAGCCACCTTCTTTATTGCTGTTACTTGTTGAGTTAAGAAATTGCTAGTTAATACAAGATCCTTCTTATAGTGCTTAATGGTAAGCAGCTAAAGATTACAAACCTCTAATATAATTGAAAAGAAATTTAACGTGCCTGAATAATTCAAAATAAACAGTAACAAAGTAAGGGATAAAGCTAAACGAAGGAATTCGCACCCTGAGCTGTCACCGGGAAGAGACTGGGATGCGCCGTTTCGTCCTTTTAGGACTCGTCAGCCAACCAAACTCCATCGATGACAGACTCAGAAGGTGCTAGAGGTTAAGGATCTTCTGAGTCTGTTTTCGGTGGAGTTTGACTGGCTGATGAGTACCAAAAACGACGAAACGGTCCGTCCCAGTCACTTCCCGGTGACAGTTCAGGGGCGAATTCCTGCTTTTAGCTTTGTCCCTTACTTTGTTACTTTTTTTTTTAATTATTCAGGCACGTTAAATTTCTTTTCATTTATAACACAAGGTTTTGTTGCTTTCTTTAAGGCCATCATTAAATTCCTTTTGTGCCTAGCGGATTGCAGGACAAGGAATAATTGTATTTTTGTATTGTTGTTTATTTTTGGTTAGGATTTCATCGGGGGGAGGTCCCGCTCTCGGGAGCGAGACTCGGGATTCTTAACCTCTCGCACCTTCTGAGTCTGTCATCGGTGGAGTTTGGTCGGCTGACGGGTCCTGAAAAGGACGAAACGGTCCGTCCCAGTCTCTTCCCGGTGACAGCTCAGGGTGCGAATTCCTTCTTTTAGCTTTGTACCTTACTTTGTTACCTTTTTTTCTCTAATATAATTGTTGTGATTTCCAAAAAAAAAAAAAAACCGACAATATTATTTTTTCTATAAAATAATTAAAAATTAAAATAAAATAACTTTTATTTTTGTACAAAAAGTTTTACATTCTAAAACTCTTGCAATAAAACAATGGACCCCTCTTCCTCTAAAGGAATGAATTTACAAACAAACTTACAATGAAATAGAAACGAAACAAATGAAAGAAACAATCTTTGTTACGTAGGAAGAGAATTTACAATTTCTGACTTAAATAACACACATACTGCATTTTTAAAACAGCTGAATATTTTTAAACAATCTTCTAATAGTTTACTTATCTCTTCATATGTATTAATGGTTAATAAATTCTTTTCTTCCAGATTTCAGTTTTATAAGCTCATTTTCAAAAATAATTGCAAGATAGCCCAGACATTTACCACATTTATTTAGTAAAAATAAAACCTAAACGGAAAAAGCGAAATTCTCATTCAGATTTCTGAGTCTTTGAAATTGAATCTGCAATTAAAATACAGTAAACTCCCGATTATCCGCGGGCGGATTATCTGTAATAATAAAATTTAAAAATAAATAAATAATTTAAAATAAAATAATTGTTTATAATGTATGTACTGTAACTGTGTGTATTGCCATTTTAATGTAAATAAAACATGTTAAAAACATTTTTGTGTTGGTTCTCGTCCTATTTCGGATTATCTGCGGAATTCGCTTATTCGCGGTTGCCGCGCCATCCAATTCGCGGATAATCGGGAGTTTACTGTACATCAAATGATGTTTCTTAAAAGATAAATTTAATGATTTGTCAATTCCATAGTGATGCTTTAACAGCATTCGATATTACTGTCACAGCAATTGAATTTCAAACATTCTGGTGGGAATTTCTTGAACCCTTGGCTTCATTTAATCTTTCTAAGGCATCTTCATTCTCTAATTCTATTTTTTTCCCTGTTAGTCTTCTTTTATTCTCCACAGTAGCTGAGCACAATGTTGTTCTAGTTTCTGGTTGTTCTGTAATATGTTCACTGATTTATCATCATTTAAAATAACTAGAAGCATTTATAATAGTTTTGTTCTGGAAATACATTAAAAAACAAAATTAACTTAATTCCATTATACTTGTCATTCATTTTGAATATATGTATTTCAAATTGTACTATATTTATTCTACCATGATTTTTAAGTAGCAGTTCCCCCCCCCCCCTCTTTTAAAAAAATAGTCTTGCTTTTCCGGCCACTCAAAATCTCCTCTCTCTTATGTTTTTTTTTTTTTACCTCATGAGTCACTTCAAGAACTGGGTAAAGGCATAAAGGCTTGAATTTTCATTTTCCTTTTGTCCAAATGAGTCAATCGTCGGAACAAAGTTTCTTAACCTCAAATGCTTATCTACAACTTCAAATAACATAGGTTATCTAAATATAAGGAATCACAAACAATTGGTTAAAATTAAGAATTCAATTAAAATCTCATTCAAACATTTTTTAAATTACAGTACAGTACTTGGAAGTTTGGTCAAATTTCTTACTGTATAATTAGTACTTTTAGTAATTCACCTTATTAATTCTCCACTGAATTAGCATTAGCGAAATATAGTGTGATGGTTTGATCAAAACTTCCGTATTTTCAAATCCTCGCTTGCACATTCTTTGACCTGAAAATCAACTACGATAAGTTCTCAATTTAAACATTCATTCATTCCTGAGATTTCCGCAAAAAACGGAAAAATTAAGTAAGCCTAATGATGCTTAAATAATTTGTATTTTTAACATATATGTTTGTTTCTTAGGATAGTTAAAGATTAAAGCTTGCTTATGAAAAGATATATATATATGTAGTATGTTCCAAATGGCTCTTCATGAAGGCGTTCCTATTCTAGCATTCGCATATAAACGCCTAACTCGTATTATGAAAAAAGAAACAGTTGGAGTTTATCGATTCTGAGAATATATATTTATAGTTGGTATCTACTCAGTTCATTCATTTTTCTTACTTTAACTATTTTAACTTCAGCTTGAGTAACTGTCGTGTTACGACAGTGTGTTTTGTGACATAAATATTCCTTTCAGTACTGACTTCTAATATTTAAAAAACAAAAACAAAACAAGAATTTCATTCTAAATATCTTACATGCACGGCTGTGTAGTTTTCAGGACGTTAATATAAATCGTAAGATAATTATTATTAAAATTATTAAAAAGTTCTAAATGTGAATCTCGTCCCCCCCTTCTTGAATATCACTCATAGTTTCGCCCTGACGATATCAGGTTGAGCTAGTTCCTTGGTCTCTAGTTGGCCAAATTCGATAAAGGAAAAAGTTATAAAATTTCTTAACTCAGAAGAACTTTTCCTTGGGCGTATATATTCAGAAGGACCGAGATCGCCCTGTCTCCCCCCCCCCCCCTTTAATTAAAATATATAGATCAACGTTAATTTCCTTCTTAATTTTTTTTTTAAATGATCTTGGCCGCCCCCCCTCCCTCCTAATTTTTATAAAGCTTTTTTTTTTGGTTGTTGGTCAGTTTCTAACTTGGCCCACCCGAAATACGCCCCTTCCAACCTGACCCGTTCTTTGATTTGTTTGATATACTACAAAAAAGGGAAGCCAATGAGACCACGTATTTCCAACGAAAAAGATAGGTAACTGAAATAACATGATTAGTGAAATAATTACAGACAATCCTCATTTAATGACTACCTGTTTAACGACCGCTCGGACTTACGACGAACTCTCCAGTGCGGGGAATTCCAACGAAAGGCGTGTTTCACAACCAACGAAAATGCGAACGAAACATGTTTGACCAATGAACAATATCGAAAATCTGAAAACCTCCGCCAGTTCATAAAAAACCTCCGAAGTGCAGCTTCAGGTAAAAGTCAGGTTCACAATAAGAAAACGGGATGATAATTAGTGTCTGCAACGAAGACTTGAGCAAACATTTCAATTCGTACTAGTCGATCGATCTATCGTCGTAATCAATCATCTCAAAATTAAACATGGCGGTTTTGAATTTTCGCTCTACTTCAAGTGAATGACCAGTTATTACAAATTTACTATAATTACAGCAAAATTATGCTTTGATATGAAACAATCTGTTAGTTCAAAGCTTTTCATTTAATGCTTTAGATGTTTAGAATATGCCAGGGAATATTGTTAGTTTTGAAAATTTAGATTTTTGTTGCCGCGAAGGATTCTGGGAGTGGGAAAAAACTCTTTGAATGTTACATGTTGTGATATCATTGAACGTCCATTCGAATTGGTCGCAGCAAATCTTTCGGCGAAAAACATTGCAGAGAAATTCATTTTCCTGTGAAATAGCTACAAAAGATTATTTTCATCGGTCGGACATTTTTTGTTCCTGTGAAACACGCCGAAAGCATTTATTTCGTTCTTTTATTAGCGGTCCCATGTTACAGTTAAAGCTCTTGCTTTTGTGTTGTCTGTATGTCACACTCTGTAGCGGCCAAATGGTTACAGATATGAGAATGAAACCTTCACCATTGTGTTCAGCATTCAAAAGTAGGTGACAACGTAAAAAAAAATCAGACCTGTAGGACCACTCCCTGGCCCCCCCAAAGTAACGTTTTCCATAGCAGTGTTCGTAATAATGATAACAATTAACACAGTAATAATATTGATGCTTCATACATAACAATACTAACAATTGCCAACAGGACGTCTTTGTTAATATTTACAAACGTATTGTTTCATAAATCCTTTAACAAATCCAAATGATACACTAAACATTGTATTAGCAGCCCCTAGTTTACAGCTTGCCTGTAAAACATAAAGGAACGGTCTTGCATTTATATGCTCTTGCTTTTAATTATTTTGTTTATACAATTGTGCGTATTATGGGGCCACTTTGCTTTCGATACTGTTTAAAAGCATTAATTACCTTGTTTTTATTAATTTTTTATTATTTTTTTATTTTTATTATTTTTATTAATTAATTAATTAATTTATGACTATTATTAATTAATTTCTTTCTGATTTTTAGTAATTTATTTCTTTATTTTTTTTAGTTAATTTATTTATTTTTATTTTAGTTAATTCATTTTTATTTATTTATTTATTTATTTATTTATTTATTTATTTATTTATTTATTTTATTTATTTATTATGTGGTTCTTCGTTCGAAGTGGAGATTTCTTTATCTGGTTATTTTTGGTAAACGGCTGAATTTCCTAAAATATACGAAATCTCGAGATTTTAAGCTGCAATTTGGAGTTTTTTTTTATGAGCCTGCAGAGGGATTTCAGGTTTTCGATATTGTTCACAGTCTGACATGTTTCGTTTACTTTTTCGTTGTTTTTTGGCTTTTTTACTTTAGGCGTGTTTCACAGCAGCGAAAATGCGAACGAAACAGTCTGACCAATGAACAATATCGAAAACTTAAAATCCCTCTGTTGACTCATGCTAGTATCATTTTTTTTTTTTATTTTATTTTATGAATGAACTTTAAATTTTTTGATATCATTTTTTTATAATTCATTTTTTTATAATTTTTGTTCTGTATTATATGTAAGAGATGCAAATTAAATCAAAGTTATCAAAGTTGTAGTTTTCTTTAAACCTTTTCTTAATTCAGAATAAATAAAAACGATTAAGCTCCTCACTTTTCGACCAATTCGCGTAACGACCTAGTCGTAGGAATGGAATTCGGTCACTAAGTGAGGAGTGCCTGTATATATAAGAGGAATCATGAAAGTTAAAAAAAAGAAGTGATTTCTATAATTGGCATCGTAATTTTGAAATCCAAACGTGATTTGCTGTGATGCCAATAAATAACAACCTGTTTGTGTTATTGCTAGATTCACTAAATAGTTCTTGAATAAAAGAAAAAAAACAAAAACAGTAAATCATGGAACTATTTCGCTTGATCCTGTATTGTTTATTTTAAAAATATTTACGAAAGAATAGTTTGCAGGGAATAAAATCACCGTTAACTTGATCAATAAAAAAATACTTTACAAAAAAAAAAATATGAAGTATATTTGTAACAATACACTTAGCCTTTTTGTAAGGGAAATTCGTGTTTTATAAGAAATTTTCAAATAAATGTATTTTTAAATTAGATGGTTTAGTGGAGGTGGAGTAAATCACCTGTTGTTAGACAGCCCCTGGCTACAACATAGATTGATGTCAAATGTCACAAATTCGAAAGTGGTTCCACTCCTTTCATTATTCGGGTCATTCCCACGAAACCTGCTTTGGATTTAAAAACAGAAAAAGAAAAAAAGGACGGAGAAAGATAGTAATCTTCTGAACATAAATATTTAATTCCTAACATTACCACCATAGCTTTTATCAAAACCTCTACGATTAGGCCTAATTCAGTGATCTGTAAGTGAAGTTCAAAAGGATAGAAAACGTACGGATTCTTCTTTTATCATGTAAATTTTCGAAAGAAAAGAAAGAATTATGAAAATAAATTAATAATACTTAATTAATAATCGTGGATATTTTTATAGTTCCACAGATTTATCGGATTTTACACCACAAAACAAAAGAAAACTCATTAATTAAACATTAATGACAGATAAATATATTATTTTTATTTATTAAAATTTTCAGAAAAGAAATATTATATAGTTGGTTTTATAGATTTTCCTTTTTTTTTTAAGTAAAATAATGTTACGGAATAATACTTCTCAATATATACAAATTTATATTTAACCTATAACTCAACTTTATATTAGGAATATAGACAAAAGTACTCTTTTATGTACAACTTACCTACAGCAGGATACATAGATTCTATCCAAGCATCTGTAACATGTCATTCATGCTAAATTAAATGTGTAGGAGGAATTTGGTATTTATATGTGGGTAAAAATTAGATAAGTGGCTAAAATGAAACACAGAAAAATATTGGAAAAAATTTAAGAAATATGCATTTATTAATTTTTAATTCACTAACTGTTAACTTATTATTGACAACAAAATCACTTTTCATACACTTAAGTAGATATTATAGCTTTAATATAGAATTTTTAAAAGTGGTATGCCAAGAAAATGAACAGTCTGACAGGAAAATGACGTCCCCTGACAACCGAATGACAAGATACAGCATAATGATCACTCCCATTCTTATTAATTGGAAAATGAAGTTCAATCAACTACTAACATAATTAAACTGTAATGTCTTACTATAAAGGAACAATATGAAGGAAAATCAACATATCAAAGCCTCTGATAAATCATAATCCTTAAAGAAATGGAACAATGAATGTGATTTTAATTTGGAGCAGGAAAATGACGAGTAGTATTGTCGCCACTACAAAACCTCTGAAATATTATCAAATTACATATTAGCTTACATTTTAGTCTTCATGTTATGTTCTATAACATATAATAATTATTTTAAACCCAGATTTCATGTTTGGAAATAACAATATTTTAAATTATAGTGAACTGAAGGTGCGAACATGGAATTGTCACCCGGCAGGAAAATGACTTTTCATACTCTGCCTTGAAATTTTAATGCCTAATTTTTTTTTTTTTTATCTTAAACATATTTGATATGATTAATAAGGAGGTATTATAAATGTTTTAAACATTTAATTTCAAAAATAAACAATTTTTCCGGGTTGTCAGGAATTCGATTTAGCCACATTTAGCTCGCCAAGACGAGCCGAAGGCAGGAAGGGCACTACGTACCTTTTCTGGAAGTGTTTCGTCGTATTTTTGAACCCTCATAGCTTCGGCCTAGATAATACTAGAGAGCTCAAATTTTCAGGATATGATGCAGTTACCAGACTAATGAAATACGCTAAGTTTCATTTATTTAGCTTTTATACTTTGGATTTTATTAATACCTAAAATACGTCGATTTCGTCACTGACTCACTCACTCATGATCATCAAAACCTCTAGGGTACTTCCTGAAGTCCTAGAAAGCTGAAATTTGGTATGCAGGCTAGGATTAGCCCACAAACAACAAAAAAATTAAGAAATCCGTAACTTTCACCTTCCAACCCCTCAAAAGGGGTGGGTCTGGTTATGTATTATCGAACCCTCATAGCTTCGGCCTGGATAATACTAGAGAGCTCAATTTTCAGGATAAGATGCAGTTACCATACTAATGAAATACGCTAAGTTTCATTTATCTAGCTTTTATACTTTGGATTTTATTAAGATCTGAAATACGTCGTACCCTCAATGCTTCGGCCTAAATAATACTGTGTAATAATGTGATTTCTTATAAAAGTGCAAACATCTTGTATATACAAGTTGACCAATAGAAAAACAGAAAAGTAGGGTATTGAAAAATAAATCCATTTTCTAAATAATCTTAAAACGAAATTTAGTTGTAATAGATAATCCCACCCAAAACATTTCATGTAAAATAAGTTGCCAAGACTCACATGCTCATAACGCTTTCACTGTTAAAAAGTTATCAGATCTCATCCTACAAAAAGAAATGAAATCCCACCCAAAACACTTCGTGTAAAATAAGTTGCCATGACTCACATGCTCATAATGCTTTCACTGTTAAAAAGATATGAGATCTCATGTAGAGCCAAGCCCCTCACTATACATGCCTAACTCTAAAAACCCTACTATCTTGGTCAAAAAGTGTGCCTTGGTATACTCCATATCCTTTACATAACTCCATGGGATTGTCTGTGTGACAGCCACGAAACGGCCAAGGCATACTTTTTGACCAAGATATAGGGTTTTTAGAGTTGGGGCTTGTAGAGTTAGGCCTCGTAGAGTTAGGGGCTTGGCTCTACATGAGATCTCATATCTTTTTAACAGTGAAAGCATTATGAGCATGTGAGTCTTGGCAACTTATTTTACACGAAGTGTTTTGGGTGGGATCTAATTTTTACCCATGTACTGATTAATGATGCATGATTACAAAAAAAATTGGACGCCGTTGTATATCAGTTTAATTATCATTATTTCTTTTTTACTTTTATTTTAGCTGTCATTGGTTATTCTCGTAGAGATTTCGCAACAGCATTCTTATATTTTCTCCATTATATCATACGACGAAAGGTTTTCACCTTCAATTTGATTTTTTTTTTACTTTTCCATGAACATATGTTTGTTAAAATGTACAATAGAAGGAATAATCGACTCAAAATTTGTATTCCAATAGTTTTGTATTTTATCAGTTTTACTTTAAATTAATATAATATAATATAAGTTAAATTATACAGGGATTATAATAACTGGATTTTCGATTTAACATGTAATATCTACAATATATAGATATACAGTAAAACATAAATATTTGTAGGTTTAAATGAATATCTATACAAGTTAAAGTAAATTAATTAACTGAATTAAAGATAAGAAAAATTTAAGTTTATTTATATATTTAATTACTTGTTTTAATAATTAAAATATCATCATTACACTAATTAATAATTAATTAATATTTATTCAGAAACAACATAAGGACAAAATAATCCATTATAAGAACAATATTAATCTTAAAAGCAACAATTTTCTTCCTGAAAATCCCGTAAAAGTATCCTTCAGCAATGTTTACCCTCACAGCCCTCCCGTTTACATCCAGTTCAACCCAAGCAACAGAAGGATGTATCTTCTCTCCCTCATGTGCCATTCATGATAAAGTGTTTTATGTGAAACATGACAACGATCAAGTTTTTCAGCGAAACTCGTTAAGTTACTAGGTAAATAGGCAAAAGTAGTGTCTTTTTGTAGTGTCTGTCTGGCTGTCACTACAAGTCAACTGTAGTGAAAGCTGATTTGACTGCTTTGACAGATACAGGCTTTTGAGCCAAACAGTAGGAGAACCTCAGAAATCAAATTTATATATGGAGTCAGTGAAGAACTCTCCGCAGATGCAAATTTCCATTCCGGCTGCGGGGAGTTCTCAAGGGCAACCTTAACTTTGCATTGGCTTAAATACATATATATTCTCATTCTTTGTAATGAATAAATCACTTCAAAATGACTTCTCTTTCTTGAAGTGGAAACCCGGTTGTGCTTCTAAACTTGTATTAGATTATTTAAAGCTAAGCAGGGGTGCAGGCTGTATTCTTGATTGAAAGGGTACAGACAGTCAGGTCCCATTTCTTAGTAAAAATGACTGTTACAAAAATAATAAATATTATAAAGTTTGCAATTCATGATGAGATTGTAAATGAAGTAAAACAAGCAAATCTTTTTTCTAATGAACACAACCATGGATGTGTCAAGTTATGACCAGTGTATGATTGTACTTAAGTATCTATTGGAAAATGAAGTGAAAGAGAACGTTAAAGGATTGAAGTGTGTCCTGTTTACTATGTGAGAATGTTCAACACACTGCTGGATATTTTAAACAGTATAGGACTTGCTATTACATCTCAACTATTACATCTCAGCCAGCCTCAAGGATGTAATACCAAATCACTTTCAAACCTGCTGCTATGCGCCTGTATTGAATCTTGTAATGACAGATATTGCTCAGTGTTTACCAACTACCTTATCATTTTTCGCATTACTGCAAACACAGGTATTTCTCAAGAATTGGTAAAAGAGATTAAATGTGTATTTACAACAGAATCCACTATGTATTTATGTGTATTTCACTCTTTTTACACATTTATTTTAAATGTGTATTTACAACAAGAGTCCGTCTCTGCGATTGGCGCAATTAGTTGGAAATCAAGAAATGATGCACCATCCAAATCTTTACTGGTTTTATCGGATGCTCCCATTACTGGTTCAACAGTGAAGTAAGAGATAACACATTGCAATCCGTACCAGCTTATGTAGAACTGATTGTGACACACTGCATAATTGCAAACTCTAAAAATACGCAATGAGGCTAAAGAACTTCTCCAGGAGTTCCTTTCTTTTGACCATCGTAGTAGTAATGGTACTTCTATTAATATTAAATATCACAACACCTTTGTCAGATTACCTGCAAACCAAAAATGTCGACTAACCCAGACCTAGAGGCTTGTGCCCACTGCACAAAATGAATTAAGGAATACCATTAACCAATTCGATGGGGAGTACTTAAAAGAAGTTTATGTCTGTCAATGTCTGAAACGTTATACGAAAAGATAGAAGAATATGCTTCTCTGGAAATAGAATGCCTTAGCATTCGGAGATGCCACATAAGAGAGTAAGAAAATGCCTGATAAACTGGCAGAAGATCATGAATCTGGCTCCTCAGAAGAGGACAGTTTTTTCAATGTTGTTATTGAGATGCTGAACCCGATTATGGAGAACCGATTTGCGGATCAAAAGAACCTAGACAGGTTCTCTAATCAAAAAACTTATACGGTCTCTAAGTTTTAATCCGCGAGGTTTCCTGAAGGTTTACCACTCGATAGTGGCGTAGCAAGGGGGAGCGGGGGCGAAAAGCCAGCCTAGGGGCCCCATCCACCCAAGTATCCCAACCAGCCCCTTTAAAAGGTTTTTTTTTGGTTGTGGAATAATGGAACTCCCGCCCCGGGCCCCCAAAGGCCATGCTACGCCACTGCCACTCGACAAAATATAAAATTCCTAATAGTGTGCAAATTAAAATTATGCAAGTTAACTGAGGAAATACAATCTTTTGTTTAAGTATGGCTCCAAATTACCTCAAATTTGAGAGAATAATATATTGAAGAGAGAAATTCAGAAATAGAGGAAGCTGAAGAAATTTAAGTA
The DNA here is from genome assembly GCA_023159025.1 of Thereuonema tuberculata. NCBI lineage: Eukaryota > Metazoa > Arthropoda > Chilopoda > Scutigeromorpha > Scutigeridae > Thereuonema > Thereuonema tuberculata. Next base: position 64,064,780 of record JAFIDM010002131.1, read on the forward strand.
AAGACATGTAACGTGCAAGAACCTTGAAAGATGTGCATCAAGTATACCAGGGCTTGTAAGTTACTTTTAAAAAGACAGTGAGTTACAGTTACAGTTACTTCTCAAAAAAAGTAACTGAATTACAGTTACTTAAAAGTACAGTTACTTTTTAACAATCAAAAATAAATTTTAGTAGAAGCATACTAAGAATTTATATTTTACAAACTCTGCTGTAATTGCCATATTACATTACGAAATTGATTGATTGTATTTCAAAATTAAACTAAAGATTTACTTTATTTTATTTCTCTGAAATTTTATTTGAAATTTTTCTCTAATTTAAACGCACTATAGAACAGTTTTCTCAATCTTTTTTTTGCTTCACGGCGCACTTTTACATTTCGTGAAATCCCACAGCAAACAGAACAAAATCCTTTGAAAAACCTCATAAATAACAGTCAATTTTAGGGATTTTAAAAATACCCTAATATAATGGAAAAATACTGTTTTTAAGCTAATTGGAATGTAAATTAATATTTCAAAATTAATATTAAAAAATAAAAATGGAATTATTATAGGTGTATTATATTACACCTATAATATAGAGCAAGCTTCGTTTTCCAAACAATTCTTATTTCAGAAGATAAGTAGTAGTAATGCTTTGATGAACGATTTTCCATTGTAACGTCAAGTCAATTTTACATTTGGCATCAAAAAATTTTTTTTTCAGAAATCTAAAAGATCTTTTATCCTACTTTATTGTTCTGTATTTTAAAAGTTTTGAAAATAACCACGAGGGAAAAGGATTCTCCATTTTAAACTGTACATGCCGACCAAACCTATCTTTTCAGAAAGTTTCAAAGGACATTGGTTATAGAGAATTGCGTAAGCAAACGAAGACACAACGTTACAAGAAAGGATTCGCACTCTGAGTTGTCACCGGGAAGAGACTGGGACGGACCGTTTCGTCCTTGTAGGACTCGTCAGCCAGCCAAACTCCACCGATGACAGACTCAGAAGGTGTGCGAGGTTAGTCTTCCCGGTTCTCGCTCCCGAGAGCGGGAGCTCCCTCCAAAGAAAACCCAACCATAAATTAAATAAAAACAAAAAACAACTATTCCTTGTCCTGCAATCTGCTAGGCGTAAAAGGAATTAATATATGGCATTAAGAAAGCCAAAAGTAATGTATTTAAAATGAAAGGAAATTTAACGTGCCCGATTATTCAAAAAATTGAGTAAGTAAACGAAGGTACAACGTTACAAGAAAGAATTCGCACCCTGAGTTTGTCACAGGGAAGAGACTGGGACGGACCTATTCGGTGACATCTCAGGGTGGAATCCTATCTTGTAACGTTGTTCCTTCGTTTGCTTACTTAAGTCTTTAAATCATCGGGCACGTTAAATTTCCTTTCATTTTAAAGACATTAGTTACTTCTGCAAATTCTTAAGTTAAATGGAATACATCGATTTTTTTTAATATATTGGCTATTTAAAATTTTGTTTATTCAATAGCACTCGTATTTAATCAAATAATTCACGCTCATCATTTTGAATTCCTGTATTTTCAATGATACTATCAAAAGTGTTTTTATTTTCTTAATGCACTTTTAATTTAAAAGTTTCATTAATTTTTTAAAAGGGAATTTTATTTTATCATTTTTTTTTTATTTAAGCAACATTTTTTTTTTCATTCATCGTGAATTTTATTTACGTTGCAAAATAAAAAATTACAAATAAAAGAAAATAAATAAGATATTATATAAAACATGGCTTATTTTTGATGAATTCTTTTCTGTCTTCTTCTACTCTTTTATTTGTTTACAGCAGTTTTTCATATTTTTTTGGATAAAAAAGTTATCTTTTACCATTTTCTCCATAGTCTAATTTTTGTATTTTATCCTTTATTTCAACGATATCTCTGAAATATTTTTTTTTTTATCTGATCATTTCATTCTCATGGTTCTTCAGTTTTCACATCGTTCAACTTTTTTTTTTTCACTGTTGTTATTTTTTCTCTTATATTTGGAGCATCTCCATGATGACTTTTCCTAATTTACAATATTCATTTTATTAATTAATTTACAATATATAATTTCAAGGTAAAAGCCGCACTCACATTTCTGACTTGTCACTTATAATTGCAGAAGTTCATTTCTACATTTTACACAAATTAGTTTTTTTCTTCTTTCTTTTCTTTTCTATAAAAAAAAAAAAAAAAAGAAAAAAAGTACGCAATAATTTTCTGCAGGTATTTTTTTTGCTCTGAATTATGAAGTTTTAATGAATGTCGTTTGTTTCCTGTATTTCTTCAGGAACCAGATCAAGATCAGCGGCAGAGCTTTTATTCTTCTGTCAATGGTTTATTTGTTAGTGTAAATAACTCATTATGAAATGGAGAATGCAAGACAATAGAAATTACAGAATGTGATTAATCATACATTCACAAACAAAACATGAAAAAGGAAAGAAAAAGCATCCAAATTAAAATCCTAAGTTCTTCAGTGATCTATGTCATGGTCACCTTTGAATTGCAGTGAGTGAGGCAGAAGGACCTTTTTTTTTTTTTGTATGCTTGTTTTTTTAATTGAATTTTGTTAATTAACTAGAACGACTGCACAAAAATGAAAAAGATGTGGTATTTTTCTTTACATTTTCATTATCATCTCTCAAATTTTTATTTGTATTTTCGAGTTAGATTGTTATAATTGTCTTTCGCAAAAAAATTGCAGAAATTCACTATTTTGTGTAATGTTCCAAACAAACTAGTGCTAATTTAAAGCCTAAATTAGATGTTTCATCTAAAGATTTTAGCATCTGGAATGTTTTTTTTTTTTTTTGTTTTTTCATTTTTATCAATCAATAAATCCAAAAACAGAAACAAATAATAAAAAAAAAAACATTTTAGAAAAGTAGGAATCTGAGCACACAGATAAATCTAGAGAATCCACAAATAATACTTCACACGACTGGGAAGGCAGAAGGCCTTTATTCTATTTATGTATGTAGTATCGAGAATGACAGCGAAATATATAGGTTTTCTTTTTAACTTCAGAATCTAGGATCCTAAAGCCCCACGAATACCATCTAATTTTCGACCAACTTAGTTGGCCAACTTCCAGTCTTCGAGTTGCTAGCGCGGACCTTGAGTAGTTTTCAGCGACTTTGCAGCGATTTTAGTTGGCCGAGTCGAGTCGGTTGTGCAGGACCAACTCGGGAAAGTTGATCGGAATTACCAATCACAGAGCAGCGTTGGAACACGTCAGTCATGACGTCACGCCCATGGAAAGAAATGGCGTCCATGAACGAGTATCACCGCTTCGAATCGACGACGAGCGAGTACACAATGAATATCAGAGTATTGCGAGTTTCTTTCACGCATAAATAAAGTTTATACTGAAATGCAGTAATTGTATGCGGCAGAATTTATCAGAGTGGTTTCAAAACCTCGATTTTTTTCGGATTTTCCATAGCTGCTGGGGGAAACGCATTGAATTATGGGATTGCTGCTATCGCGGCCGACTTCATTTGCGAGTTGGATGGTGTTCTAGCCTGACAAAATCGGACCAACTCGAAGTTGGCCAACTAAGTTGGTGCAAAATCGGATGGTGTTCGCGTAGCTAAGATCTGTGATTTCTTTTTATTAAATCTATAATAAAAAGAATTTTATTATGTATAATTTTCGTACATTTAGTACACAGAAGACATTTTATACATTTAGTACTTTATTAATAGAAGATAAACAACAACAACAACAACAAAAAATCATTTAACAAAAAATTAAATTGATGACAAGATTGCCTGTCATTAATAATTTCCATCAGTTGTAAACATGAGCTTCTCCTATCATTGAATTGGCTAGAACTATTTCTCACCTTTCTGCTTTTGATTTTGTTTCCAATTTTTTTCTTCTGATTATTTCGTTGTTTCGTTCATTATATTTGTGACGGTTTATATTTAATTAAACATGATTAATGAATGTGTCGTGAAATAGTGGCTAACTTAAATTTGTTTGTCCAATTACCGTAAAGCTTTTGACACTTGAAATGCAAATTCATACAAATATTAGTTGTCAAAATACGGCTGGGATCAACTTAGTTGTGTTGAATCTTATTCTGAGTTTTCGCTGTGCCTCATTCGTTGCGTGTTCCTGTTTTTTTGGGGGGAGGATGGAAAGGAAATAGATCCGTCCCGGAAATAAATTTTTCCCATTCTTTCTATCAATGATAATTCACTCTTATTACAGACTACTTTCTGTGTGGGAATAGTCTTAAAATTAGCTTTACATTATGGCTATAAATTGTAGTTTGTCTTATTTTTTAGTCCATATTTAGTTAAAAAAAAATGAATAATTTGAAATCGATAAGGTGGAAATTTTAGTAAGTATTTATTTACATAATTCATTTTATTACTGAATTATAAAAATATTCCAGTCAAACAGAGAAATTTATGAGTTAATTTTACAGTATATGTTTTTTAAACTCTATTATCAAGTAAAAAAGTAATACTTTATATTAGACGTTGTAGCAAAGGTTCCCAGACCTTTTTGTTTTCCCGGGATCTTAACCGCATACGTGAGAAAAATTGCGTCACCCTGAGTGCATTGAAATAGTGTGTATAATTATTAATAAGATTATAATTTCTTAGGAGATTCGCAAATTTATCGTAACAAAGTAAAAACCTTGATACGAAAGTAATTGTTATTAATTATAGTTGAGAGCCTAAAAAATAAAATATGTAATTAATTTATATTAATTGAAATATAAATTACAATAGTGCAATATCAATTGGTAAATATTAAAATATTACAATATTAAAAAAATCAAACTGAAAACAATTGAAGTAAGTATTTTGTTTTCCAGGAGTGTCTCAAAAAGACTCAAGGGCTCTGTAGGGAAATATTATCCTAATCATTTCGTAGTTTTCAGGATTGTTATTCTTCTGCAGCCAAATCCCTTTGTAAGTGAAACGGTTGTATTGATTTTTTGACTTTCTGTTCTTATATATATTCCCATAATTTGCCTCTCTAATTTCTTAAGATTCACTGTTATACAGTTATCAGATTAGTTGTGATTGTGACGTCATTCGTGAATAGTCTTTGTTATTAACATCAATGAAGCTGACTTCACTTGATAACAAATAATGCATTATATAATGTTAGCTGAATATTTGTTTATTATTTGATTTGAAGGAAAAAAATATCTTTATACAGTGTTATAGTTGGTTTGGGAAAACATTAAAGGTTTAGGATTTGAGTTGTCGTATTTGTCAGTGATTTTTTACATTAAAAAAAATGTTGTCGACTAAGTATGGGTTAGTGCTGTTAACAAGTGATATCCTTTACGGCATTACCGTAAAATAAATTTTTAAACTTAACTTGTAAATATAATTTTAAAAATTAATTTTGAAATTAATTCATCACTTTCAGATTTTTTTTTAATTTCCAAAATTTTTTTTTAAGTTCTTAATAAAAAAAATCACTTTCAATTATGCTAATGAAACATGAAATCTGTATCAGATTTATTTATACATACATGCCTTTAGGCGTATTTATATCAGTTTATATCTGGGGGCACGGTAGTGCCCCCGCCAAGTCGAGCCGAAGGCAGGAAGGGCACTACGTACCTTTTCTGGAAGTGTTTCGTCGTATTTTCGAACCCTCATAGCTTCGGCCTAGATAATACTAGAGAGCTCAAGTTTTCAGGATATGATGCAGTTACCAGACTAATGAAATACGCTAAGTTTCATTTATTTAGCTTTTATACTTTGGATTTTATTAATACCTAAAATACGTCGATTCCGTCACTGACTGACTGACTGACTGACTCATGATCATCAAAACCTCTAGGGTACTTCCTGAAGTCCTAGAAAGCTGAAATTTGGTATGCAGGTTAGGATTAGCACACAAACAACAAAAAAAATTAAGAAATCCGTAACTTTCACATTCCAACCCTTCATAAAGGGGGGGCTCTGGTTATGTATTATCGAACCCTCATAGCTTCGGCCTGGATAATACTAGAGAGCTCAAATTTTCAGGATAAGATGCAGTTACCATACTAATGAAATACGCTAAGTTTCATTTATCTAGCTTTTATACTTTGGATTTTATTAAGATCTGAAATACGTCGTACCCTCAATGCTTCGGCCTAAATAATACAGTGTAATAATGTGATTTCTTCCAAAGCGGAAACAGCTCGTATATACAAGTTGACCAATAGAAAAACAGAAAAGTAGGGTATTGAAAAAAAATCCATTTTCTAAATAATCTTAAAACTAAATTTAGTTGTAATAGATAATCCCACCCAAAACATTTCATGTAAAATAAGTTGCCAAGATTCACATGCTCATAACGCTTTCACTGTTAAAAAGTTATCAGATCTCATCCTACAAAAAGAAATGAAATCCCACCCAAAACACTTCGTGTAAAATAAGTTGCCAAGACTCACATGTCATAATGCTTTCACTGTTAAAAAGATATGAGATCTCATGTAGAGCCAAGCCCCTAACTCAACGAGGCCTAACTCTACAAGCCCCAACTCTAAAACCCCTATATCTTGGTCAAAAAGTATGGCTTGGCCGTTTCGTGGCTGTCACACAGACAATCCCATGGAGTTATGTAAAGGATATGGAGTATGCCAAGGCACACTTTTTGACCAAGATAGTAGGGTTTTAAGAATTAGGCCCCCTTGTAGAGTGAGGGGCTTGGCTCTACATGAGATCTCATATCTTTTTAACAGTGAAAGCATTATGACATGTGAGTCTTGGGTGGGATATAACTTATATGTATATATGTAAAAACTAATATAAAGTTTATATTCTTCGGGAATCTTCCATTTCGGTAGGATTGACTTTTTTATAACGTATTTTCATCTGTAATATAAAAGGGAAATTTGTGGATATGTATGTATGAGAGTCTGTTAAAAATGTTTAATGAACTTTCCAACATGCTACACACTTGAAATTTCGCATGCGGGTAGGTTCCATGCTGTAGACAATGTAAAAAGTGTAAAAATATTTTTTTTTGCTTTTTTTTGGGTGGGGTGGGGGTGGGAGGAAGAAATGATAATGAAGTGTGTGATAGGTTTTGAAAGTGCCACATATGCAACTGGAAGCGACAATTAGAAGCGACAATCAAAAATATTCTTGTTCAACAACCGGAAATAAGATATTGTCATGCATAATAGCACCACAGATTAACCTGGTGACGACAATTGGAACTACAATATTGTTGTGCATAATAACGCCACTTATTAGCCGGGAGGTAAGAACTAGAACTAAGGGGTGTAAACCGGAGGGTGGTGAGGGGATGGGCAAACATTGTTAAAGGATATTTCTACGGGGTTTTCGGGATAGCTATAGATTTACAATGATCACATAATTTTTTACGAACTGGGAAGGTTCGAAGTGATAGAGGTGAGGAGAAGGAGAGAAAGGAGTGGGAAGTTAGGGATCTCGAGTTACAAAATTCAAATATGACATTGTCTACTATCACGTGACTTTTGTACCAATTGGGAAAGTTTCGAAGTGATTTCAATTCAATTTCTTCCTCATCCACATGAGAACAACTCTTTTTGTGACCCGTCTGCTAGTTTAAATATAAAAACAAAATAAATTAATAACAAGCAAAAACCTGCTAACTCTACAGGGCCCCAGAAACTCTTATGGTTAAATAATAGCTTACTTGTTTCTGCTGATAGCATAAGTTTTAAGTAGTTTTAAAACTTATGTTGGCAAAAGTGTGAACCTCATTGATAACTAGGGCACTTTTTACGATGCTAACAAAATTACATCTGTTATTGTTTTATTTTGTTTTTTCCTCAAGACACCCTTAAAAAAACAGAAAATCTAAGAAATCGAAGTTAAGTCTCACATTTATTCTTTTCAAATAGGCTACTGTTATATTATGTTTTTTGGTCAAAACTATTTTGAAAATAGCAATTTAACGAGTTGAACTATCAATCAATGTCAGATGTTAATATTTCTTTGTTGTTTCAGTGAATACAATGCTTCACAATGGTGGCTGTGATCTTGACACTGGTGTATCTGATATTAATTTCATCTTCCAGAGGCCATCAGGTGAATCAAGATGTATATTCATCTGTAGACAGTGTCAGAACACTCTTATTATATGAACGACAAGTGATTCAAAAATTAAAGCAGCTACAACACAACAATGATCATTTGATCCAAGAGTGAGTGGAATTTTAACAATTTTCTTTTTGGGATAAATTACCTAGTTTTGATATACAATGTGATGATTATCTGTAATTCAGGCTTTTTTTTGTTATTGAATTTGCAGAGATTATTAAATTTTATTTTGACTATTATGATTAATTTCAATAGTCTATACTAATACATGTGTCGATCACTAGTAAACATCCTATATTCCATCGATACATGACGATATAGAACTAATTTCAATATTGACCATCAATGTTAGATGTATGCTAAGTAGTGAAATACAGTACTAGCAATAGAAGAATTTCATTACTATCTAGTAAGGAATTACATTTCTAATTGTTATCTGCTAAGATATGATACTTAATGGTGCATATAAATGTCTATCATTCAAATGGTAAATGATAAATTATCATTGAGTTTGTGGAAAATACTTAGATTATTACTAGTAAAGACGCGCTGTTAATTATTGTAGTATTGCTTTCCATCATATGTATGTTGTCAAACTTTATTGGTCTTCGATGCAAAAGTTGATTAAGCAAATACTGTGTTTAATGTACGATTAAAGTATATCCAGATATCATGGAAGGACTTTCAACTTTTACTGATTTTCTGTTCATAATTATGATGATGATGATGAAGATATAAAAACTTATTATGCAATTTTTGTATTCTTCTGAATCTTTCTTTTCTTTAGGATCGATTTTTTTAAAATTAATTAATAAAATGCAAAAATAGTGGAACTTTGAATGGTAGAATGTCTCATGTAAAACATATTGGGTCCTCCCAGCAGCTGATAATATCAAATCTCTTTTGAATCATACACCATGGCCATTGCTTGACCAATTGGCGAATTCCACAATTTCGGTGCTTCTCTCATTGAGGTGTTTGAGAAGACATTAGGCTATCATTACGCCTTTGATAGTACAATAACATAATGAAGCAGTTTCTGTCTCACTCAAAATCCTGTACATGATTAGCGCACGTTGTATAAAGACGATCTGAATCGCTAGTACATTCATCCTGTGTACATTCATCGTGTGTACATTCCTACAAGTATTCTTCGATGAGGCTTGTTGACAATATCACTGTCAGCCAGCAACTCTCATTTCTGGACATTGATAATCCTTGCATAACAACAGAATACAGCTTGCACAATACAGTTGCCGTAGTACCGTAACAGGTAGCTGATTGTCTTATTCATTTGCTGTACTACCATTAGGTCTTTTAAGATGAACTTCGCTCTTATTTACAGAATGTTTTTCTTGAATAAGCACAAATTCCGTTTTCAGCAAGAATTCACCTTCACATTTCTGTAGCAGGAACCCCCAGCATAAAATTGATAGATTACCTAAGGTTGTCTTTAACGAACTTCAACCTTTAATTTTTTGTTTTCTTTGAAAAATTTGACCAAACAAAAACAAACAATTGAGCTGTTGGATGAATGCATGGAATTCAGTATTCAATGCATAACATATTTGCATCTAATAGAATAAAACTCTTAACTTTTATATACTTCAATACATCCTTAACAATAATTGAAAACTTTGTTCATGTATCTTTTCAAATAAAGAATGTTCACCAAAATAAATTTAAGAAGTTTTAACATTATCTTGTATGCTTATGTACAAACTTCTTGAAATTATGAATCTTTTAATAAAGGTAATTTTAAAATTAAATTAAAAAAAAAGGAAATCACAAGGAAACGATTGCATCTCTAGTGTTTACGCCGAAGCTTTGATCCGTAATTCCTACTATTTATTTTCCATTAGAAGTTTAATTATCTGTCAAAAGTTATCAAGTTAAGTTGTGTTAGCGAAAACTATAGGTCTTGAGAATATTCATACCAATGGTTTTTTTTAAGTTCTTTTGTTTTTCCTTGTGTTGAAATTATTTCCGAAATTAAATGTTTCCATTACGGTTAGATTTGTTATGGTCATTTTATTTCTTTCAGATATTTATCCGAGTTCGAAAACCTTCCTTCTATTGACATCGATCTTCTTATTCGTGATCCGATCGTCTGCTTCCAGCTGTTAAGACGTTTGGCTCTTTTCTTACCTTTAATAGAATCCAAATTGTATCATCGGATACTAACACCAGGTAAACATAAATAAAGAAATGGTACGAGAGGCATAAATAAAAGCTCTTGACCAGACCCACTGCAATCGATAGAACATCACAACAAATACCGGTAGTCATGACCAAATTTTATAGACGATTAAATAATGTAAACATTAAAACGAGTAGCCTAACTGCAAAGCTAAAGAAAAGACAGCTTTCCATATGACAATAATTCATAATATCTACAATATCTCGTACCTTTTATTTTTATAACCTGCTTTGTAATAAAATACTTGACCATATTTTGAAGCGAGCAGCCCTCAAGTGGATGATCCTCCTTGGCATTTACAATTTCGATTAAGACCATTTCTTTTGTGCTTTAGCAACTGACCTGTCTGGTGAAAGAAACCAAACATCTTTTTATGTCTTTCGTATCATTGCTTTACGAACCATCAATAAGTTTATTTAAAATAATAAAGCTGTTCTTTTTTTGTTAAAAATGAATGACTGAACAATGTCCCAAACTCAATGTCTTTATCGTTATGATTTAATATTAATTTTCACCAATTAATTAAAAAAATATAAGGGATTTCAGAACAGGTAAGCTTAATGCGTCAACTATTTTACAATAGCGATAATTAATTCGCTAGAAATAATTTGATTCATTTATCTCTAAATATATTCAAAATGTTTAAGCAGGTAAGAACACAGGGTATAGTTTGAGCATTTATAATCTTTCTCATAAGTTATAGTAGATTTAGAATTCAAAATAAAAAACCGCAGCACCAACTTCCTACAAAATTAATGTAATAAAATTGGCTGTCACAAGAGCCTTAAGATTATGTTCAAATAATAAATTATTGGATGATGAATTACAAAAAATCAGAAAAATTTTTATTATGAACAACTATCCTATAGATTTCATCAACAAGATAATATACAGAGCACTTAAAGAAAGAAATGTTAATAAAATCAAAGTTGATAACGCAATTAAATATGTAAGTATTCCATTTGCAGAAGAATTACAAAACAAACTAACCCCATTATTGGCTAATGTAGGGATTCGTATTGCAAATAAGGCAAGAAACACCATCAGAAATATCCTAAATAATGAACGTGACATAATATCTAAAGAAGAGATAAAGAAAACAAATAAGGAGAAAAAGGGAGCGGTATATGGAATAAAATGTCAATCGGGAGGGGGTGGGTGCCAGTATATTGGTGAGACAGGCAGAAAGGTAAAAATTCGAATGAATGAGCATTCCAACGCCATAAAAAAGGGCAATGACCAATATTTCACAGCAGTTCATCACAAACAAACTGGCCATCTAATAATGGTGGACAATCCGATCATTTATAATATTATTACAGATCAATACTTAAGAAAATTTTATGAATCATTATTAATTAATTCCAAATTCAACAAATGTTACAATACTGAATTGTCTATAAAAAATGTATTGCATTATCAGCTCGATTAACTATTTTTTATTGTTTTATTAATAATTGGCTATCATTGATATTTGATACTTTGATATTATTGTAAAATGTAATCCAAAATTTATAAAGGCCTAATTTGCTTCTGTTATTTATTTATAGTCTGATGAAAAGGCCTGTATACGATGCCTTGTAACATGTAACGAATATGAATTTTTTAAATGTTTTTTTATATCTAGTAGTGTGTTTGGTCCCATTTTTTCAATTAAAAAACAATCACTTGTCAATATTGCAATTAAACAAGAATAGAATTATTTATGATTTTGATGAATGAAATTGAATTTGATGAGTATCTTGGCATTTTCCCAACTGCCCAACGCATGAGTAATTTCTGTATATTGTCAGAGTTGACATTGTTCTTTCGAAAATTTTATATCTAAAAACAAGGAAAAAAGCTGGTTTCATATTGTATACGAAACCATAGCTATCCCGTATTTTCATTTTCGGCCACTTCCTGTGAGGCAGAAAGTGACCGCAGACCGGGACTAGTATTTTTCCCCATCTCTACAAGTCATGAGGGTTCCAATAAGGTATCACTCATGTCTGTCCGACTTTTAGTTTGATATGTAGAGGTGGAGACGTGTTTCGGCCACTTCCACTTCCTGTTAGACAGAAATTGACCGCGGACAGGAAATCATAATTTTCCCAACAATCTCACAAGTTACAAACTTTCCAAAAACTTATCAGACATGTCTATACGACTTTTCGTTTGGACCGCAGAAATAATGACGGACGGAAAGAACTGTGTGTACGGGATGGCTAAAAAAGAGTATTCAATCAAGAATTCTATACACTTTCCAATTTACCAAAGAATATGTTGAATTCAGTAGATTTCCATAATATTTCTGTGTTGCTTTTTCTGTTCCAGATGAAAATTTGCTTCTTCCGACCAGTTATGATGTTATTGGAGCAGCCAAAAATCTCGTCCAATTGCAGTGCTTCTTTCAAATTAAGATAGAAGACTTCGCCAATGGGCGCCTTCGATCCATCCAGTCATATTCAAAGTTAACAGGTATATTTCGTTTCCGTTTAGAAAATTTCAAAATAAGGTGTTGAATTATTTTGTTATAGTTCATTTGCTTAGTAATTACATCCTGTAATTAAGAGAAAATTAAACATAGTATTAAATATTGACAAATAAAGTCACGCCTACTGAACAAATACGTTAATAAATAGTTATTAATAAATAAATGATTTATAGAAGAGGATTAATAATGTTTCTGTTTTCACAGGTGGGGATTGTTACATTCTGAGTCTTGTGGGGGATTTGGCTTTGTATGGAAGAGACAGAAGTGGATGGGAAACATCAGCAAAAACTCTTTTTTCAAATGGAACTGAGCCATTTTGGCTACAAAAGCAAATGCCTTCACTAAGAGCTGCCATTGAAGAGGTGATTATTTTTGTACGTTTTCATATTTATTTTCAGATTGAGACCAACTTCCTTTGTTAAGAAATGGAAATAGAAGCAGATAATTCTTATTGATTTGTTTTTAGCTTTTATTAAATGGTCTATAATAATCTAAAGTGGATTGTTGTTTCGATTTTTGTGCCACTGCCATGAACTGCCAAGACATGGTATGATTCACAAATGAACATTAGACTTCTGCGGTATTCAAGAGGATTTTTATCCACTTTCTTGATTATACGAAGTCTATGTTTATTATAATGTATTCTTATGCTTTATCACTTACCAAAATTTGCTGTAGCATTCATTGTAAATAATTAAAATTAACACAATCCAAAAAGGAAAAACAAACATACACGATATTCCTTAACATTATAAATACGATTTAACCTACAATTGCATGTAGAACATAAAAATTTAAAAGATAAAAAATAGAAAGAAAATATAATAAAACTTTCATTTATTTTTAAACTATTATTTCCGTTGTCTTTAGTCAAAAAATAGACATTGTCGAAAAACTTGATGTAATTTTCTTTTTTTTTCTAAATATTTATGTTTCACATGCAATTAGAGGTTATAATGGATATCTATAAAGTTACGTAATGCAGTATATGTATTTTTTTTTTCTTTTTTGAACTGTTAATATTTTAATTACGTATAATGAATGGCATCGATATTATTACAACTACAATTTATGAAGATTATTTGTTTATTTACTTATTTTTTATTATTAAACTATTTCATTTTAATTTATTGTGTTTTGTTTTAAATTTCAGTACAAACAATCAACGAAATATCGTCAGCCTTTAGGTGAGTAATTATTTTTTTTCCCACTGAATTAAATAAAAAATTACTATATTATACGATAAAACTATTGCGTTTGATATTTTCATGTGTTTATTTGTTGTTGGTTTCCGATACAAAACAATTTCTTTCTTTCAGCTAAAATTCCGAATTTCAACGAATCGAAATTGTGGTTTAAAGGACCTGTAACAGAAATGGATTACTTCAATTTCAGAAAATTATGCAGAGGAATTCAAATATTGGTAAGTTTTTCCCACAACTTTTTACTAATTAAATGCCTAACTAGCAATTTTAACTTTTTAATTCGTTGATTGTAACTACTTTGTATTCATCATCATTAAACCAAGAAGTATCAACTCAGCTTCTTAGCTTTCCTAGAGATCATTTTACAATTCCATTGTAACACTGGTTGATCATATCGGTTTTACAGATGATCTATGGTGTTTGATTGTATATATGAAGAAAGCCCAGAAATATGTGTAGTGATACGTAACGCATCGGCGGAAGACAAACCATGTACAAAAAAATGGTGGCATCATATTATTTTTTTTACCATTCATGCCTCAAAATTTGACTGTTTTGATTGTACATGTAGCACAGGTTAGGGAACACTGACCAACATGTTCATAGGATGTTTAAAATTTTTTTTCTAGTATATACTCATAGCACCCATACACAGCAGTCAAAATGGAATGACACTTGGAATACGCAATGAGAATGATGATGCAAATAACTTATTTACAATATCAGAGCAAATGGGTTGTTTATTCGGGCAAACCACTATAGGTCAATAATCCATCCTTAGTACTGCGTCATACCGCCCCTGGCTTGGTTACTTGCGGCGATACTGCTTGATATGGAATAATAGGGATGTCTAATATTATACTAAGGAAGATCCTTCAATAGTTGTTGCAACTGAGCTCCAGATCGTTCATACTCGTTGATGGCCGAAGCTGCCGTCTCTGCTGGTCCCACACATGTTCAATGGACGACAAGACTGGAGACCTGGAGGGCCAAGAAAGAGTATTTGGCAGCATGGAGGCAGTCCAGGGTAATCCGTGCTATATGTGGGTGAGCATTATCTTGGAAAATGGACCGCTGTAGCTGCTCCATGAAGGGAAGCGCATGAGGCCGTAGAATCCTCTGAACGTAACTAGACGATCCTGAACTTTTGTTTTCGACATGATAGATGTAAATGTTGGTGCTACGTGCCTTGCTTTGCACCATTTATTGTGTATTTGTCGATGGTTCCTAAAACGGATTGATTACAAATAATAATTTATAAAGATTAAATACTTGAAGATATAAGAAAACTGTTTTTTTTCATTAGAACAGTTAAAGAAAAAAAGAAAGAAAATCAGTTATCAGGACTACTTCCTACTATTAAGAACCATAGGATAATAGATAAATAAATCCCTTGTGATATTTGTTTTATATCTATAAACATATTTGTAAATGGTTTCAGTTTCAAATCTAATAGGACGCTTGAACTTTTGATCGAATGACATATTAACCTTTAATAATTACTTAGTTTGCATTCATAATAATTTAATAATAATAATTTAAACAGGTTTTGGAAAACGTTTTTATAATTGTATCTATGTGCACATTATAATATATTTTTTAATAATTATTCTATCTTCTTTTATCAATGGATGTCATATTCAGGTTTCTGTGATTTGGGAAAACTTTATATTGAAGAAAACATTTAAATTTCGATATTTAAATAAGATGATTTTATATTTCAGCCTCCAAGTAACGAATACAGGTGTGAATTGTCGCATAGAGATGATCCTTATTATTTTCTGATGCCTGTGAAAGTAGAAATAGTATCCTATAATCCTCCTATTTACATTTTCTATGACATCATCAGTAATAAAGACATTGAACAGATGTTAAACCTAACACGCCCCGAGGTAAGAACCAGTCTTGAAAATTAGCTTTAAATAATTCCTTAAAATGCAATGAAGAAAGTCTCGCCAACTGAAAAGAGTCAAGAAAATATTTTTTATGACTCTTTACAATCTGTCAATTACAGTTTTGGGATCGATAAATTCTAGTTATATTGTTTAATCGCAAATTATTGTAAAGAACCACTTTAATAATAAGGTTTCAGGCCCTTATTAAAGTTGCCTTCTAGTACGAAAGACTTTTCAGGTGCCAGGTGATCGTCAGTGGGAACTTATCCAGTAAAAAAGCTATAAGCTATGTGTAACTCTTAAATATACAATTATTGAATTTAGTCCAATTCTTTCTAAATTTCTTTCTTTAATTTAATTTCTATAATTATATTTTATTCATTCCTCAATGAATTTATTAATTTTATATTATAAATATTTCGATTTTCATCTGAAAAATAAATTATTTTCAAATTTTTACAATTTGCTCAATAAAGTTACAATTAAAGAAAACAATGAAATGAAGTGAGAAATACATGTAGATAAAAATAGAATCGGTCTGTTTGGCAATGGATGAACGAAATTACTGCATATTTGATAAGTATTTTTTTATTTTATTTTTATTTTTAACATAGTAATGGTCGTAGCGTTATTTCTGGATTTAACTTTCTTTTTTAATTCATCTTCTAAATCTTCTTGGGGAATAAGAAGATATGGAAGCACTAATCCGGGATGAAACAATGAAATTCATTCTGAAAATAAAATATTAAGTCCAAGGACTGATGCAAAGCCTTAAGATACAGTAAAACCTCGTTAAGTCGTCACTCAAGGGACCGAACATTTTTGACGACTTAAGCGGAGTGGGCATTTTTGAAAAAAAAACCAAAAAAAAAAAACACTGAAATACAATATTTTTATGAATTGCTGTAGGATTCGGTGAGAAAAACAAGATTTTCAGAAATCAATACATGCAAATGAATGAGTGGAAAATAAAAAAAAACCAACACATTTTATACTTACCATATTTTATTTTCTTTTACTGGCATTAGAATAATCCAACAGTGTTGATTGATGAATGTGCTGATTACTGGTAACAATTCGAAACACTTTGTAATGAAATGGAACTCCAACTGTTGTGCACATAGTTAATCGTTTCTAAAACCGAAACTTCTAGCTTTTCGTTCATATCCAAGGCTTTTATCATGTCCTTTACAAGCATTTTTTTATACTTTCGTTTAAAGTCAAGTCTTGATCAACACCAAAAAGACAAAGATTCTGACTACGCCCGTGTACCCCGGAAACATTATGGATTTGGATGGATTTCAAATGGAGGTGGTAAAGGACTTCAACTTACTCGGCAGTATGATTACCTCCGAGGCAACTACATCACCGGAGATCAGGAGAAGAATAGCTATGTCAAAGTCAACGATGAAGTCACTGGATAGAGTTTTTAAGTAAAAAAACATCTCTCTAACGACCAAGAAAAGACTTGTACAGAGTCTGGTCTTTTCTGTGTTCATCTATGGATGTGAAAGTTGGACAACAAAGATACGAGACAAAAGACAGATTGATGCCTTGGAGATGTGGTGCTGGAGAAGAATGTTATCGATACCATGGACAGCTCGAAGAACGAACAAATCAATTTTGGATGAAATCAAACCGGACATCTCACTCGGTTCTAGGATCACCAAATTACGTCTTGCCTACTTTGGACATATTATTAGGCGTGATAGATCTTTAGAGAAGGACATTATGTTGGGAAAAACAGAAGGCTCTAGACGAAGAGGAAGACCAGCAACCAGATGGCTTGACACTATTACAACTACGACAGAAATGACCCTGGCCGATCTTTGTGAACTTGCACGTAATCGTTCTTCCTATAGATCGTTCATCCATCAGGTCGCCAAGGCTCGGAATCGAGTGAAAGGCCGTGATTGATTGATTAAAGTCAAGAATTATCCCTTGATCTAAAGGCTGAAGAAGTGCAGTTACATTTGGAGGAAGAAAAACAATTTCGATCGCTTTTAAATTTTCGGGGCTTACTCGCTATGAAATAAAATCACACTCAGTAGCGGTCAAGAAAAACGTCTAATCTTGAAAAGAGTCGCAGCGAGAAGTGTGTAATTTCCCAAGTGAATTTCTCATGTGAAAATTCCCCGTAAAGGCTAGGCTTTCTTAGAGTGAAGGGGCGGGGCTGAAAAGATGCAGGCAAAATTGAGAATAAAGATGCTTTTCGCCATTTTTGAGGGTGACGAGTTATCCGGAGTAGAATTAAATTTGGTGACGAGTAAAAGAGGGTTATTTTACATTATTGTCTATGAGACCTTGTCGGGACCAAAGGAAAACGACGACTTAAGCGGAGTGACGACTTATCTGGGTGACGACTTAACGAGGTTTTACTGTAATAAGAAATTTTGCAACATTTTCATAATAATTTGCTTTCTTTTTTATTTATATCAATTAAGAATGTAATATAATTGAGAATGCAATGCAATTTTTACTTAATATTTAAAAACCGAGCTAACTGTTTCATATTTAAGTCCTGTAGTAAATACGTATTATCAGCAGTTGTAAACTTAGTAGTTTAACATGTTTGTTTGAATTATGATTTTAGTGAAAAATATTTTTTCTTATGACAAGAAAACACTGCACTTTGTCCAAAACTTGAGAAACATCTCGATCTTTCAATAGAAGGTCTAAAAGAACCAGGAAATTAAGAAGTGAATAAAGCAGTAAGGGATGCGACGATTCAAGTATATGAAGTTACAATAACAATAAATATACACTCTTTGAGTTGTGAATAATCTATCAATAAAAGGATGGAGCTAAAATTCTTCTAAATACATCTCTGACTCTTGTTGACTTCAGTTGATGTCGACCTCTAAGACAATTTCGTTAAAACTATAATCATTCCGTATTGACGTTTTCAGCTCCAATATTCAACTGATCAGATATGTTTTCCATGAGTCTGGATAATTGGATTCCAAGTTTGGCTCCTATATGATACCAATCGGAAATTGATTTGATCCTGCTGCAGTTGAATACATTTTATACATGGATTTGTATAAAATCCATGAGTGATTAAGCATAGACGAATCTAACATTAGTGTTCGTATCCTTTTATTCCCATGTTCACTTCAGAGATGGATATTCCCCATTGTGTACATTTTAATTTCACATTTCTTATTTCTTTTCGACCTTTCATCAAATGACTCATATTTGGTTTTTTGAACTTTGCACAAAATGTGATATCCATTGTAAGTTTATTTAAATTGATCGATAATTTTTTTCTCTTGAATATTGATTCATAGCTCTGTAATTTGTAGTCAAATACTTTAATACATTGACCTAAGGGAGATTACGGAATTTATTATCAGATATATAGTTATTCTTAATTCTTCTCATTGATTTGTAATGAACAAAAGAAAGCATAATTAACTCCTTTTTGTTTTGTTTTGTGTAGATGAAAAGGTCTTTAGTTCGTTCTCAAGATGATGGCTCCCGAGTCATTGATGACACTGTACGAATTAGTAAACACGTGTGGGTTCCAGCCACCGTTAGCGCTCTAGCAGACAAGATGGCGAACACAGTGGGTTGGTTGACCAAAGCAGTCTGTTACAGAGATGAAATTGATTGCCAAATGCTACAGGTAATGCAAGCAATGAACATTTCAGTCAGTTCTTTTTAAGTCTTTAGTGTTGTCAGTTCTTTTAAGACTTACAACAGAATCCCGTTAATCCGAATCTTAATGACAGACTTTCCCACTTATGTCATTCGGGCAAAAATATGGTATTTTTATATTTTTACATTAGCTGAATAAAACTAAAGTGACGTTAAATAGAGCTCCAGAAAAATAATAAAATAATTTAAACAATTGATACAAATAATGTACTTGAAAAAGTTAAATTAAAATTTCAAGTTTTAGAAAAGTATCTGAAACTATCCAGAAAAGAAATTTAATAAAAAAGAAATATAATAAAACTGAAAAGAGGCTTTTTCTTAACTAATTTTAGTCAGAACTTTTTTACAATAATAGGCATGAATTTATTAGTAAAAAAAAATAATATTTCATACACTACTTAAATTATGTATACGGATCATTTTATTTATTATTATATAATAAAGTAATTAAGTATGACTTTATTATTACATACATTTTTAAAACTTAATATATACTTAACAACATTTTAATTGTCACCCCACTTTCCAGCTTTCCTATTGGTCTAATTACGGTTACATTTACAAACCGTCTTGTCTCATCTTGTTAGAAATCATTTGCCAATGGCTCGCTGGCGAGCTGAAACCGTCGTATTTGTAGATTCTTTTTAACGTGTTAAAATTTGCTTGACTGTGTTATGTGTATTGACCTCATTATTTTTTAAATATTGTAACATTTTTATTTATTCTGTATTTTTTTCGTTTACATTCTATTGTTTAAGCACTTCGATTATTCACTGAAAATTAGAAATAAAAACTATTTCAGCATTTTTTTTTTTAATATTTAAATGAAAGCGAGGCCCATCAAAAATCCATCAAAATCCGATAATTTATTAGATAATTAATCAAAAGATATTAGAAAAATAGTTTTCAATTCCTGCAACATCTCCTTCATGCAATGTTAGATCATTACAGATTCTATATTTCAATCGTTGGTGAGTTTTCATTACATACTATTTCCTGAAACATTTTTCTAAATTTAGTGGGTATTTTAAATAACTGAAGTGTCTTTAAAGTTGCATTTACTAAAAAATTTTTGAAGATAGCATTTATCAAAGAAAATGTTCGTCAGGAGTTAAATTTTGAAGACTTTGGAGTCCTTAGGTACCGAATGCTATTTGTTACTTTCAGCTGATATGTTTTTTCTTTAGAACTGACTTTTGGGAAGATTTGTATGATCATTATTCGACTTTAAGTTTTATATTTTTAAGATAAGAAATATATAATAACCTAAATATTGGATTGTTGTTGTTAATAGGCAATTCGTATTATTAAATACATTTACAGTAAGTATTTATCTTTCTTTTAAGTTTGATCTCTATTTTTAATGTAAAACTTATTTGCACTCCTTTTAAATCATTGATTTCGGTAATGAATAGTATAATTAATAATGTTATTTATATCCCATTCTAGGTTATTAACTATGGCATTGGAGGTGAATATAGTATGCATTGGGATGATACTGTTATCGATACTCCGTGGACACGAAATGGTTTATTGGTAAATAAAAATAAAAAATATTAAAATTTAATTTAATTCCTTTGTTAATTTTCTTAGTTAAGTATCAAAAAACATGAAAAAGACTTAAAGTAGTATTAGAGTTCAATACTTCTTCTTACTTATAGGATTGTAAAAATATGTTCTAATTCATTCTTAATTCTGTAAATAACTAACCCCTGTAATAAGTTTGCAATTTCTTACAAAATGCTCCATTTCCGTATCCTCATTCTCGATAACATCAGATAAAAAGTTACAGGAACTCACAGTGCTGAAATAAGGATGACTCTCAGCTTATTCTGCTAATTATAGTTTTATTTCCTACTAGCAAAATGCCCGTGCTTCGCGCATTACAAAAAAAAAAGAGTTACAAAACAAGAGCTGTCCTGATGTAGATGAGGAAGCAATTGAAATTGTGAGATCACTTCGAAACGTTTCCAGTTGGTAAAAAAAAAAAAAAAAATCCCGTGATGGTTACAAATTAATGTTATGCTCTTATTTTATAACCAGACGTAGATGTACCCTTCAATAATGTTTGCCCCATTCCCGTTGAAACCTCTTAGGGCCCGAATATCAAAAATTACGTATCTTTTCGATTTTCACGAAGAACACTCATGTTAAATTTCGTGTTTCCAACTAAAGATGTTTAGAGATATGCGTACCCTTCAAGAAAGCTTGCCCCCCCCCCCCCACATTAACACCCCTTAACCCGGATCCAGTTTTTCGTTGTCCATACATTATTCTCGGATGCATGTGAAACTCCGAGCCAAATTTGGTAAAGATCCGTTGAGAAATGGCGTTGTTTCAAGACAAACACTCAACCAGACAAACTAACAAACAAACTTTCGCGCTTATTATTCAGGATGATTCAGAATTCCCTGTACAAACTTTAAAGGTAGGCTTGTTTTTATATTCCTAACCGTATCCACAGTGCAACGTATGTTCGCAAACGCCATCCGAAAGTGCTAGAAGGTACATTAAAATTCAGAAACAAAAGACAACAAGTAAGGTAGACAATATGTTTATTAGCTCTATGTATACAATATGATAGTAAGGTGTACACAATCATAACTTTTTCCATCACACAATATATGGTGCGAACATTTGATGATTGGGCACACTTTTGTTGAGGAGCCGTTCACGACACAATCGTACAGCGGCTCCTCCGTTTCCGTTCGCTGCCCCGTAGGTTAGGTGCATATCTGCCCTCTCAGTATTAGTGTAACGATACATCTTCCTCGTACAAAGTCAACCTATTAAACGATGATGACTCACACTGCCGAACCAATTTGCTGTGAAACAGCGCCCTCTAGCACATTCGAGTGGTGTTTGCCGACATATGTTCCGCTATGAATACGGTTTGTTTTTGTATTTCTGATCTACTTTTAAAGTTCGATAAGGGAATTTTGAATCACTCCGTATACATGATAGCATTTTGGAATTGAAAATTGCTTGAATTTCTTGTGCCAAAAAAAATTAAATCAAAGAATTGCTAGGAGACATATCGGAGTAAGATTCCATGGTATCTGGATAAACATCACTGGCAGAGGGTGATGATATTCAAAAGTAAATATAATGCATAAAAAATGTGATTATCCCAATTTATTTATTAGATGAAGCTTATTTCTTAAAAAATTCAAATTGTATTGTCCTTTAAAAACTTGTCTCACAATCTCTGGAATTGAATTTATAAGAACAGAATTGGGTAAAACCAACAGTAGTGAAACATTCCACATCCCCAAGCAATAATAGGTTGTTTCTGTCTTTCATTAAATGTTTGTTTTTCCCAATATTTTATGATAATATTTTCCTTCCAAAAAGTTTCCTGAAAAATGAAGAAACGTCGTGTTTGCCATTCAAGGTGAAAGGTCGAGTTTAAAAACTTGAAATTTCATTGCTTAGATCAAATATTGCGTATTATTTGAAACCTAATAATTATTTTTGATGCTTGGATAATGTCATATGTTTATTAGAGCCCCCAGAAGGAGAGGAGTCAGTTGATCCCTCAGCACCGGGGCCCGGCCGTCAAAGGGACCCGGGCTGAAGTCTTACCAAAAAATTATAGGAATTAGCCTATCACTTCTAGTCCTTCTTTTTATAATTAAGTCTACATTTTATTTAAACTACATTTTTGCTTTAACTGTCTGCGTAGAGCAAAGATTTTCTAAACTTTTTAGTAAACTTCATTTCTAAACTTTTGGATAGATCTGGAAAAGCAGATGTTGATGTAAAATTAATTTACTCTAAAAATAATGCCAATAATGTGTGTAGAATGTTTAAAAGTGAGAAATATGGAATTACGTGGTGTTTTCGCGATATTTTTGGCTAAGAATCTATGTTTTGACCGTAACGTGGGAGAGGGGCTCGTTACTGCATTTGATACCTGGGTCCTGAATTTGAAATTAACAATTTCAAAGTTTTGTAATTCTGGAAGCAGACCTGGGATAGAATATATGTAGGGTGATTCAAAACTTCCTATATAAACTTTAAAAGCAGGTCAGGAATACAAAGACAAACCGTATTCATATGTCCGCAAACGTCACCCGAATTTGCTAGTCACCCGAATCATAATTAGTTGGGCATTGTGATCCATCGTCATTTGAAACGTTGACTTTGTACGAGTAGGATGTATCGCTTCACTAATGCTTAGAGGACATATTTGACCTAGCCTATGGAATAGCGAACGGAAACGGACCTGCCGCTGTACGATTGTATCATGAACGGTCCCTCAACTATCAGTTATCAAACGTTTGCCTGTTTGCACCAGATATTGTGTGAAACTGGATCATTCCATGGAAACAAGCATGATTGTATACTCCTTACTGTCGTATTGTAAACATAGGGCTAATAAACATATTATCTACCTTACTTGTTGTCTTTTATTTCTGAACCTTAGTGTACCTTCTAGGATGGCGTTTGCGGACATACGTTCCACTATGAATACGGTTTTCCAGATTATCTGACCTACCCAAGGTCAGTACTAGTTTACATTTCGGTGATTTTTAACTTTATTTTTCTTTTTAATTATTGTAGAAAGATAGAAATTCTCCGGGAAAAAGAATGGCCACTTTTGTTTTCTACGTAAGTTTTTAACAATTATTAGAATTAAATTATTATAAAACATTTTGAAAACCATTTTAGTGATCTTGACTTCATATAAGTAAGAATTTACTGTTCCTACGAGGATCAAACGCTTATTGTAAATGTTTAGACTTTTATGGTATTAAGTTCTAAAAATATTTTTAAAGTTTAAAAGTGAAAGATGGTCTTTCAATTTTGATAATGGGAATGTTGTATCTATCCTCAGGTGAAGTCTTTTCCCCAAGGAATTTCACTTTTATTCGCTAATGTTGTTATTTTCTTTTTGTCAGTTGTCAGATGTTGAGATGGGTGGACATACAGCCTTCCCTCGTGCAGGAGTCTCAGTGAAACCGACTAAGGTAACTATAGAGCACAGTAGAATGTTAATAACACTTAAGAAGCTGGGATTATAGCATTTGTAGAACTGTTTTTTTTTTTTCAAATATTTATTTAAAGGAAAATATATAATTACCTTTATTTCTGTTATCGTTTGAAAAGAAAAATATAGTTCCTGCAAGAATGTAAAATTACTTTCCTTAATTTTTTTTAAACGAAAACAATACAAATGAAAAGGTTCCGCTTATTTTAAAATGCAATATCTGCCCAATGTTATTTTGATAATAAAGTAGATAGTTTACTTGGATTTATTAGCAAATTAGATTTTGTTAAACTGAATTTCAACGTAAAAGACACCATGCTTCAAGAAAGAATAAATCTACACATTCAACATCAGATTGAAGAAGCTTATTACTAATAATTGAAATGGTAGACCTAATTCGTGGGAAGGAAATTTTCTTAGTTATTTGTTTCCTCATTATTTCTTTCAGGGCGCAGCTGTTTTCTGGTACAATCTTTTTCCCAATCTAACTTTAGATGTGTCTACTGTTCATGGTGGATGTCCGGTGCTGTATGGATCCAAATGGAGTAAGTTAAATTCCAGTATCCTAATTAGGTTGTCAGTTAATTAAAGTCATCAATTTGAGGAAGCTAACCAGACGAAAGTTAAGCAAAAGATTTGTTTGCTAGACCATTATCTATTCAAAGAAATTACGAGCAAGATATTTTTCTCCTTGTGCTGGTTCTCGTGATTCATTGTCTCTTATTAGTCTAGCTCTCGAATTGTTTTAAAATTTGCTTATTCTTGATAGTTCATATACCAGATGATTTTTACAAGAAATCAGAAACAGTTTAAGAATAAGCAGCCTAGGATTTTGCCTTGGAATTTAAGCTTTTAGGGATCTTGACATTGATATGAACTTTTATAAATGGAATCCTATCTTTTTTTTTTTAGTAGAAGTTACATAAAAAAAGCCTCAGAATTCCACGCTTGCCTAGAGCCACCACAACTTCAAACATTCTCCGCGAGAAATATTATATTTCTTTAATTTTTATTTTACACAATTGATTTATAAAATTTATGTCAATTAATGTTTTTGATTCATTTTTTGCCCTTTATTTTTTTTCTTCTCAATATGAATATTGAGGGAAGAATTCAGGGAAGATTTCTATACAAACCGTTAAAGCTGACCATTGTCTATGCTGCTTCTTGTTTAGTTGTGACACAACGATAACTAAAAAAAAAAAAATACTCTTATTTTAACAATGGAAACTGATAAGGTTTTGATATCATGACATCATGAAACCAAATGAATCTTTGTGATTTCTTACATACAACAATTATGACTTATTCCTAAAATTTATATAAATTTAAAACTGTTGACAATGTCTCTAGAAGTTTCAAAGCAAACAGTGTCAGTCATATTAAGAACTTTCCATTGTTTTATTAACGTTTCGATAGTTACCTGTTCAAATAGGACAATTATTTGATGATGTAGGCATACCCAAGATTTTGGAGTAATTGTGATGGTCGTAGTCATTCAACCAAAAAAGGTCAAATCACTTCTCTGATGGGGGGGGGGGGGTTAAGACAAGCCGATAAACTTTCCAACCAAAAAAAAGCTTCAAAATCCTACATTTCTTACATTTAATATATAAAGAAGTGTATATAATGGAGGTGGGGTTCTAACACGTACCAACCTCTCCCGCCTCGATTGACCAGCATTTGATGACGACAATTTCTATAAGACTCTTGGAAAAAATTAAAGTAAATGATGAAAAAACAAATTGATTTTTTTTAAAGGAAATGTAAATAAAACTAATAGAAGAAATTTAATTTAAAAATTAACATGAAATATTTATATAATTAAGGATAGGTTCTTAAATAATAAGTTGCATGTGTTTAACATCTTTATTTCTTGCTGTAATTATTTATCAGATTAAACTGGTGTTAAATTAAGATTGAAATCTTTATTCATTTTTTCTGTTTTCTTTTTAGTTGCCAACAAGTGGATTTATGAGAAATCGCAGATGTTTTCTCGTCCATGTCCCCTTCAGCAGCAGTGAAACAGACATTTTGAAAGAGAAAAATTGCAGAAAGAAAAATCACTTGGGATTCTGATATATCAATAGTATTTGTTGTTGTAAAGCAGAAGTTGAGTCGTGTTTCCAATTGTGAAAAAAGTATAATGAAAAACAATAAAATATTTTTAATGTTATTTTTTTCTCAACTCTTTTAAAAAAATTCAGTATCAAAAATTCACTAACAAATAAGTATGTCGTTGTAAGCAAATTCTAACTGGAAGACAAATAAACGAAGGTTCCACAGAAATTAGTCTAAAGTCTAGATGATGTGGCTCTCGGAAAATGTCTGTGGACGGTAAATTACTTTAGGTCTTATTATTTTATAGGGCCCTACAAATATCGTAGTCTTAGGCCTATTATAAAAACTTAGATTGCACTCTCAAATGGGCATAGGCAGCCGGAAGAAGGGAAAGATAAACACAGGAAACATCCATGCTGGCCCCAGGGTTGCCAGATCTGAATTGCTGAAAGTAGCGAGCTGAAGGACTAAAACTAGCGAAGTTGCAATAAAAGTAGCCCAGTTTTTTTAACTTTAACAACCAAAAAAAAAAAAAAAACAACGATTCTCAAATACTTAGTATAAAACGAGATTTACTGGGAACTCTAGTAGCCCAAGTTAGCACACCTAAAATGTAGCCCAAAATGTCGCAAGTAGCGAAATTCAAAATATGGTATCGCTCAGCTATCAAAAGTAGTCCAATCTGGCAATCCGGGCCGCTGGACGACCCTCGCATCAATTCAGTATAGAGCTAATACAAATAACAAGAACTAATTTTGTATTTTTAATAATGCCCAATGAAGGGCATTCCCAAACATTATCACATAAGGTGAAAAGCCATTATCGACGTAGATCGTAGAATAGTACAATCACTCGAAGTTCGAGGAAGTCTGTGTGGAGATGCTTACTGCTTCTCTGGTCCCGTCAACCCAACAGTGGGAGGTTTTATTATTGTTGTTAAATTACTAAATTAACTACTTATGTTTAAGCTAAACTTTTGACAAAACATTAAACTTCAATTAATAAGGTATTATTTACTGCCAATAATATCTATACAAAGAAAACTTTGATATTTTAAATAATTCTTTGGTAAAATTTTGTAAACACTTTCTGCTCTTTGACGCGACGCGAACGTTGGTCGCTTTGAACTAAAACCAAATAAAAGCACGCATTTTCTACACAATTTATTAATGTGTTAATTAATTAAACTTCAATTAATTATTTATTTATTTACTTTCAATAATATCTGTACAAAGAAAATACAGTAAGATTCAGAAATAAAAGACAACAAATAAGGTAGACAATATGCTTATTAGCTCTATGTTTACAATGTGGCGGCTCATAGCTAAAATTAGTGGGGATGCTGCTCCAGAAAATTTTTAGCCTTTGTTTTAAAATTGTGTAAATTTGGTTTATTTTTTCATAGTTATAGTTATCCCATTTAAGTTGTATAAAAAGCTTATATTTGATAATAATAATATAATAATAATAGCAGTATTTATTTTTATTCCAAAATAGCATTGTCAAAATTACTGCATTATTTGTATAGACTTAAGAATTGAATATATCTTTTATGTACACACATTAAGCGTAGATGGAGCCAAAACTATACTTATTTAAACCATATATTTCCTTTTTTTGATGGGGGGGGGGGGGCAAAATTTAGTCTTTCCCCCCCCCTTCAGGAGAGGGGGGGGGGGGGGCAACTTCAATTATCAATTGATCTAATTTCATGAATAGAGATAAATCTTTAAAAATGAATGAAATCTCTTTTGGATTTTTTGTAAAAGTGATGGAAGGAAACAAAAGTGTAAAGGCTAAAATAAGAGTTAATAATTAGCTAAAGAGTGAATAATATACTAGTTGCGACCCGTGAAATATTCACGGAAGTAAAACATTTTTGAACAACACAAAATTGAAAAATATGAACTAAGCTAATTTTTTTAAAAGCCTTGACTTCCACTAGATTGAACAAGATTGAAAAAGATGTTCTAAGCTCATTTTTTAAAAGCCATGACTTCCGCAACAGCCCATATATAATTTGAATGACTAAGCGAAATTTTGTTAAAATAAAAGAAAATAAAATAAAAAATTGATTTACCAGTTTCAACAATAACGGATATCCAACAGCCAATACCAATAATCCTGTCTGGACAACAATGACGTCATGTCATTGTTCGTCATTGTCCTCTACTTGTTGAGTAGTGAGAGAGTGACTACACAGCCGAAATTATGTAAAAACCGAGGTTTTACAAACTCTGATAAATTTTGACGCGTGAACTTCATGCATTTCAGTGTAAACTTCATTTATGTGGGAAAGAAAATCTCAATACGCTCATAATAATTGTGTAATCGCGATCGTCTCTGTGAAGTAGGAAGAATATTCGAGACCCCTTGTTTAAACATGGGCGTGACGTCACGCCTCACGTGTTCCAACGCTGCACTGTGATTGGTTATTTGAAATTACAAATTTACAAAGATCCGTACAATTTTTGCCTGTTAATAGGATGATTGCTTGTTATTTAACAATTTATTCTCAATGATGTTTGAAAATAACGGAAATTAACATTTGATTCTCAATGAGGATTGCCAAATAATGTAAGTTTACGATTATGTTATCATTGTAATTTGTTAACATTTCATGATTGTTATTCAAATTTCTGTTTGTAATAAGAAGGAAGACATCTCCGTTCTTACTCTTATTTTATGTATTTTTTGAAGAAAAAAAACTGAAGAAAACTTTCGTTGAGAAAGTTGAAATATTGAAGAAGTTATTAGAAGAAGTATGTGTATTGCGTTTTTTTTTTATTATTTATGCATTTATAATCTAACTTAATAGAATTAATCATTAACTTTCTTCTCATTAGTAGCCCAAAAAGTCGCAAGTAGCGAAATTCAAAATTTAGTAGCGCTGAGCTTTCAAAAGTAGCCCAATTCCCTACTTGTAGCCCAATCTGGCAACCCTGGCTGGCCCTGGTATTCGAACCCAGATTCAGGTATCATATTAACCCAATCAGTAACCCACCGCCTAAGCATTTGCATGCATAGCTATGAAATTAAGTAACATGTTTTCAAATTAATTCTTTGATAACATAAGCTGCAGAACAAAAATCCATTGGCAGCTCATCGACAATAAGTTATACACTTAAAAGGTAATTGAAAATCATTTAGGAAACAATTTTAATGTAGGATTAGTTTGGTTTTTTTTTTTTTCTGAGGCAGTTTCTGAACCAAGAAAAACTACACATCCAATGAGTATCAATGAAGAAAGGAAGTCGACTAACAGCACAGAGACGACGACGTTAAGACTCTTTTACACAAAATCTGAGTCTTGTAGATCTTATTGTTTCCGAACAACTTACAATCGAGTCCCAATACGGCCAAGTGCAGAGTCTCAGCGCTAGTCGATGCCATCTTCTGCATTTGAGTTATTATCAGATCTTGAAAGATATGGAAAGTGTCACAGGTTCATCGTCAGTTATCATTGAAGACATAAATTCGTATGGAATAAGGTAAGACGATCGAAGAATCACAGCCATCTAAATTATTGCGATTACAACTTTTCAACGACTTTTCAGGTGATGCTTTAAGTCTTTTTTAAACTGAGTGTCAAAACGATTTATTCCATCGCTTATGGTTGTGAGTAATGTTATGCAGGGTGATTAAAAAATGTTTTGAACGATTTAAAGACGTTCCTGTACAATCGCTATTGCAGTTGTGATGCGACGAATGGTTCAGTTGGATAGAGCACATGTTCAAGTTTGTTTTGTATGCATTGCTTACAAATGTTCGATATGGCCACCACTGTTAACACGACACATGCCCAAACGGTACTGAAAGTCTTCCTAAACGCGACTTAGCATTGATCCGTCTATTGTTGTAATTGCAGTGAAATGCTCATTTTCACATCGTTGAGATCCCGTGGTAAGGCGGTACAAACACCATACAATATGGTACAATGTAACCCCATAAGAAATAATCGCTGGGAGTAAGATCTGGAGAACGGGGAGGCCATGTCAACAGCTATTGATCATTTGCACCTGCACCATCTGAACGTCCACCGTTGTGGCAACCGTACGTTCAGATGGTCGCGTACAGCTGAGTGGAAATGGGGTGGTGTCCAATCTTGCTGCAGAATCCGTATCGTTTTCCAACTGTGGTAACAACCATTCCGTTAACACGTCAAGGTAGTTGGCGCCCGTCACAGTGTTCTGTTCGAAGAAGAATAGGCCGTACACTGTATTCACCGACTTGGCACAGAAAACATTCACTTTCGGGGAATGACAATGGTTCTCAATGTAAGTGTGGAGGTTTTCCGTTCTCAAATTCGGACATTGTGCCGATTCACTCTTCCGCTGACATGAAAGGTGGTCTCGTCACTGAAAATGATGGTGGTCGCAAAGTTCTCAACTTCACATCGCTGTAACATCGCCTGCCAGAATGCCTCGCGAAGACGGTGGTAAATGCTGCAGCCTCTGCAAGCGATATGTACGCATGTGTAGGCGTTTCCGTAGCACGTGCCGTACAGTCGGCTGTGGGATGCCCAGTTCTACGCTTCATCTGCGCATTGACTTGTTCGGGCTACGACGGTACGTGTCCCGAATGCGGCGCACGTTCTCCTCAGGGACTATCGGTCAGCCACTCGACTTGCCTTACAAATGCACCCGCCTTGCTTAAATTGCTTGTACCAGTTACGAATGGAATTCTTGGCAGGTCGGTCATTCTGAAATTCGGTTGCGTGAACACCAATATGCCTTTTTCGCACCTGTGAATACCATTTTGTCAACAACAACACCTGGCGAGCGGCAGAGGCAATCGTTTGTTATGCGGCGCAATAGCCAATGACCCACTGCTGTCGCGTTAGCCAGGACTGCGTAATTCGGGTTTCCAGTTGCCGTGTGCCTAATGTAGGTCATAATTTACAGTTCTGAGATAAACAAAACAAGCTTGAACATGTGCTCTATCCAACTGTACCATTCGTTGCATCATACCTGCAATAGCGATTTTACAGGAAAAGTTTGAAATCGTTCAAACCATTTTTAATCACCCTGTATAACCGTATCTACATATTCCTGCACGGGAAAATTTTAATTTAAATTTTTCAGCCCTTTACATTTAATTCTTTAGCCCATAGAGATCTTTATGTTTCCTAAGTTTATTATATATTACTAATTTTTAGTAGAATTTAACTGTTTTGTTCATTGCGTTTTCGTTCTCAATCTAAGATTTCAATCTAAGATTTTTGTTGTTCTGTATACATTTTCAAGTAAATATTTTATTCTTTTCCGGCGCGGATCTGTTTGATCAGCTTTTGTCACCAGAAATTCCTTAATAGTTTTTCCTATTTTTAACGAAAACATAATTTCTTTATCATAAATATTTTTGCGTGACACGCTTATTTCCTCATACAGCCATGAGTTAATAATACTTGACTTTACAAAATGAATGAATGTGGAAATGGTGATTTATGTGTGTGGACTGATAGGATACATAGTTTCAAATGGCGGTAAAACTACACTGGTAGCAGAATCATTGGCATATGTTAGACCTGACCTGAAACTCGTTATTTTAGCTCTCTCAGTTATACGCTCAACGTCACATGGTTAAGATTATTATTGTTTGCTGTTATTTTTCTGTAGTGTCGTGTAATCGCTTTAAATAGTTCTATGCATTATCATAGTAAGATGACAATTCACATAAGATCCGAAGGGTTCGTTGCATGCAGGGTTAGCTAACTTTTGAATCACGGTAAAAAGACAAAAAAAATCTCTGTCGAGCATCTACTGCGTTAAGTTATTTCCCAAAGGTTAACCACTTTGAGATTTGTGAATAGTAATTATATAGGCTACTCTAAAAACAACGTGAGTATAAAGGTTTGAAAATTGGAAAAATCGTCAAAAAAAATGGAAATAAAATATACGAGTATATATAGATATGTATAAATATATGTATATCGTAGGAAGAATAATTTGACTGGTATAAATATTCGTTATCTATGACCCCTGGTCGGCATTTATCACAAGGTCCCGGGCTCATCTGTTCAGGTCTACAGGAGAAAACCATGAAATATAGTTCAATTGATAATCAGAATTTGTCTTGGATCGTACTTTTGTTGTGTCGTATGATTTAAACGCTTCATTGCTGGTCAATTAGATTTCATCGTCACATATCTAATAATTCTAAGATTAGGATGGAATCACAAGGTTCTTCAATAGAATACATTTGTTGAGCAATTACTTCTAAATCTAAACATTCCATAAAGTGATTGAAATTTTACATCAGCTTTATTTTCAGTATTGACGAACTCTCCCAAATTATCTTAGGTCTGGATGGTTGTGCGTGCGAGGGAGTGGGCTACGACAGCAGATATCCTCTCATAGTATTCGAGGAATTTTAAATGCACAACGATAGGTGCAGGAGATCCTGCGACCAGTTGTTTTGTTCTGTGTGTCACGCCTGCAAGGAGCAATTTTCCGACAAACGTTTCCCAGCAGTAGCCTACCTCCAAGCAATTGAAACCCTTCCTCAGCCAACTAGGACACCAAACACAACCTCATCACCAAACTGCATCCATTATCTAATATCCGGCATTTGGAGCAGTAAGTTGCAGGAAGCTCTGCGTAATATGCCAATACAACATTAGGACTTTGTATGTGGTTCATTTTCACATGCAGATTCACATATATTAAAAATTTCAACCATTGAAGCACTGGATAAGAAATATAAATAAATAAAAACCTACAACTACTTAATTATTTTTTATTTCTTTATATTTTTTATCCAGTTCTTTAATGGTTGAAATTTTTAATATTAAAGCTTTGTTTCACTCCATTCTAAACCGTACATCTATGTGCATAACAGCCAGAGGTCGCTTCTAGTATTTAATAAAAATTTGTTTTATCACTGTTAAATTTGAATTAATACCAATTCCCTTCATCCAAAAAACACTTAGGAAGTTTCATTCAAATTAGAAGCTATCTTCGTGGTCTTCGATTTTTCTGTCACAGTGTACATAGATTTATTGCAAAAGGACAACAAATTACTTTCATAAATATCTCAAAAAAAAAAAAAGTTATTTGGTCTGATTGATTCTGCTATGAAGCCTCCAGGGTTTGCTCATAATCCAGCAGGGGAAGTTGAAGTTGCTATGAAAATAATCGCTGATTTTAAGCAGCAGCTGTATTCATTAATCGGCATTTATTCTCGGAACATATTTTCATCAAAGACATTAACATATGCGGAAGACATAAAAGACCCATAAAAACAACTTCTGTTGATGCGTGTCAAGTAGGATCAGTTTGTACGGTATGTCTTGTGATCTGTTACTAAGGCTGAACCTTATCGAAGAGAAGATATTTGTGGGACCCAATTAAATAAGAAAGGCTGAGGAAAGATGAATGCTTGGAAGAAACCCAATTAAAGTTGAAGTCTTTTTAAAAGTTAGGAAACTTTTAGGAAAAATTTTAGGAAACTCCATGGCTGAAGATTGTCAAAAAATTTTCCCTATCCTCTGAAGGACTTACAGTTGTCCTAAAAAAAACATTTCTTGGGTTTTTACATTAGGATATTCACTAGAATTTCCGTCAAGTTTTTGAAAAAGAATACCAGACCAATTGAGATGAAAATATACTGACTGTTGAATCCTGATAGGAATTCGTTAGATGTTCATTACAGTATAGGTAAGTGAACAATTATAAAATATATATAATCGTTTTTATATATATTATATATAAAATTGGGTTCGTGATTCACCTATTTTTAGTATTTGTAAAAAGCTCAATTTACATTAAAACTATCTCATTTACATTTGAAATAATATTTAAAATCACAAGGTAAAATCCTGCCAAATTCACTTGCGACAGAAAAAGAAAGCCTGTTTATCGGTTTTATATAATTTAAATACTGAGAAAAGAAATTTCTTGGCAGATGTGGAAGGAATTTGTTCAGCCTGAATCAGTGTTATCTATTTACAGCGTTGCATTTTTGTAGAGATAGCAGAATAAAATCGTAAAGTTGTCTGTATCTCTTAATTCATCGGTTTTGTTTGTTTTCCTTCTCGAAAATAAGCTGCGACTATTCTCGTCAGATGGTCATTTTCTGATTGTGCTGTGAAAAAGTGTATTAATTTTCGAGATGCAGATGTGAATATTCACTAGCATTTGAAACTACAACAAATTGAACATTATTCGTTTTCATCTTCAAGCATTCCTTTTGTACAATCGTCACATTTTTTCAGTGAATGATAATAGTTATTAAATAGCAAGGAATTTTTTATGTTTAGAGAGCTTTTATGTGTAGCTTTCTCCATTATTTCAGTTTTTTCAAACATCTTACTTTTATTTTTTCATTCTATTGATATTTTAGAACACATCAAAATTTATTTGCTTCGGGCATTTGTAAATAATACTTAGTTATATTGACTTTTACAATGTGAATCACTTTGTCATAAAGCTTTCAATACGATCACTGACATTTTATATTTCTTGACAGATAGTGTATTTTATAAAAAAAAAAAATGGTACACGAGTTTTTTTCAAACAGTCCCGGAATATTTGCGTGCAATTGACAAAAAGTATCCGTTGAAACTCCGTTTCCATTCATAAATGAACTTATTATTCTTTTTATAAACAACTATTGAATCACAACTGCTTAGGAACACTATTGCAGTGTCATGCAATGTCTGAATACGTTCATGTGTTTGTGTATTCGTCATCAAACAACCTGAAAGCATCATCATGGACGCAAATTAGGTAAAAACTGTGAACAAGATTATGTCCAACTCGATAAAACAAAGGTATAAATCTGAATTATGTATAATTTCATTGTAATTGAGACATTTAATTCGAAATAGTTTAGAAATAGTTTGTTATGATATTCATCTCTATATATATTATATTGGAATATATTTAAGCTTCCAACTAACTGAAGAATATTAAGGATGACAACCTTTCATTTTGAATAGGAAAAAAAAAGTAGGGTTAATGATGGTGAAATTCATTCAAGAAATATACTTTATTTTTTCATCTTATTAAAAAAAATGTAAATCATTAGAATAATATTTGTAAATCTTTATGAAATGATTCCATTCTGTATCCTTAATGTTTCATAAGACCTTTCTCAACCCTAATCATATTTTGAGATTTTATTAAAAATAACAAAATCTCCGAGTGGAATCTTTTTGATAATGGAAAAAAGCAAAGAACAAATGAATTAATTTTATTGACATTTCTTATTTAATCTACGTTATATAAAAAATGAGCTGTCAAACTACGTAAACAGATAAATACATATATATATATTTATATAATTATGCCTTTTTATCTCAAGTTCAAGGTAAAAAAATAAAAATAAAAATAATGCGTATGTTTAATTAACAGAACAAAACAAGTTGTTAATAAATAGACGATAATTTTGTTATTTAATAATACAAAATGTTATTACAATAGAAAATTTAGAATCACTTCCGGGAGGGCGAATGCTGCCAGAACTGAGCGTGGCTTTATTCCAATAATATATGTTTATAACAAAATAAAAGAAAATCCGCATCTGAATAAGAAAAAAAGAAGAAATTGCCTTTCTGATTTTAGATTATGGGGAGGAGTTGGGAACGACCGTTTCGTCCTTCAACGGACTCATCAGCCCAACCCAGCCTCACCCTAATCAAAATCAGAAAGGCAATTTCTTCTTGGTGAAATCCACTGTCAACCTGGCAGTGGTTCCACCTACAATAAAAAGTGGTTTTCACCAAGAAGATCTTGCCTTTCTGATTTTGGTTAGGGTGAGGCTGGGTTGGGCTGATGAGTCCGTTGAAGGACGAAACGGCCGTTCCCAACTCCTCTCCATAATCTAAAATCAGAAAGGCAATTTCTTCTTTTTTTCTTATTCAGGTGCGAAATTTCTTTTACTTTGTTACTTATTTCGCCGCACGTTAAGCTTTGTTTTCAAATATATGTTTATATTTATAGAATATAGAAAGTATGGATTGAAGCTTGATGGAATGA
>JAFIDM010002131.1:64119665-64130682 GCA_023159025.1 Thereuonema tuberculata
AAGAAATTAAAATATTAAAAGATATAGGAAGAGATAAAGAAATATATATTTCAAAATCAGATAAAAGCAACCACTTAGTTATCATGGACAGAAATGAATACATAAAGAAAATGGATGAATTAGTTAATGATAAAGAACATTATGTTGAAATAAGTAATAATCCTACATTCCCATTATATAATAAAGTAAAAAAAATAGTAAAGGATTTAAAAGATAAAAAATCAATAAATTTCAAACAAAAGAATGAAATTATGAAAGAAGCATGCAAAACACCCACTTTAGAAGGGCGTATAAAAACACACAAAGAAGGTAACCCCATCAGACCTGTTATCAATGCTTATGGAAGCCCTGTTCAAAATATTGCAAGATATGTCAATAGTATAATAAAAAACTTCAAGCTTCCCAGAGAAGAATTAATAATCAGAAACTCACAAGATTTAATTAAGAAAATTGAACAAATGTTTCAAAATAACAGAAAATTTCATTTGTACTCATTAGACATAGAGAACATGTACACAAACATACCTGTTGAGGAAACATTAAATATACTAGAAGATTTGGCATACAAAAACAAAGAAATTTTATTAAAACATAATTTGGACAATAGAGATTTAATGGAATTAGTGGAACTGATAACGCAAAATTCTTATTTTAAACACCAAGAAAAAATGTTCAAACAAATAAAAGGTTTTCCAATGGGTTCACCATTATCAGGTACATTATGCAACATCTATATGAACTATTTTGAATATAAATTTCTTAATGAATGTAAATATAATATAAAATATTTTCGTTATGCGGATGATATTTTAATAATTTGGTTTGGCACTGATCGACAATTTGAAATTTTCTTCAAAAATATAAACAAAAGAAATAAATACATAAAGTTCAAAATGGAGAAGGAAGCAAATAAGGAACTAAATTTCCTTGACCTCTGTTTAATAAATAAGGACAATAAAATAGTTTTAAAATATTACAGAAAAGAATTCAAGAGTGACCACTTATTAAACTTTGCATCAGGACATAGTTTTCATATAAAACGAAACATCATTGAAAATTATTTAAGAAGGATTGATAGGTCATCAAGCTGTGAAGAAGATTACAAAATAGAAATTGATAAAATGAAAACAATTCTAATGAAAAATGGATATACTGAAACTTTTATCGATAATAGTATCCAAAAGTTCAACACATTCAAAATAAAGGAATTGGATATGGATAAGGAAAGGAAAAAAGTGTTTATTCCTTACCTAAATAAAAATAGTATTGGACTGCAGAGAATTTGTAAGAAATTTAACATTGATGTAGGTTTCTATTACAGTAATAAAATAAAAAATATTATTTGTAATAAAATAAATACAAGTGACAAAAAAGGGGAAATGGGGGCTATTTACAAAATAGAATGCATGATTTGTGATGCGTTCTATCTTGGAGAAACCAAAAGAACAATCAAAGAACGGGCATTGGAACATAATTCATACATAAAAAACAAATTAGAGGAGAAATCGGAATTGGCTGAACACTGTATGAATAAAAATCATTGTGTAAAAAATGAAATCAAAATTGTATGTATTGAAAAAGATTGTAAAACGAGAAAAACCATGGAAAGTCTACTAATTAGAAATACCAAAAAGATAAATATTAGTAGAAATGAAGGTGTTAATGTAAACAAATTTATTGTGGAAATGGCCAAGGAGTTTAACAATATATGTATTTCAAATTGTAAAAATAAGGTGAAAATTAAAGAATTAGGAGAATAGCATTTGTAAGTATTGTTGTAACAATACAATTTCATGAATGTCTCATATCTGTATCGTTTTCCTCTACTTGTTTGTAACGTATTGTTGTTGTTTTTCGGCTTTGAAAAAGAAAAGAAGTCATGTCTTTTCGAAAATTAAGAGATATTTATTTCAATAAATGTATGGTTTTATACATTTATTTTTGTTTTATTTTGAAGATTTGAAGACTTTTCAATAACTAATGGGAGTTTCAATCAAATTAAATGGCGCATTCATGGTGCTTCAATTCTACAAAGAGTGTAGAAGCTTAAAATTTAACTTTTTATTTAATTAATTTTTGATAAATTCAGAACAGGACACTATCATTTAGTTTCTATTGAAAGACAGCAGAGGTAAACCGTCTCTGTTTTCTGTTATCTTGCTAATCTAAAACTGTGGTGTATCTATTTCATCCAGACCTAAGATAAGTTGGGAGAGTGCTTCAATGCTTAAAATAAAGCTGATGTAAATTTCGACCACTTTATGGAATGTTTAGATTTAGAAGTAATTACTCAACAAATGTATTCTAATGAAGAATCTTTTGATTCCATCCAAATCTTAGAAATTATTAGATATGTGACGATGAAATTCAATTGACCAGCAATGAAGAGTTTAAATCATACGACCCAACAAAAGTACGACCCAAGACAAACTCTGATTATCAATTGAACTATATTTCATACTTTTCACCTGTAGACCTGAATAGATGAGCCCGGGACCTTGTGATTAATGCCGACCAGGGGTCATAGATAACGAATATTTATACCAGTCAAATTCTTCTTCTTACGATATACATATATTTATACATATCTATATACACTCGTATGTTTTAATTCCATTTTTTGACGATTTTTCCTATTTTCAAATCTTTCCACTCATGTCGTTTTTAGAGTATATAATTACTATTCACAAATCTCAAGGTGATTAACCTTTGGGAAATATCTTACCGTGGTAGATGCTCGACAGTGATATTTTTTTTCTTTTTACCGTGATTCAAACGTTAGCTAACCCTGAATGTAACGAAACCTTCGGATCTTATGTCAATTGTCATATTACTATAATCATACATAGAACTATTTAAAGCGAATACACGACACCTAAAGAAAAATAACAGCAAACGATAATAACCTTAACTATGTGATGTTGAACCTATAACTGAGAGAGCTAGGTCTTTATATTCTGCTAAAATAACGAGTGTCAGGTCAGGTCTAACATATGCCAATGACTCTGCTACGAGTGTAGTTTTAGCGCCCTTTCAGACCATTTATCCTATCAGCCCACACATATAAATCATCATTTCCACAGTTTCATTCGTTTTGTAAAGTCAAGTATTAACTCATGGCTGTATAAGGAAATAAGCATGTCACGCAAAAATATTTATGATAAAGAAATTATGTTTTCGTTAAAAATAGAAAGAACTATTAAGGAATTTCTAGTGACAAAAGCTGATCAAACAGATCCGCGCCGAAAAAGAATAAAATATTTACAGTGAAACCTCTTTTAACGGATACTCCGAATAGCGGACACCTCTAATTAGCGGACAGTATTGCGGGTCCCAGTCCCTTAAAATAGGACATTCCATGTTATCCACTCCGAATAGCGGACACTCTGAATAGCGGACAGTTATTTTAACTATAAAAATTTTTTTATTTTTTTTTTCGATTAACATTTCGACAAACGCATCATGGTTGTATTTACATCGGTGTCCCATACATTGATAAATTGTATCGGTGTCCTATGATTCAATGCACGAATCTGAGGCCCTTTTTTTCACTGCATTTTAGCTTTGTAAATATCAATCCCTCGTAAAGCTATCCTACAAACGTGTTGATTAAATTTAGTGCGAATTAAAATGGCGTCAAAAAGGAAGAGATTGGCACTGAAAGAAAAAATTGATGTTCTTGAAGTAGCTGAAAAAGAAAAGCTGAGTGTGCGTTGTCTTCCTGAACGTTTTAAAGTTGGAAAAACTCAGATAAGTGAACTTTTGAAGGACAAAGATGAGATTAGAAAAATGTGGATGGTGAATTCAAACGAAAATTCGAAGAATTTGAAGTTTCGTAAAACTGAAACAAGCAAAATCGACGAAATGGTGATAAAATGGTTCCACTTTGCTCGTGCAAAGAACATTCCTATAAGCGGTGTTTTTCTTCAAGAAAAAGCCAGAGAATTCGGTCAAACTTTAGGATTGGACACGATTAAGGCATCAAATGGATGGCTAGAAATTAATTTTCTATATACAGTAATTAATTTTATCATTATTTAAGTAAGACAAACGGATTAGCACTCATTTAAAAAGAAATGTAGTAAATAATTTTCAATTGTTCCTATTCTCTCATAACGCAAAAATAATTGTAGAAATTTAATTAAGATTGTACGTAATTTTTCATTAAATGACATGCTATAAGCTAAAAAATAAAAAAACGACAGTCCTCCCCAATAGCGGACACCTCCCAATAACGGACAAAACTTCCGGTCCCGTGACTGTCCGTTATTCGGAGGTAACACTGTACTTGAAAATGTCTACAGAACAGCAAAATCTTAGATTGAAATCTTAGATTGAGAACGATTGAAAACAGTTAAATGAAGAAAACAGTTAAATTCTAGTAAAAATTAGTAATATATAATAAGAAACTTAGGAAACAAAGATCTCTGTGGGATAAAGAATTAAATGTAAAGGGCTGAAAAATTTAAACTAAAACTATCCTGAGCAGGAATATGTAGATACGGTTATACAGGGTGATTAAAAATGGTTTGAACGATTTCAAACATTTCCTGTAAAATCGCTATTGCAGGTATGATGCAACGAATAGTACAGTTGGATAGAGCACATGTTCAAGTTTGTTTTGTATAGATCAAAAAGTTTGTTTTGACCTACATTAGGCACAAGGCAACTGGAAACCCGAAATACGCAGTCCTGGCTAACGCGACAGCAGTGGGTCATTGGCTATTGCGCCGTATAATAAACGATTGCCTCTGACGCTCGCCAGGTGATGTTGTTGACAAAATGGTATTCACAGGTTCGGAAAATGCGTACTGGTGTTCACGCAACCAAATTTCAGAATGGCCCACCTGCCAAGAATTCCATTCGTAACTGGTACGAGCAATTTAAGCAAGGCTGGTGCATTTGTAAGGGCAAGGCGAATGGCTGACCGACAGTCCCTGAGGAGAACGTGCGCCGCATTCGGGACACGTACAGTCATAGCCCTAACAAATCAACGCGCAGAGGAAGTGCAGAACTGGGCATACCACAGCCGACTGTGTGGCACGTGCTGCGGAAACGCCTACAAATGCGTCCATATCGCCTGCAGACCATTTGCACACCAGCATTTGACACCGAACGACCACCGTCCACCGTCTTCACGAAACATTCTGTCAGGCGATGTTACAGCGATGTGAAGTTGAGAACTTTGCGACCATCATCATTTTCAGTGACGAGGCCACCTTTCATGTCAGTGGAAGAGGGAATCGGCACAATGTCCGAATTTGGGAACGGAAAACCTCCACGCTTACTTGGAGCACAGGCGGGATTCCCCGAAAGTGAATGTTTTCTGTGCCAAGTCGGTGAACACAGTGTACAGCCCATTCTTCTTCGCACAGAATACTGTGACAGACGCCAACTACCTTGGCATGTTAACGGAATGGTTGTTACCACAGTTGGAAAATGACACGGATGACTTCATTGTGCAGCAAGATGGGGCAC
This sequence comes from Thereuonema tuberculata, assembly GCA_023159025.1. NCBI lineage: Eukaryota > Metazoa > Arthropoda > Chilopoda > Scutigeromorpha > Scutigeridae > Thereuonema > Thereuonema tuberculata. The sequence continues at coordinate 64,125,144 of JAFIDM010002131.1, forward strand.
CAATCCATTTCCACTCAGCTGTACGCTACCATATGAACGAACGGTTGCCACAACGGTGGATCGGCCGTGCAGGTGCAAATGATCAACAGCTGTTGACGTGGCCTCCCCGTTCTCCAGATCTTACTCTCAGTGATTATTTCTTATGAGGTTACATTGTACCATATTGTAGAATAAACAATACCGCCCTTACCACGGGATCTCAACGACGTGAAAATGCGCATTTCCCCTGCAATTACAACAATTAGCTGATCAATGCTACATCGCGTTTGGGAAGACTTTCAGTACCGTTTGGACATGTGTCGTGCTAACAATGATGGCCATATCGAACACTTATAAGCAATGCATACAAAACAAACTTGAACATGTGCTCTATCAAACTGTACCATTCGTCGCATCATAACTGCAATAGCGCTTGTACAGGAACGTTTTGAAATCGTTTAAAACATTTTTTAATCACTCTGTATAATATTACTCAAAACCATAAGCGATGGAATAAATCGTTTTGACACTCAGTTTAAAAAAGACTTAAAGCATCACCTGAAAAGTCGTTGAAAAGTTGTAATCGCAATAATTTGGATGGCTGTGGTTCTTCGATCGTCTTATCTTATTCCATACGAATTTATGTCTTCAAAGATAACTGACGATGAACCTGTGACACTTTCCATATCTTTCAAGATCTGATAATAACTGAAACGCAGAAGATGGCATCGACTAGCGCTGAGACTCTGCACTTGGCCATATTGTGACTCGATTGTAAGTTGTTCTGAAACAATAAGATCTACATGACTAAGATTTTGTGTAAAAGTCTTAACGTCGTCTCTGTGTTGTAAGTCGACTTCCTTTCTTCATTGATACTGACTCATTGGATGTGTAGCTTTTCTTAGTTCAGAAACTGCCTCAGAAAAAACAAACAAACTAATCCTACATTAAAATTGTTTCTTAAATGATTTTCAATTACCTTTTAAGTGAATAACTTACTATCGATGAGTTGGCAATGGATTTTTGTTCTGCAGCTTATGTTATCAAAGAATTAATTTGAAAACATGTTACTTAATTTCATAGCTATTCATGCAAAGGTTTAGGCGGTGGGTTACTGACTGGGTTAATATGATGCCTGAATCTAGATTCAAACCCTAAGGCAGCATGGATGTTTCCTGCGTTTATCTGCATTTTTTTTTTATTTTTCCCTTCTTCCGGCTGCCTAAAGCCATTTGAGAGTGAAATCTAAGAGTTTTTATAATAGGCTTAAGATTACGATACTTTGTAGGGCCCTATAAAATAATAATACCTTAAGTATTTGACCATCCACAGACATTTTCCGAGAGCCACAACATATAGATTTTAAACTAATTTCTGTGGAACCTTCGTTAATTTGTCATCCAGTTAGAATTTGCTTACAACGACACACTCATTTGTTAGTAAATTTTTGATACTGAAATTTTTTAAAAGAGTTGGGAAAAAAATAACATTCAAAATATTTTATTGTTTTTCACTATACTTTTTTCACAATTGGAAACATGACTCAACTTCTGCTTTACAACAACAAATACTACTGATATATCACAATCCCAAGTGATTTTTCTTTCTGCAATTTCTCTCTTTCAACATGTCTGTTTCACTGCTGCTGAAGGGGACATGGACGAGAAAACATCTGCGATTTCTCATAAATCCACTTGTTGGCAACTAAAACGAAAACAGATTAAATGAATAAAGATTTCAATCTTAATTTAACAACAGTTTATTGTTTCTGATAAATTATAGCAAGAAATAATGATGTTAAACATATGCAACTTATTATTTATGAACCTGTCCTTAATTATATAAATATTTCATGTTAATTTTTAAATTAAATTTCTTCTATTAGTTTTATTTTACATTTTCTTTAAAAAAAAATCAATGTGTTTTTTCATCATTTACTTTAATTTTTTTTAAGAGTTTTAAAGAAGTTGTCATCATCAAACACTGGCCTATCGAGGCGGGATAGGCTGGTAGATGTTAGAACTCCACCTCCATTATATACACTTCTTTATATATTAAATGTAAGAAATGTAGAATTTGAAGCTTTTTTTTGGTTGGAAAGTTTATCGGCTTATCTTAACCCCTCCCCCCATCAGAGAAGTGATTTGACTTTTTTTGGTTGAATGACTACGACCATCACAATTACTCCAAAATCTTGGGTATGTCTATGTCATCAAATAATGTCCTATTTGAACAGGTAACTATCGAAACGTTAATAAAACAATGGAAAGCTCTTAATATGATTGAAACTTTTTGCTTTGAAACTCTAGAGACTTTGTTAATCAATATTAAATTTATATAAATTTTAGGAATAAGTCATAATTGTTGTATGTAAGAAATCACAACGATTCATTTGGTTTCATGATATCATGATATCAAAACCTTATCAGTTTCCATTGTTAAAATAAGAGTACTTTTTTTTTTTTGAGTTATCGCTGTGTCACAACTAAACAAGAAGCAGCATAGACAATGGTCAGCTTTAACGGTTTGTATAGAATTCTTCCCTCAATTCTTCCCTCAATATTCATATTGAGAAGTAAAAAAATGAAAGGCAAGAAATGAATCAAAAACATTAATTGACTTAAATTTTATAAATCAATTGTGTAAAATAAAAATTAAAGAAATATAATATTTCTCGCGGAGAATGTTTGAGGTTGTGGTGGCTCTAGGCAAGCGTGGAATTGTGAGGCCTTTTTTATGTAACTTCTACTAAAAAAAAAAAAAAAAAAAAATAGGATTCCATCTATAAAAGTTCATATCAATGTCAAGATCCCTAAAAGCTTAAATTCCAAGACAAAACCCTAGGCTGCTTATTCTTAAACTGTTTCTGATTTCTTGTAAAAATCATCTGGTATATAAACTATCAAGAATAAGCAACTTTTTTAAACAGTTCGAGAGCTAGAGTATAAGAGATACAGAATCACGAGAACATGGAGAAAAATATCTTGCTCGTAATTTCTTTGAATAGATATTGCAAATAAATGTTTTGCTCAACTTTGGTCTAGTTAGCTTCCTCAATTTGATGACTTTAATTAACTGACAACCCTATTAGGATACTGTAATTGAACTTACTCCATTTGGATCCATACAGCACCGGACATCCACCATGAACTGTAGACACATCTAAAGTTAGATTGGGAAAAAGATTGTACCAGAAAACAGCTGCACCCTGAAAGAAATAATGAGGAAACAAATAACTAAAAAAATTTCCTTCCCACGAATTAGGCCTACCATTTTAATTATTAGTAATAAGCTTCTTTAGTCTGATGTTGAATGTGTAGATTTATTCTTTCTTAAAGCATGGTGTCTTTTACGTTGAAATTCAGTTTAACAAAATCTAATTTGCTAATAAATCCAAGTAAACTATCTACTTTATTATCAAAATAACATTGGGCAGATATTACATTTTAAAATAAGCGGAACCTTTTCATTTGTATTGTTTTCATTTAAAAAAAAATTAAGGAAAGTAATTTTACACTCTTGCAGGAACTATATTTTTCTTTTCAAAAAGATAACAAAAATAAAAGTTATTATGTATTTTCCTTTAAATAAATATTTGAAAAAAACAAAACATTCTACAAACGCTAAAATCCCTGCTTACAAATATCAGTGGGTGTTATTAACATTCTACCGTGCTCTATAGTTACCTTAGTCGGTTTCACTGAGACTCCTGCACGAGGGAAGGCTGTATGTCCACCCATCTCAACATCTGACAACTGACAAAAGAAAATAACAATATTAGCGAATAAAAGTGAAATTTCTTGGGGAAAAGACTTCACGTGAGGATAGATATAACATTCCCATTATCAAAATTGAAAGCCCATCTTTCACTTTTAAACTTTAAAAATATTTTTAGAATTTAATGCCATAAAAGTCTAAACATTTACAATAAGCGTTTGATCCTCGTAGGAACAGTAAATTCTTACTTATATGAAGTCAAGAGACCACTGAAATGGTTTTCAAAATGTTTTATAATAATTGCATTCTAATAATTGTTAAAAACTTACGTAGAAAACAAAAGTGGCCATTCTTTTTCCCGGATAATTTCGATCTTTCTACAATAATTAAAAAGAAAAATAAAGTTAAAAATCACCGAAATGTAAACTAGTACTGACCTTAGGTAGGTCAGATAATCTGGAAAACCGTATTCGTAGTGGAACGTGGCCCCGTGCTAAGGGATCAACTGACTCCTCTCCTTGTGGGGGTTCTAATAAACATATGACATTATCCAAGCATCAAAAATAATTATTAGGTTTCAAATAATACGCAATATTTGATCTAAGCAATGAAATTTCAAGTTTTTAAACTTGACCTTTGACCTTGAATGGCAAACACGACGTTTCTTCATTTTTCAGGAAACTTTTTGGAAGGAAAATATTATCAGACAGTATTGGGCAAAACAAACAGTAGTGAAAGACAGAAACAACCTCTTATTGCTTGGGGATGTGGAATGTTTCACTGCTGTTTTTTTTACCCAATTCTGTTCATATAATTCAATTCCAGAGATTGTGAGACAAGTTTTTTATTGGCAATACAATTTGAATTTTCTAAGAAATAAGCTTCATCTAATAAATAAATTGGGATAATCATATTTTTTATGCATACATTCTATTTACTTTTGAATATCATCACCCCCTGCCAGTGATGTTTATCCAGATACCGTGGAATCTAACTCCGATATGTCTCCTAGCAATTCTTTGATTTAATTTTTTTGACACAAGAAATTCAAACAATTTTCAGTTCCAAAATGCTATCATGTATACGGAGTGATTCAAAATTCCCTATACAAACTTTAAAGGTAGATCAGGAATACAAAAACAGACCGTACTCATAGTGGAATGTATGTCGGATAACACCAGTCGAATGTGCTAGAAGGTGCTGTTTTGGAGCACATTAGTTGGGCAGTGTGAGTCATCATCATTTAATACGTTGACTATGTACGAGGATGATGTACCGTTTTCACTAATGCTACGGGGCAGTGAACGGAAGCGGACGATCCTCTGTACGAGTGTATCGTGAACGGTTCCTCAACAGAGGTGTGTCCAATCATCAAACGTTTCACCAGATATTGTATGAAACTGGATCATTCGACGAAAACAGTTATGATTGTGTTCATCTTACTATCATATTGTAGACATATTGGCTAATAAATATATTGTCTATCTTACTTGTTGTCTTTTGTTTCAGAACCTTAGTGTACCTTCGGATGGCGTTTGCGGACATACGTTCCACTATGAATACGGTTAGGAATACAATAACAAACTCACCTTTCAAGTTTGTACAGGGAATTCTGAATCACTCTGAATAATAAGCGCGAAAGTTTGTTTGTTTGTTTGTCTGGTTGTGTTTGTCTTGAAACAACGTCGCCATTTCTCAATGGATCTTTACCAAATTCGACACAGAGTTTGACATGCATCACAAAATAATATATGAAAAATGAAACCCGGATCCGGTCTAAGGGTTGTTAACGGGGGAGGGAGGGGGCAAGCTTTCTTGATGGATCTCTGAAGCATCTTTAGTT
>JAFIDM010002131.1:64156784-64184463 GCA_023159025.1 Thereuonema tuberculata
CTCTTCCACTCATCCTAAACGCAGGTTCTTTAGATTCCCAAGAGATGAAGAGAGGTAATAATTCACTTTTATTACTGAAAAATAGTTTTAAATTCTCATTAAATTTAAACATTATCATAGCTTAAATATTTTGCATGATAAGAATTTGTTTGACAGATTGAGTTGTTAATATAGATTATGCCTTCATTGTTATTTTTATAACCATTGTATTCTCATTGCAGATCCCAGCAGTGGAGAGCAGCACTTAATATCAAAGCTCTGAATAGATATTCAAGTGCTGCTCTATTTACCTCTCACAGAGTTTGCAGTGGTCACTTCACTGATTCCGATTATAAAACAACAAAAATGCACAGACTGCATTCATGTGCAATTCCAAGTAAGTTCATCTCTGTCATACATATAGTAAATAATGCAATTAACTCTTAAATAGTGAAATTACTAATATATATATATATATATTTGGTTTACTCATGGTAAATGTTATTAATCTTTATTTTAATGTGAATGACCAGAAAGATGGTACTAAACAAAAAAAAAACAAAAATTTATATGTACAACTTTGGAAACAACAAAAAAAAGTTTAATATTTAAAGAGATTTCTTTGTGATTTATGATTGTAATGCCATCCTTTATACCTTCCATTTAATACAAGTTTTCACATATTCCATCAAATTATTCTTAATATTAAATGGTGATACACCTTAATTAAATAAGGAATGTTTTCTTTTCTCTACACCATACAAATTTATACTTTTTTTATACTCTGAAGATTATAATTTAAAAAAAGAAATCATAACCTCATAAATTCTATGAATAATTACTAACTTAAATTTAGTATTGGAACCATGGTTACTGTTTTTGAAACCTCAATAGAACCTGTGCAGATCTCAAATTAAAAAAGGATTTTTATTTTTTAGGAAAAACAGATATTAGTATCCCAAAAATGAAAGAAGTTTTAGCTGTGAAGATGAAAGCTGCGATTCCTGAACCACCTTCAACACCTCCAAGAAGTCCCTCTTTTTTTGATCTAGAAAATTGCTTTCAACCCATTACTAGCACACCACGCCAGACAGTTGCGTATAAAAAACCAAAAGTAATTACTCCAAAAACTGCAAAAATAAAAAGATTGTCAACATCTATTTATTATTTAAAAAAGAAACAAAAAAAAGAAAGGCAATGTAAAAGAACTAAGGTAAGGCAGGCTTTAGAACTTATTAAGACTATAGTAAAGCCTAATCTATATAAATTTATTCAATGCCAATTATTGAATTCAGTTGTATCAGCCAATGGACGACGGTGGACAATGGATGACAAAAATACTTGTCTTCAATTCTACCTTGTCAGTCCTAAAGCATATAACACACTCAGAGGTTTTTTACATTTACCAAGTAAACAAACACTTCTGAAAGCTGTCTCAGATATAGAAATGGAAAACGGGTTTTCAACTGCTGTGCTGAATGCCATTCAAATTGTAGCCAGTAAGTTAAAACCCGCATATAAATACTGTATTCTTTCATTTGATGAAATGTCGTTGAAACGAGGATTAGTTTATAATAAAAAGACAGATTGTATTGATGGTTATGAAAATTTTGGTTCCTACAGTACAGGTTCATCCAATCTTGCAACCCATGTTCTTGTTTTTATGGTTCGGGGTCTTTGCAAAAAGTGGAAACAGGTTATTGGTTACTTTTTTGCATCACAGACAACCTCTTCAGCAACTTTGAAGATTCTTGTCACAGAAGCCCTTTCAAAATTATTTGAATGTGGTTTGAAACCTGTGGCAATTGTTTGTGATCAGGGTACCAACAACCAAAAACTATATAGAACAGAATTGTGTGTGACAGTAGATAAACCATATATATTTATTAATGATCATAAAGTGTTTACCTTATTTGATGTGCCACATTTACTTAAATGTATAAGGAATAATTTTAAAAAATATCAAGTTAATTTTTCTGGTAATAGGACAGCTGATTGGAGTCATATTGTCTCTCTCTGGAAATCTGATTCCGAAAGTGTCCACAGAATTGTACCTAAATTAACAAAAAGGCATTTTCCAGTGGGAACTTTGGGTTCAATGTGTGTTAGGTATGCTGCACAGGTTTTGAGCCGATCTGTTGCTGCTGCCTTGAGCCTTTTCTGCACATTTGAACGTCTTCCTCCTGGTGCTGCCCATACAGCAGACTTCTGTTCTATTTTTAATGATTTATTTGATAGCTTAAACAGTCGTGTCCTCCATCATAAGACTCGGCCTTTATTGTCTGCTGTTACAAATAAATCATCCCATTTAAGTTTTTGGGCAAGCCAAATGGAATTTGTGAAGTCCCTTGAGTTTGTAACTCCAGGGAATCGTTCCACATTTCCATGCTTATTGGGATGGCAGATTACATTGTCAGCATTCTTGGAATTGATTCCACTTTTGCTGACAGACATTCCATTCATTCTGATGAGTAGATTTAATCAGGATGCTTTGGAAAATTTTTTTTCTGTTGTTAGACGCAGAGGAGGTAACAATGACCATCCAACTGCATATGACTTTCAGCAGAGATCTAGATTACTTGTGGCACAGAGTATTATTAGTACTTGCGGAATGACAAACTGTGAACCTGATCATGATGCAGTTTTAATTCCAATTGATGTACTTACACAGGATGCTGAGCATTCACATTGCGAAGACATTCCTGATTTAGAAATTAGTGTTGATAGTCCTTTTGTATCACAAATTGCCAATATCAATTCACATGACTTGCTGAAACAAAATTCTGCTACATATGTAGCTGGATTTATAGCTAAGCATGTAACAGTCAAATTCTCATGTTCAGATTGTCACAAAAGTCTTCTTGGTGATGGTACTTTATCTGAGAGCTCTGTATTTATGTATTTCAAAGAGTTCAATGAAGTAAGTAAAGGACTTACCTATCCCTCTAAAGACTTTGCGAAAACTGTAGCAGAAATGGGAGAAAAATTTAATGACCTCTTTTCTCTTATTTGCAATGAGAAGCATATTAAAAAGAAATTAACTTCCCAACTTAAACAGTGTGCTCATGAATGGCTTCAGTGTGAGCTTCATGACTTTGATGTATGGGAATACATTGTGGGTTATTATGTTCATTTAATGATAATATATAAAGTGAAGGCAATTTCCAAGGATATCACAAACAGCAAAAAAAATATTAAAAAGCTTAATAAGTTTTAGATATCTTGTCAATTATAAATTTTTGTAATTGTAGTAATTTTTAATTGTAATTTTTTATCATTCTAATTAATTTGTAAATATTATTATTATTTGATTTGTTTAATAAGCTCTGTTGTCTTGCTTAGATATGTGAATGACTTTTACATTTCATTCCATAATATTTGAAGTTTTAATCATGTAATTTGGAAACAATGTATATATATATTTTCTTTTTTTTTTTGCAAATATTGTCAATTGAAAATATTGCAATAGTATTTAAATTTTTAATCATCTCTTTCAACTATAATATTACATTTTTGAAAATTTCAATCAATTTGTAAATAATATTTTTTTGGTACTGACCTGCCTTACCTTAAATCATTCTAATAAAAATTGGAAATCATACATACTGTTTTATATTGTCAGTTGTACAAATTAAATTTTTAACAATGCTAACCAATTTGTAAATATTATTATTATTGTAAAGATGTTTCTATTCTTGGATCTCCCCAGCATAGACAACATGGCCCAACCACATGTTATCAAGTGTAAAAAATAAATAATTACCCCAAAGTGAGTTAGGATGTGTGGTTGTGTCCATGAATTTCCTACAGTATTTGTGTTGTGTTTGAGTATTGCAGCCTTCTGGAGTTGTGCATAGTTGTTTTTGTGAAGTATGCTGAGGCAAGGTGTGCTAGATGGGTGTATTTACTGATCTTGTCTGCGTGAGTTTTGTGCATGTTCTTGCAGATGGGCACTGCAATATTAATGAGATAGGTCTGTTTGTTGACCTTATCAACAAGTGTGATATATAGTTCTATCTGTGCAAATGGTGCAGTCCCAGTACAGCTTATATCAGGGTGACTTAAGCATATTGGTATGCTTTGTGGTGTGTACTTGTAGTGTTCTTAATAAGTGAGTGTTTGTGTGCTAGCTGTTGATGGACGATGACGCTACCTGATTGTGTGGGTGGAGGTAGTCTGTTTGGGACAGAAGGGGACAGTCTGATATTGTGGTCAATCATCTCATGTGTTACTATTATTATATATCTTGGCATTTGTAAATATCAAAATTTTAATCATTCAAATTAATTTGGAAATATTTTTTTTTACATATATCTTGTGAATTGTAAATATCATTAAAATTTCTAAACATGCTAACCAATTTGTAAATATTATTATTTTTATTATTATTATATATCTTGTCACTTGCAAGTAGCATTAAATTTTTTAATGCTTCTAATCAATTGTTTAATATTATTATTTTATTATTATTATTATTGTATATCTTATCAATTGTAAATAGCATTAAAATTGTTAATGCTTTCAATTTGTAAAAAATTCCAAATGTTATTAAATTTGTTGTAAAAAAAAAATAAAAGTAAATAAATAAATAACTAATCAACAAAATTAAAAATAGTTTCGTTTCCTAAGTTGAAAGTTAAGTTTTATTAATGTTGAGATAAGAAAAGTCCAAAACAAAAATGACATGCAGATTTAAAACACTTTTTTTTTTTTCTTTTTTTTTTTTTCATTCAGTTATTTATAAAATTTTTTTTCTTCAATAGAATTTTGAAGGAATTTAGTTTACAAAATTACTAGTAATTTGAAAGAAAAAATTAAACACCAATAACTTAAAAGTTTAAAGGAACTAATGATAAAAAAAAATCTTATTAAAAAATGTAAAAATATAGAAGTCCTACAAAATACCATTACTGCCCCTTCGAGAATGAAGGCTTCACTGCAGTGCTATTTTCACCCCCTACTTCGATGGCAGCACCGTCGACAATTTTACATTGAATCTGTGGGAGTTTGCCGTCTTTATATATATGTCTTTGGTAAAGAATTTATTTTTATTATTCATACGGCGCTTCTCTTAAAAAATGAGAAAATATCGCTGAATCCTAAATCTGAGATAAATTTAAAACTTGGACGGATGTCAGATTTGACTATAAATCATTCTACAATATGAATTTATTTCTTTTGAGCATATTTGATCACATTATGCTCGGATACTTTCGACAAAAATTACTGGCAATGTCCACAAAAGAAGCGTCATTGGCGCTGAACATTTTATTCAAAGAAATAACAAAGAATTTTTTCAACTTTCCTTCGATTGTATTTGTTTCAATTCATGAACTGAATGGATAGAAATAAGTCTCTTGAAGTTAGGAAATAAGTGAATATGTTTCTCTGTCATTTAAAATCCGATACGACGAGAAAAATGGCGACTCTTCGATTTGATTTTCGCTGTGAAAATCAGGAGAAGGTGGTTTCTTCTGATTGGCTGCACGTAGACTGCTGAAATGTGATTGGTTGGCCGGAACGCGGCCGGAACGGCAACTATGCTCATGTCCGACCTCGCCGTCTTGGAAAATTCTACCCAACGTTTGATGACATAGCTGCTCATTTTGACGTTAACGTCTCCGTTCCGACCTGGAAACGTGGCTGTGCGTTTGACCCTTTACTATATTTACTATTTTTACTATATTTACTATATTTACCCCCAACACTTTCTCCCTCACATTGAGAGAGTCTTGGCACATAGCCAACACCCCTACCATCAACCATGAACTATCAAATACTGTCTTAAAAAACTATTTAAGCGCAAGTTATCCAAACCAACAACACAGTTGAAAATAACCTACCAGTTAGGCAGAAACATCATGTGTTTTTAACCTTTTTATCCATGACGAAACATTACAGACCTGTAATTGGGATTTAATCCACAGAATTTGGGATACCTTCAGCTTTAACTTTTTACTATATCTCAAAATAATTGTATCAAATATAACTAATAACTGAATTAGTTAATTGTGTATGTCAACTTACCAGGTTCAGGAACTTTCAATCCTATAATTATTAATTAATATATAATCGGCAATTTTAGTCTTTTTACTATATCTCAAAATAATTGTATCAAATGTAACTAATAACTAAGTTATAATTTTTCTAAGTATTAAAAGTAAAGTAAATAAATCGTATTCTCATTCCAACATGAATTTATTTTGCCCTTAAGCCCCAGTAAATTAATCATTTTTGCATATTAAGTAAAGATAACTTATTTAAAAAATTATTTTGAATTTTTTAAAGCGAAATATGAATCGAATTTAAAGTGAACACTAAAGTAAACTTTTCGTTTTTATTTTCTAGTTATGATATCACGAGAATCACTGAATTTCTTTTCAGTTACACTTTTTGTTTTGTATGTCAAGAAAAAAAAAGTTAGAATAAAAAGAACACTCGAAGCTGACTTTCTTACTCTTCTAATTGAGATAATTTGATTTTCTCAAGAGTCATCAGACTTATCAGGTCCACTTTCGAGTCATGCAGCAGAAGTCTCTTAATTACTTGGTATATTTTCTTTCTTTTTTTCTCTTGTTTATAAATAGCAAGACAGAACAAGAAGTTTAACAGACTAAACACAAGAAATGAGGGAAGAATATTTTAAATCAAAACAAATCATGAAAAGCAAGATTTAATTTCTTTCTCGATTTACAAAACAAATCATGTTTCGGATCTTGTGGAATCCATTTTCAAAGAATTACAAATATACAGTCAATTCAAAAAAAAAAAGGTAAACAGAATAGAAATACATTATTAATATTATGACAAGATCTCACATCGAAATGGTTACGAACAATCAATAAACTAGAAACATAACAACACAGAAATAATTACTAGCAATTAATACAGAAGTAATTACAAACAATCAATACAGAAGTAATTACAAACAATCAATAGATAAAAGGTCCGTAATAAGAGGGAATTTCATGTTTTCTATTAATGAGAATAGTGTGATGTTTTGAGACCTGTTACCGATTCATTGTTTGTAGTTACTTCTATATTGTTACGTTTCTAGTTCGTTGATTGTCTGTAATTATTTCTACGTGAGATCTTGTTTTATTGCTAATCTTTGTATTCCGTTTTCCTTTGATGTTTCGTAATTCTTTGAAACCGGATCACACAAAATCCGAAACATATCGATTTTCTTTGATTTAAAATACTCTTAAATATTGCGTTTTTGTATCTTCCAAATTTTAGTTCCAAAATTTAACACCAGATGCCGCTGATGAAGTGAAAGTAGTTTGGCCGTACTTTCACAGAAACAGTTTTCTGAATTTTGTATTGGGATTTTAAATTTCAGATAGCTGTCCGGCTATATGTTTAGTAATATAAGTTAATTTTATTCTTAAATTCTTTACGTTCTAAATTTTCTAAATTGCAAATGATTGATTGAAATCTTTGCATTGCTAAACTCGAATTTGCTGCATTTGAGTTTGGCCATCCGATATATAATAAAAAATATAATAATATATTGAATGAAGATATTTTCTTTCTTTCTTTAGATTTTTCATAATTGCTCCCAGAATTGATTTATAAATAAGTTCTGAGCTATGTTGTTTAGTATGTTTAGAGTCACCTGCATTTCTAATAGCCAAAAATGAATTTAATCCATTTTTAAAGTAATGTGTTTCTTTTCCTTTTTCTTGGGTATGTGTGGATAATCAATCATGATTTTTTTTCTCACAATAATATAAGTAGAGAGAGAGAAAGCGAAACTCTTGTAATTCTAAAATTGGAAATCACATTTTGAGTAATTATGATGGTTGTTAATGAGACTCATTGTTGTACTCTATTTTAGCATCTGGTGATATCAAGAGAAGCCAAAAAATTATTCAGAATGTAGAAAGGCAGTTTTCAGAAGACTCTCCTCTTAGAAAGCCACATCATAGGATTGAATCAACACTTGAGGAATCATGGACATCCCTTCATATGTTTGATCAATTTCATCGTGGGAGAATTTTCACTGAAGTTGAAGGTTGGTATCAGAAACACACTTTGTTAACTCAGATAAATTAAAAGAGGAGTTCTCGTTTTACCTTATCTCAGACATTACTGTTTTATAATCCAAATATTTTGTAAACGACATTTGCTAGGAGTCTTAAGTTTTTTTAGCATTACCATTCATGCTCAGTGAATAACTTCTCTGTATAGCTTCAGGACAATGCAAGAAAACTGCCAATAGATGATATTATACAAATTTTAAAGGTCATTGTTTTGTATTCTATCTCTCATTAATCTCTATTAAGCAAAAAAGGTGCGTTGTAATGTAGTTCAATTTTGTTTATTATTAATATTATAATGATTTTTATTCACCGTATATATATTCACATTTTATCTTTTTATAATAGCCTTATTGATTCATTGTTTATGCTTAGTTATCTTACGTTTATAATTGTAATTATCCTTAATCAGCATTTATTCTATTATCAATTGTGTATTCTAATTTTTACTGTTTATCATTTAATTCCTTTATTTTATTCAAATTTTCCGTTGACTGTGCTTCTTTTCCCTGATTCGTTATTATTTAAAAAGACAATTAAATATCAGTTAAAACCCATGTGTTAATTAAATCCCCCAATCAATTTGTAAAGCACGGCAACCAATCACAGACCTTGTACGTAAACTATTTAAACCCTCATCATACGAATAAACAGAGAGTTCTTGCCAGATCTTATTGTAGTCTAATAGTCTAATTTCACGAACTAGAGGCCGCAAACATTCACCACAATATACACTGAATAGACAAAACCTTGGCGACATGGGTGATGGGAAGTTCATATTGGCATCTTACCAGTGCATAGTGGAAATATACAAACCAAATGCATCCGATAAATAGGCGGAGATCCGGGCTTCCTAGCATCTATCGTAGTCGACGAACAACGATAAATGTTGCGATCTTACCGACTTTTGATTGCGGGCGCATTGTCGCTCAAATGATAACTATCCTGTGATATCAAGGGTCTAGGCGAGCATACCATCGACGGACATACCAGCCCCACCGATGACCGCCCACATGTCATTGATGACCCTTTTGCTGATTTAGAGTTTTTTTGTTTTGTTTGCTAACTTTATTTTTATTTTTATTTTTTTTTCCTGAAATTTTCTGTTTCTTGGTTTATTTCTTCTTTTATGAAAAACCCGGAATTATTCCTGGTTTCTCGTTTACCTTAAGCTTAGTTTCCATGGCAACTCTCGTAGAGGACTAAAAAACGAAAGGAGACAATCCTTTCGTTACAGTGCACTTGTTCAATTTTTTTGTCTTGGTTTTTTTTAGTAAAGCAAGATGATATTTTTATATTTTATATTTTATATTTTATATTTTTATCATTTAGATATATAAATATAATTTAATAAATATGTTTACCTTCTATTTAATCTTTTATTTCTTAACTGACATGATATTCTGTTAATAATGTCACCCTCGCCCTGTAAAATATAGTAAAAGATAATATGGTGTTGTCAAAAGACGAAGTGATTAAACCTGGAATTTACACGAGTTTCCATCTGTACTGTTAACAGTTTGTGGTAATCGATTCAAATTAATATGGAAAACTAAAGCAGTCTTACAGGATAACTTAGGGTTATCTGTCTATCATTCGTAATGTTCTAGAATCAAGAAAATTGGACTTCGGTCAAATTGTTTAATTCTCGTCTATTATGAGTCATGTTCCAGAGATGAGGACATAAAACTCGGCCAAGTTATTTCCGATTTCCACGATCTGGAGAAGATGTGCCAACAACATTGTCAGAAGAGCTTCACTAATGGAAGATCAAGATAATAGGACTCTTGAAAACCAGAGACAGTCTATTTTATCTTAAAAGGATAAGTGTTCAAGTCATCTTATTTGAGAACATTAGTTGATTTTTTTTAATAATTTAATATTTCTAATTTTAGTTCTTAAAGAGTTTTTGTTAAGTTTTCATAATTCATTTTTTTCTATTTTGTAGACCTGCATATCTTTATCTATTTGTTTAAATATATTTCAATGTTTAATTTACCCTATTTTAAAGTTTTAAGAAAAAATCTTAAGGAAAAATCTCAATAAACCATTAAAGAATTGTAGAAAGTAATTCTAGTCTTGAGATGTTCTTTTCCCATAAATTTTTCTCATAAAATTTTCTCATAAATGTTTACAGTTAATTATTATTAAGTATGGGTTCAGCGAAATGTTCTTTTGACTTCCACTGGCATAATTGTAGATAGGTTTTATTATCATTAATAAGTAAAAAAAGTCGACATAGACTGTCCAGGCTTGTACAGAGCGACATAGTAAACAAGATTTAAACCCTACCAAACATCTCTGGGATGCCGTTGAGCGAGACATCCAGATCCATGAATCCGTACCCAAAGTCTAGGATGTTAAAAGTAATTGATTGAAAGCATTCAATTCTCCCCATCTCAATAGATAAATAAAAACATCTCTATGTTATAGCATTAAGCTAATTTTTATAAACACTTCACAACGAAATAATGTTACTAATGCGAACACCTGTATATTGAAGATATAGGAACAATATAGGTATTTGATTATTTGTTACAGTAGAGGTAAACGCTTCAAACATATGGCTAAACAAATACAGGCAGCCCTCGTTTTACAGCTGAATTGCGATTCTACAGTGGCATCGTAAATCGAATCGACGTAAAACGAACCCATTATATAATGAAAACAGGGAGGATGCTTTCCCATATATTCCAAAATATATTGTTTTTATTTAATTAAACAATGCTAATATAAGTTTTTACGACTAAAATTAAGGTAAAATATTTACGTACTTTCATAGACCTACTAAATTAACATAAAATAATAAATAATAATTTTAATTTTTATATGCTTACAGTGTCAAATGTGTCAGGGTACATTCCATTTGCCAAATATTGGCAGGTTTTTAAGAACTTTTTCCACTATTAATTGTAATACGTATTTATCAGAGTATTCACAGACAATCAACGCGGGATGACTGGTAAGGCGAGAGTAACAAAAGCGAGGAGGGGAGGAGGTAGTGGTAGTGATAGTGGGTAGGAGAGTGGGCGGAGCCTAATACAGCTGTTAAAGTTGTCATAAGATGATCTGAACTCCTAATAAAAAAACCAAGGCCAAATCGAGGCGTGATGACTGCTTGACGGTCGTTCGTTCCATTCCCGGACTGCGAAAAAAACCCCTGTTATTATATTATACTGGGTTGGTGGATTCTGGGACAATTTGGAAATGAAATAACCTCGGGAAATTTCTCGATATGGAACCTGGTCCTCCAGTCTACAGACAAGCACCTAAATGGTTTGCGGTAACCGACCCACTATAATGAACTGATGTGTATTTAAGTTATTTATAATAAATAAATAATCCTTTATTACAGTTCTATTATTTAGATTCGTTGCTGTATCCATTTCTCTAGTGTAAAAATTAAGTACAGAGTCATACAAACACTGTTCTTAATTTTTACGTTTTTTTTTTTTTTTTTTAAATGATCTTTAAAAAAAAATACTTAAAAAAAATGCCTTTTCTCAATCAGAGAAACTTGCAATGCCACATCTTAATTTTCCTTTAAATTAATAACTTCTAATTAAAATATTCAAATTACCAAAAAACAAACAAGCACAGTAAACGGAGTTAGGGCTAATAATGTTATTTATGTTTCATTTAACTAATAAAAAAAATAACGATATTCGGCCTACCCTTTTCAGTGGGCTTCCTACCTGCAAAGATTTTAATTCTATAAATTTATTATTCTGCTAAAGTTGTTACTCGTGTAATTGTCAGATTTTCTTTTTCCCGAACTCAGCAATTTACAAATGAGCTAATTTTTCATTTGCAACATGAGTTGTTGCATTCGCCACATTAGTTATAAATCGTTAACATTCTATTTGAATTGAATGCCTGATGCCCCACCAGGGCGGCGCTGAAACCCGCGCCAAAATGTCTGGCAGATGCAACATAAATTATGAATCAAGTTAACTCTTAATATTTTTGTTGCGTGATTTCAAAACGAGGCCACGTCTCTGAAACGCACAACTGTGAAAAGTGGGCGATGGATCTTGCCTTTTTTTTTTTATTTCTGCGAATGGATTTTGGTTGGTCGTTTACTGCCGAAAACGAACTTCACGCGAAATAATCTACAACTGGCAACTACAGTTAAATTAACAGCAAAGCAATTATTCAAAAGTTACTTCAAAGACATAAATTTTCGACTTGAATATTGAGTGAAAATCTTGGATTTTTAATTAATCCTTCCAATTGATATATTTTAAGTTTGGAACCAACTAAAACTGAAATTAAATTAATAATACAATATTGAGCTTATATTTACAATCGTAAAGTTTGATTAGAAAATTTTGGAGATTTATTTTTTTATTTTTTTTTTTTTTACGAATTTTTTTAGCTTAGTTTTTTAAAGAAAGAGAGATTGTGAAAATTACTTGATCTCTGTGTTGATTCAATGACTTCTGAAGCAGTGAACAGATCTTACAGAAATTTGTCATGTATATTTATAGAAAAGAGATATTTTGTTTTTGCGCCTGAAAATGATAAACTTCCCATAGATGAACATTAGAAGAAATTATTATTAACCTTTAGACACGAGAAACAGTTAATTTCTGTTGATGTCCGTAAATGGTTCCATTAATTCTTTTTTGCTTGAGCTGCCTTTGGCAGTCTGCAGAGTAATTGGATAACTTCGATTTAATGAATTCTCGGCAAATAGAGAATTGGAAGACAGGTTCGGCGATTACGCAATAATGTAATTATTTTCATTCGTTTAAAAAAAGTAACGACATCTAGCGGTTTATAAATGAAACAGATTACTAATAATTTCTGCAGTTACATTGCTTTCAAGACTTTAAAAACCACAGAAAAATAAAAAAAACACAATTTTTGGGAAAGTAGGATTTAAGTTCTCTCATAAAATAACAAAATTTTTAATTAAAAATTCGAAACTGTTATTTTTCTTATTTCAAACAGATAATTTATCGAAGATATTCGACAAGTAAAAATCAAATATAAAACTATAATTTTAAAAATTAATATTTCTTAGCAGGTTCTTCATCCAAAAGAACAATTTAGGAATTAATATTTCTAATTGATTTTTTATCAGTTATGCAGTCTTTTCATTAAAGTTTGAGAATTTTTTGAAATCGGTTTATTTCAAAAAAATTCTTAAACTTCAATGAAGAGGAGAACTTAAAATGAATACAATTTGACAATAATTATTATCCTTTAGTTTTTATTTAATCTTAATGAAAAAAAACAAGATATAGAAATTACGTAAGTCGTAGTTTGAAATATTTAGCTAAGATAAAGAATCACTAAAATCACATAATTTAGAATTTTCTTTGTGGTTAAGATTTTCGTAGATTTTCGTAAAAATGCTGCTCATTTCGAAAATGTATGAATTTTTAAAAATCAGAAATAACCTACAATGGTTTTCAATTTCGTTGGTCCAGTTCAGATAGTACCATTAGCTCTTGCCAAATCATGATATGTTTATTTTAAAATGGGAACAAAAGTAATAAATTAATAAACAAAATAAAAAAGGAAAATTTAAGCTTTACGATATAAATAATAGTGGATTGTACAGTTATGCTTGCTTAGCATTATCTAGATGATTTCATTAAAGTTAAAATGTCTTAAGGTTTAATTACTTCTCTTTTTTAAATAACTTGCTTCTGAAACTACGGGGACAGGTGAACGAAATGTCAGAAAGAAAGGAAAATTATTAAGCTAAAATTAAATTATAAATTTACAAAAGCCTAAGTTTTGAGTGTCCTTTTTTATTTAGATCTGGCTTTAAAATTAATCACACCTGCTTTTAATAAAAGGACTGATAGCTAGGAGCTAAATTGTGATGAAGTTCGTGTCATAAGCAGTGCAATTAACTTGGAAAGCGAAAATTCATAACCGAAAATTAGAAAAACAAAAATCTTCATATCTTAATGGCATTTTTTTTTATATATTTCTTTCCTTGGGGGATGGTATAGGTTTTTTTCTTGGGCGAGGAAAGTTATCAGATTTACCAGACATAATCTGAGATATTATAATTTTATATAAATTCGAGGAAACGGTACAATGTTGGCAACACGAGGACGGGAACAATTACAATCACTATTTGTAAAAATAGCCAAATGTAAGTCTATTTTTACAGAAAATGATTATATTATTTACATCATACTTACGCTATTTATGTTAAGGTCTGGCATTACAAGCTAAATTTGATAGAAGCATTTCCATGTAAAACATGTCGAACTTATTTCGAATTGGACAATGTTCTTGAACTTTGTTTTGAATTTATTTTCTATTTGTTAAGCGATATAAATCACTACTGGCTAATGGAAACAATGAAAATAATAAACATTTATGCTGGCGGAAAAGTATTGAACTGGGGCGTCATTAACATCAGTTAATTCTGCAGAATGAGTAATATGATTCTTTGAAAATAACGTAGCCTATTATTATACGTAATTCTGTTGATTAATTCTTTTTTAATTTATCTATTTATCTTTCGAATAGTTCTCTTCGTCGTTTGATCAACCAGCTCTAAGTTCTCGTGTATTTCATGTACTTTTCTTCATTTTTACACCCACGATATTCAGAATTATCAAAGGATTCAATGTAATTTATTTCATCGCTTAATTTGTATCGGAGAGTAAAAGAAACGGACAAGAAAAATTGGAAAGCATTATTAATTGTTTATATCGTCTGTCTCTGTGAGATCCAAAATAACTCAAAAATATGATCAGTGAAAGTAGTAAGCTACTCAAAGGACGATTCCTATGAATATGGGATCTTATATGTAAGGAGTCAAAAACTGTCGAAATAAGCCTTAACTCAAGAAATGTTTCCGTACTAGATTTAGATTAGATTAGATTAGTAGGTGGTAGGAAGCCAAGCATCGCGACCGGTAGATCTATTGTGCTAAACCACGGAAAGGAGGATAGATGGAGCGAAAGGCTGAGAAAGTATGGTGGGGGACTCGCAGGGAAATGGGAGAACCCCGAGAAAACCTGCCCAGCGCGGATCGTCCACCATCACGAAACCCATATGAGAACCGAACCTCGGTACTCAGAGAAGAGAGGCCAATGTCTTAGCGACACGTCAACCGCGCGGCTGTTTCCGTACTAAGTTTAAACTTTAATAATAAATTGAAGCTGCCAAATAAAGTTCTTATTAACGTGGAGCCATAATCATTATAATTCCTTAACTATTAACCTTCGTTAGCTGAAATAGTAATGATAAGATAATGTTAACCAATATGAGACGTCTTTTGATGTTCGTAGAAATTAACCCTTTTCCTATTTAGAAAAAGAAAGCTATTATTATGCCGATATGTTAGAACACTGTTCTTATCATAAATAATCAACTATTTATCCAGAAAATTTCGTCAGATTAATGACGATTTGGAAGCCTATTTACGGACACAAAAAACTCGTTTATCCGAATTTGATGGAACCACGCGCCTTTCGGATAATCCGGAATATATTGTTTTAAACATATACTGTACATTAAAAAATTATAGTGAATACGACACATTAAACAATAAACTGTAACACGGCATCCCACTATAATTTCGAGAGTACTGAAAAGGATTCAAAATTTGTTACATTTTTGAACCCTTTTCAATACTGATACACTTTATTATTAATAGTGTTATTAATAGATTTTACAGTTACACAATCGCTTGTGTACGCTATTAAATACTGACTATAGCGACGAAAAAATGTTTTTGTGTATTTTTAAAATAAGCTAAAACTCGTTTCGGATAAACTAGATTTTCGGATAAACGAGTTTGTAGTATATTTTGCACTCAGCTTCTAACTTCTATTTTTCTTCAGATTTCACAATTTCGTTCTATTTGAAATCGAAGAACGAGGTTAGGATTATGTATATTCTCGCATTTGAAGATAGGGATAATAGTAGGGGTTTAGTGCCAGGAACAGATACTTTCTGGCCTTTAACAGTTGTTGCGAAATTCAAATGATAAATCATAATCACAGCAGATTCAACATCTACAGATAATCAAAAGATGCCATTACAAAAATTGAACGAGTTGCATGTATTCCAAAAGAATAATGCTTTCTTAATAAAGAAACCAAGGAAATAACCAAATAAGTCAAAAATGCTGTTTAAATTTAAGGAGCGTTTTTCTCTTACAGGCCTTGCAAATTAATACTACTTTTATTATTGTTACTTATGTAAAATCGTTCTTGTTGTTATTTATCCCCAGATCCCTTTTAGGACCATTTGTCATAGAGTTGCACTCCATGACAGGCTAATTAAAGCTGCTGTCGTTTTGGATAACTATCCGAGACGCATCTGGAAAGGTGACAGACTTTGCTTCCTATGAAGAGAAACAAACACAGAAGAACAAACACCCAAGCCCACGCCGGGATAGAACCTACGTTCTGGCGTATCAGACTCAAGGCAGGTCGTGGCCTTAACCACAAGGCTGTATCTGAACCAAACGTAATTGATCAAATTTCTTTCTGTCTAATTCTAATAATATAGCCTAAACTTTGAAGTAAGCTAGCGAAGAAATGAAGAAATGATTTTTTAAATTAATATTTACCAAAAAAATGCATAAAAACAATACTTCCAACTTCTTTTTTTTACCTCGCAAACCCATTCTGCATTCCATTTTATCACGAATCTCTCCACATCATCTAATCAAAAAATATATGTAATTGCAGAGTATTTACTAACATCCTTCAAATGATTCATTAAACACCAGATGAGAACATTAATGTAAAGCAGGGGTTCTCAATCTGTGTTTTTCCTACCCACAGGGCACTCGAAATGGTGATAGGCGAAACAAAACATGGTTAAAGGCAAGCAGAGACATCTTCGAAAAAAAAAAGAGAGAGAGAGAGAGAGAGAGAGAGAGAGAGATTTAATTTTAATTACATAATACGAATATTAATTTCTTGTCTTATTTTCTTAAAAGAATAATTTTAATAAAAAAAAACAAACTCAAAAACGAATTTTTTTTAATGACTTAAAAAAAAAGACAAGTGTTAAAAATGGAAAGGATAATTGAAAAATAAAAAGATTTTTTTCTTTTACACAAAATAAGACAGATAGAGAATGCGAGTGAAGATGGGTTGTTTAAAATACAATGTGTTTTCTCTATTGTCTTTTTTTATTTTTTAATTAAAAAATTAATACTATATATGTAAGATAGTTGTTACTTTGCAAAATTTGTACACTTCATGACAATGGACTGTGAGAGGCGGAGAGTGCTACTCTAATGTAAAGAGGTTGAGATCCACTGCTGTAAAGCAGCATTTAATTCATTCCATTTCGAAAAGTCAATCCTTTTTACTTATTCATTTTTTTAAAAAAAATGTGGAGAAATGAGACTAAAAATATCTGTTTACATTTTGATTTTTTTTTATTATATTATTTTATTTTCGTTTATTTTTAATATAAATTTTTAATCATCTAATAATGTATTTCATAAAGTTGATGTTGTGTATCACCCTTTCTTAAAAACAAAAAATTAAAAATTAACACTATTCCAAATTTTATTGTTTCTTATATCAAATAATGCTAATTTCAAATTAAATTCATTTTTTTTAACAAAAATATATTTTTAAGATATTTATCGATTATCTTAATATAATCAGTGTTAAGTGATAATGATTTGATAAATAATGTAAATGGTGGCTGCACTGCTTAACTCACCTGTTACGCAGATAAACAAATCAAATGATTGTTTTTCTCCGTTTCCTGCAACTTAAACAAAATAAACTTTCTTTATTTGAAGCCTGGAATAAAATCAAAAATGCATTTTGCTAGGATTATCAACACAAGTCAATGAATTACTGAACCTTTCATCAACGTAAACTTTCTTAGATAATGATATTATCTTATGAGATTTTATGAAATATAACTTGAAGTGCACCAAATAATGTAGATTTATGTATTTCCCATTTGAGCCTTCGAGGCTTTTGGGGATCCCACGATATAGAATCCGATGTTTCAATGACCATCGGGACTAGTTGAGACTGGGTGGTCCGTCCAAAGGTCTCCCGCCTTTTCTCTAGGAAAGAAACCCGATTCCATTTACTGGATTGGATGAATAATAGGGTCCGTCCGGAGGAGAGGTAACCTAGGAAAAATCCCTGACCTCAATCCCTGAGGATGAATCCGGCTCCTTCAGTCCACAGCCCAGTGCTGGACCACATGGCTCACACTATACAAAAGATAATATAATGTTACAATATCTAAAATTATGTACTCAGGAGGAATCATGTTGTTCATGTATTTGATATCATTATTCTTCAGTCTCAGGAAAATGGACCAATCCCAAGCAGTAAAAAAAAAAAACAGTATTTCCAAACTTTTTTTCCTAAAGTCCTTTTTCAATTTCTAAGAAAATAGCTTCCTGATAATCATTCAAAAGTCATGAAAAGTTTATAGCGGATTATGGGTTCATCAAAAGCTTTACTTACTTATTATTTACTCATGATTACTTGTTTATTTTCACAATTTATCACGAAACCATACCCGATGGTTAAACAATTGTCAGATTCTGTTCCTGGTCATCGTAGGATTTCAAGATGAAAATGCAATGTATAAAAACATCAAAAGAAATGCTGCTGCTGTTATTCTTTGATTGAAACGATGAAGTTTTATTGTATTCCCATGTCTTGATGAAAAATCCGGAAGTATTCGAAGATGATCTCAACGTAGCCGTGCTGGCGTGGCCGTGCGGTCTAGACGGCAGGTCTGCCGTTGCGGCCAGTGTGCCAGTTCCCGGGTTCGAATCCCGGTCGTGGCATGGATGTTTCTTTCTTCTTTCTTCTTCTGTTTCTCCTTCTGTCCGTTCCCGTTTCTTTACCCTGGCAGTTAGGGTTAAAATGCATCTTCCAACCCGCAGTTGAAAGTCAGCGTGGGAGATTAGACTTTCATCCCCCTAGACAATGAGCTGTCTGAGGGAGGCCTTTGTCCAGCAGTGGGCTGTTAAAGGCTGTTAGATAGATAGATAGATAGATAGATAGATCTCAACGTAAAGCTCTTTGCTTTGTATTTGGTAAAGATTTTATCTTAATGGGATAAAATTCATGGTTCTAACAGATCAACACTTAATAAGAAAAATTCTAGAAGAACACGGTTGCTCAACATTTTATTTGACTTACAGTCTCTTAATCTTAAATCTTTAGATATCCAGAGGAGTGATTCTATCCACTAACCTCCTTACCCTATCTTTCTTCATCTTAACATTTTTATTTCTTCAATGACAGCTATTGCGTTTTTATTCTGATTTATTTCAGTTGTGGTTACAATTATAGATTTATAATTTGTTATCATGGATCACAATCCTAATGTTCTGCAGAGATGCAATGCATTTCATCCACTCATATTTCAATCATTTTTCTTGTTAATGTCCTGTGGGAACTTTTGTCCAAAAAAGCTAGCCTACATATCAGAATTAGGCTGTGAGATTTGCGCCCATTTGCCCCTGTAATATTCGAGATACGATGATTTCTTCATTCCATGCTTATCGTTTGACAGGCAGTGTACGCAAGTGAATTTAAGTTTGGGGGACTAAAGAGTATCTCCATCTCTTTAGTAAAATTAACTCCGCAGTTTCTTTTCATGGCGGAGTTATTGCTCTTTCAGATGTCTTCTGTTGCGTTGTAGGAACACAAAAACGGAGGAGGAATATTTACTGACCCCATTTGGAACGCTGCCATTGTAATTCATGATTTGATTTACGACCAAGTGGAAATTAAAAACTTTCAGGACGAGTTTTAAGAGTAGAAAAGAGAAAAGGAATATTCAGAACTGAGATTTTTATTGTCACGAATCACGTGAGGAAGAAAAATCTAAAATCACAGAACAAATGCATTTCTCACTTTCATAAATTAAAGAAGCAACTTTTGTGTAAATATTCGATTAATTTTCTTAAAAAAACTGAAGAATAAACAGATAGTAGTAACAAGACGTTTAAAAAAAACTCATTGGAAAACTAAGTACTCGAAAAATGTTTATGGAATGTGACAAAATAGAAGTAAACGAGACTTGTAGTTATTGGATTGTCTGGAAACATTCTCCAAAAGAGAAATGAAAGTTTCAGAGAGAACAATATGGCTCCGATAATCCCCTCAAACGTTTATGAGTTGGGGGATTCTTGGACTGTGTACCAAGACTATACAAATATAAAACTCCTCTATTACGTCTGATGACAAATAATTTAAAAAAAAAATCTAGTTTTAACTATGAAGATAAATTGTTGTCTTATTTCTTTTTTCCTATTATTTTCTTTGATTCATCGGAAGCGCAGTGGTGCCTCAAAGGAAAAAATACACAATGAAAAACTCACCAATGAAAAATTAGTGATAAAATTCATGTGCCAGCAGTGCGCAGGCTTCAATGAATTTTTTTAAAAGCATAAAAATTCAAACTGCGCATTTGAATTATTAATAATAACAATGGGTGAGACCAAATTATTTACAAGTGATATCCTGGAACTACTAATTTTTCATTGGTGAGTTTTTCATTGTGTATTTTTTCCTTTGAGGCACCACTGCGCTTCCGATATATCATTCATACCAGCCTCAGTACGGGGACCTTGTTATTTGCTGGTGACTTCTCTTGGCTGATGATCGCCAACGAGCGTGAAACAGCTTTTCCAGGATGTCACTTGTACGAGTAAATAATTAAATCTCACCCATTGATATCTATTATTTTTTTTCTTTCTATCTTATGAATAAAACTTAAATGTTTTATTAGTTTTAGTTTTAAAGTGGAATAGTTTTAAACTTTGCTTAGAATATGAAATAAAGAATACAATTTTAAAAAAAGAGAATATAATTCAATATTTGACTACTAGAATATTTGAAAATTCCTTATTTCTATATTTTTTCTTTTTTATCATAAAGATAGGTTGCTCAGAGCGCTGTAGAGGTGAAATTGATACATCAATGCTTTGTAAGTTAGGAAACTACTTTTGTAACTCCCTATAGTATTAACTTCGAACTTTTTTATTGGCCGTGTACTTTCTCCTTAAGTTGACAGTTTCTAGATTCGCCGGCAGAGGTCAGGATAGTTCCATCCCTTCGCAACGGCCTCACGCTCTGCTGACTGTCAGGCGGTGTCACTTGAAAGCTGTCGTTACGGTTTCCTCGTTCAATATTAGATTAGAGAGAAGAGACGGTCATTCACCTCGGGGTTCTATTCGTGTGGGTGTTCAAGCTCACAAAGAATACTGAAAAGTTACCAACAAAGCATACATTAGCATTTCAACCATAGTTTGAGTTCAATGTTTAAAACATTACTGTTTTTAACGTATTTTTTTAATAATTCAGTTAAAGTTAATCGTTTTGCATTTAATTTTTTTTGTTTTTGTTTTCTTTTTTCTACGAGAATTTTTATAATTTTCACTCGTAAATTTCTCCTCACGAATAAAGAATTAAGTATAAAACATAAGTCGTTGCCATTAAATATGCATGGCAATTAAGAAGAGCTATTCATTGACTGAAAAGTTGCTGGAGGAGGAGACACGAACACACACACACAATTAACTTATAAGCCTCTTTCTGTAGGAAAACAGCACGTTTCTCTACTTTACCTGTTGACTATTGATAGACTCAGTGATTTGAAACTTTCTTTAAAACAGGGTAATTCAAATAGTAGCGGGTGAATAATTAAAATATGAACCCCTCTTCACTTTTAGGTTTTTTTAAAGCATTTGGAATATCTTTGATTCGTTACCGCAGTTTTTCTGAAGTTGAAAACTGAATTTGGAAAATGTAGAGATGTTACTTCGTTATCATTCTAAATCATTACTGAACTTCAATTCACCTAAAGATACACAATATCAAAGCAAAACTTAAACATTTCAAGAAATGCTTAATTCTCAATAAAATGCAACAAAAAATTTGTAGGCTGACAATTTCCGACGTCTTAGCTTGTTTATTTACAGCAGCTATAGGGATAGATTGAATTCTCAAATTTCTACCTTAAATTGCATTTAGAGCAATTTAGGAATCCGACGTCTTAGTTATTTGTATTATTATTACTCTCTCCCTTCCGAAGAATTGAATGATAATTCAAATGATTTCAAGGTAATTTTGCCTCCAATTCGTAGTCTTCTTTTTTGAATCTATGCAGTTCCAGTAGTTTTCTTCTCTGCAAAATGTCATCAATGCTTTGATCCTAACTTTGTCAGTCGTCTATCGTTCAAATCAAGTCAGTTTGCGAAGTTAAAGTAAAACTAACTGAAGTAGAAGCCATGACTCCGTTGGTCAATTCCTCCTTAACTATCTTAGTTCCATCAATTCTAACTCAATTTATTAATTGAAGCGATTGGCAACCTGCGCATTTAAGATCGAAGGAACAACAACATAGCGAGAAAATTTTATGTTTGTCGCAGTTGTGAACCTAAACTTCATCGAGCCTTCACTGATCCTCTATCTCAACTGCATCAGTTTATTGTCGTTTCAATCAATAACTCGCCTACCTAACTTAAATAATTACAAAAAAATCAACCCTCATTTAGTGGTCTGTCGATCCTAACTATGTCAGCCGCCTGTTGCTCTAATTAATAAATCGCTTTGTGAAGCTAACTTATTTCAAACAAAACTTATCTTATTCCAAGGAATAAAATTTTTTTCCCTATGTTGTTGTTCCTTCGATCTTAAATGCGCAGGTTGCCAATCGCTTCAATTAATATGTCGCAGTTGTGAACCTAAACTCCATCGAGCCTTCACTGATTCCTATCCTAACAACACCAGTTTATTGTTATAAACTTCAATCAATGACTCACCTACCTAACTTCAATAATTACAAAAAAACAAAACAAAAGAAAAAACAATAACCTCATTTAATGGTCTGTCGATCCTAACTATGTCAGCCGCCTCTGGCTCCAATTAATAAATCGCGTTGTGAAGCTAACTTATTCAATACAACAAGAAATCTATCTTGACTCCATCAATATGCTATTCCGCGATTTTTCGAAATTCCCACGGGATAGGGAATAAAGAGGATTTATATTTTCGCTTTAAAATGACCATGGATTGTGTGGCGGCCAACCCGCAATACATCTGAGTTATCCGGAGAAGACCACATCGGGCTGTGAACTCGTATATTTTCCGATCTCGATATTAATTTGCTAAATAAATAAATAATTTAGTTGTTTCTTTTTTACGCTACGTATGCAAGGGTTCCGGAGCGAAGCGACGCTACCCGCTAGTACTACTATATAGATCCTTTTTTTTTTTAGGAATTTCGCCACTTCGGGATGAGATCATCTCGATATTTCGGCCCGGTGCCTCGAGCCTTCTTCGGGAGATGTATACATATCAATTACATGATTGTGAGCGCAAATCTAACTAAAAACACTAAAAGCGAAAAACTACGTATTTTAGAAAGTCGAGCCTTTAATGAAAGATGAAAGTTATTAAGGACAATTTCCTTATTTTATTTGTTAGAAAATGAATCTTTAGATAATATTCCTGAAGCCAAAAACATTAAACACGAATCTTCTGAATTAAATAATAATATGTAGAAAAGCCTAAGTTTAAGGAAAGTTTAGATTATCAACTATTTTTGAACAAGTATTCCCGGATTTCACTGTGTTATTCCATATCTGGAATATCAACTATACTTTCTATTATTTGCCCATCAGTGACATCAAATCCCCGGAAGCCGAGTTATTTCCGGATAAGAAAAATATATCGGAAACCTGATAACTCACTACCGTCACATCATAATAAATAGGGAAGCGATCGACCAGTGAAGTTGCTTTAAGACTAAAGCTTATTATTGTGATATGATAGAAATTAATAAATTACATAGAAACAATGAACACAACTTCATTAAGTAATTCTTGAGCCTAAATATTTTACTTTAATGTAACAGACCTCCTTTATAGATCGACTCGAATAGAAAAAGAGAAAAAAAAATTGAACTCCTTCCGACTTTAACAAAAAAGAAAGGTCAACAACCGAGTTTCAAAAGAAAACTTTAAGAAAAAATTGTTCTTCCGGTATTTAATATTACTGAAATTCTTCAAGTTTTGTTTTCCGCGTTGCCATGGTAACTTTTCAAAAGTAATATCTCTCAAAGGTGAGTTTCAACCGTTGCTTAGCAACTTTAGTCTTCATTCGGAGACAGAAGCCTTTTTTTCAATTGAAACCTTTCGTCTCACAAGGTAGATCATTCCGGTAACCAACCTGTACATTAAGCAATTATATTAAGCAATTAATTGCTTAACAGGAAAACTAAATAGGACTTTAGTTTTCTCTTGTGATTGTCAAAAAGAATGAACGTCCTAATATAGAGCGTCACAAAGCAATTATTGAACTAATGGATTTCTTTAAAAAAAATAAAAAAGAAGAAGAGGAAAATAATAAAAGAAACTTACCGGTATCCATTGTTCGAAAAGAAATCACGTTGCAAAAGCGTTAGAAATTCCACATGTGAATATAAAACATAAAATTTAAAAGTATTAATTCAACACCACTTGAGAGATATTTCGTAATAATAATCCCATATTTTACCATTTTTAAAAATGTATGAGCTGCTCAGGCTTGTGCAATAGTCCTTAATCTTTTCTTTTTATTTATTATGGTCACCCAAGCACACTTGAGGAGAGTGTGAGACCGTATTCATAACTTCAACCTCAGTTAGTTCTTAGTTTAATTAGAAAGAAAAATACTACGCTTATCAAGGATTAGAAATTAGAATACAATAGACTTATTGTCAAAAAAACACAGGCTGTAATATTGGAGATTTATAATCTTGGCCCAAAGATCAAAATTAAAGCAACCTGAATTGTCACACTGTAAAACTTATAAGCAAACTTAATTTATATAGAAATTTGAGGATCAAATTATGTTCAGGATTTAAACGGAAGAGAAATAAGAAGTCGTCTTGTAAAACACTTAGGCCAACACATATTGCTGTAAAATTAAATATATTTACAATAAAATTTCAGGAAACGGGCAGATTCGCTAGTAGAGTTACATAGCTTCTTCAGGTTTACATAAATCATAGAAAATACTCCTCAATTTAAGGATTTGCGAAAGGAGTGCCCACATAGATGTCAATGGAAATGAGCATCGCTGTGATATCATCACTGACGTTAAAATTCAATTAAATTAAAAATAAGAAGTATAAGTAGTATATAGAAACAAAATTCATTGAAACTTATTATTTACGAAAAATGCTTATGTTATATTTCACTGGAACTATTAAATTAACAAATTTACTTCAGGATATTAATTGTTAACAATTTTAATAAATATCTGTTTCCCTATTTTTACCTTTCCTTTTTACGTTCTCTTTTCCTGGCTTTTTTATATTTATTTTAAAGCAAAGTGGCTGCACTTAGACCCTCACAAAAAACCTTACTCGTCAGGAGAGTTGCTGCTGATAATTGACATATTTAAAGCTAAGAACTTGCTTTATTTCCCATTATAAATTATAGGAAATCAATAATTCTCGACCAATAATTCTGATATATATAGTATATGGCACACGTGGGCAAATGCGGCTCCGAGAGCCGCATGCGGCTCTTCATTGGGTTAAGTGCGGCTCCCAATATCTCTTGATGAAAATATAGGTATTTTCTTTTCCCATTATACATATCTCATAAAAGAGTTACAAATGAATGAAGATACACACGAAATGCCCAATGACTTATCGCTTTGGTGTGTTGTGAGAAGGCTTTCAACCTACAATGTTTTGGGCCGTTTTGTGGAACTCTTAAACTGCGAGTGAAAGAAAATAGGATTAATATTAAAGAAGAAAAGTTGGAAGAATATAAACAAAAATTAAAGGAATTACAAATAGACTTCAAACATAGGTTTGAATATTTTAAAAGTTTGAAACCTATATTTGCATATTTTGTAAACCCATTTATTTTTGATATTTGTGAAAATGACTTTCCATTGTCTGAATTATTAATACTTGCTGAAAGAGGAGCTGCGGAATTAGAGTCATTAGAATTGAAAGAAGATCAGGCATTACTAATGCAGCGCAAGTCAAATACCATAATTGAATTTTGGAAACTTGTGCTAGAATTCAAATATCCTAATTTAAAGAAAGCTGCTTGCCCATTATTTTCCATTTTCAGTACAACGTATAGTTGTGAATCCTCTATGAACTTTGTAAAATCAAACAGCGCACATAGGGGTATTTGACTAATCTAGCGGGACAAAATTATTTATCGTTCTCAATCGTTTGGAAATTAATCAGTTACTCATTTTTTTATATCTATTTTGTATCTGCTTGAAATGCATTCAAGACAAGGGCGAATATAAAAAGGGGGGGGGGCAAGCCCCCCCCCCCGAAATAATGAATATAAAGAAGAAAAAAAATAGGTAAAAGCAAAAGCAAAGGGGAAAGAAAAACATAGTTCTTTTAAGTAAAATTTATTTAATAATTACACCTGTGAAATATATACACATTGAAAGAGTTCTTTTACTTAAAAAAATCCTTAATTATTTTTTGTTTTACGTTACTTTGGCGTTTTTCTGCAGCAATGTTTCGGCATTTTTTTAAGGATAACCAAGGATTGTTGGTGTCGAAACCATTCCCCGATTCCGGGTAGGGGTCATATGACTAGACGAACGAAGATTAATTTGGGAAAAAAAAAATCCTAGAAATATTTGATAGCTCGGTTAAAGCGGAAACTCGGATAATGGGGTCTCGGATAATCGGGGTTTTACTGTATCTGTATTACAGTCTACTCTAAAGACGAAATTTTGCCTATTTAAATGAAATGTTTATTTCTGACTTCTGCCGCTTCTTCAGACAATTGTCTTATTGGCAAAAGGGCATTCTCTATTATTACAGAACCATTTATTAAAATTTTCTGCATGGTAGGCGTCATATTATGCCTACCATTCAGTTCAACCTAAAGTTCAGCAGTCTCTCTGGTATATTTCTAAAATTTTTGTACATCTATTTTGTATCCGCTTGAAATGCATTCAAGACAAGGGCTAATATAAGGGGGGGGGGCAAGGCCCCTTCATTTATAATGAATACAAAGAAAAACAATAAGTACCGTAATCTGAAATATTTTAATGAATCGTGCATTTATGCAATAATGAATTCAGCATTCAGGGCAAATTACCCAGCATATCAGGGCAAAACTGATATAAAGTATCATTACTTAACCTAACCTTACATTAATCTTGCCCCCCCCCCCCCACACACACACACAAATATATATTCTATATTCGCCACTGATTGAAGAATCACTTTGATTTTTTTTGAAGAAAGTAACATCCAGGCCTGGTATTTCAGCTGTTAACTCAGGATCTTCAAAAAATCTTTGTCTTACATTCCCGTCATTAGTGTTCCCGAATCCAGATTTTTGAAATTTGAAATCGCTCTACATGAAGGAATAGGATTTAGTAGGAACCAATTTTTACATTTTTACAAAGTAGAATTATTATATTTTAAGAATATATAAGAATCATAGCCTGGCAATGCCGGGCACCAAAACAAAAAGGCTCCCAAAACTATTGTTGTCGCGAAAAATAACGGAATTTGGAAGCCTTTTTTAAAAGCGCAAAAAAAAAAAATGGTGTGGAAATTTATAATATTTTGACTATAAAAAAAAAGTCACTTACCAGCAGTTTCAGAATCCATCACAACAGAAATTAAAAAAAAAAAAATTATTAAATTTTGAGTTGTAAAGCACAAATATCGAG
>JAFIDM010002131.1:64184563-64220416 GCA_023159025.1 Thereuonema tuberculata
ATCAGTATCAAGAAATTTGCAAAGAAATGTTGCGGACACCAACATTTGAACCAACAATCAAGACACATAAGGTGAATTACCCTTTAAGACCAGTAATTAATTCGTTTGGTTCTCCAGTTCAAAACATTGGTAAATTTGTAAATAAGATTTTACAAAATTTTCCATTGGATGTACCAGAAGTGGTTATTAAGAATACTAAAGGTCTAATAGATAATATAATTAAGTACAAAGAAGAAGAAAAACACAAATTTAAATTGTTCTCAATGGACGTAGTAGCAATGTATACCAACGTACCAGTAAAGGAAGCTTTAAAAGTGGTTGAATTTAAATGTGAGAAATATAAGGAGATGTTAAAAAATTACAATTTGGATAAGGAAACTTTTATGGAAATGTTAGTATTGATTTGTAATAACAAGTATTTTAAATTTGGGGACAAATTATACACACAAAAGAAAGGTTTCCCAATGGGTTGCCCAATTTCAGGGGCAATTTGTAATATTTATTTAAATTGGATTGAAAACAAGTCTATTTTGAAATGGTCAAAAGCAAAATTCCAATATTTCAGATACGTTGATGATATTTTGATTCTGTGGGAGGGTACTAATCGACAATTTAAACTTTTTTTCAATTTTGTAAATTCTATAGAACCGAATTTAGAATTCACCTACCAGGAAGAAAAGGATGGAAGATTACCTTTCCTAGATACTATGTTAATCAACAGTAATAATACTATAAGTTATGAATATTACAAAAAGCCTTACCAAAGTAAACATATGCTAAATTTTGAATCAAATCATAGAATGTCAACCAAGAGAGAGATAATTTTAAATAGTTTAAAAAGGATAACTACCTATACTGAGGAAAAAAGTAAGTGGAAAGAGAAAATTAATATTATATATGTATCCCAAAATGAGGCAGAAAGGTTCTTATTGGAATCAGGTTTTATTAATCTGAAAAATTGTATCAACAAAATTAAGGCACTAAAAATGAGTCAAATTTCGTTTAGCTTTTTTGAAAAAATTGTAAAGAATAACAAAATTTTGAAACAAAAATTAGATTTGAAATAATATTGTATCGTAATAAATTGCTCCTAAATGCATTTAATAAATTTCTAACTTTTGGGATTGTTTCACGTTTGGGATTGTTTTCAAGTTTGGGTTTGTTTCATGATTATTGTTAAAAGAAAGTAAGATTGTTATTCACGTAAGTTTAGATGACGTTATTACTTTGTTGTTAAAAGAAAGTAAGATTGTTGTTCAAGAAAGTAAGAATGTTATTCACGTAAGTTTGTACCATGTTTGTTCACGATTGGAATTCTGTTTTAAATGTTTAGAGATAATGTTAGTTATCTCGACATTTTCTGTAATCTCTAAGAAGAAGGGTCCTGCTCAAGGATTCGAAATATTGAGAGTAAAAGGATGTAATTAAGGAAGAAGAGGTTTTTTTTGTGATTTATATAAATTAAAAGACTTTGTATAATACTGTAAAAGCAGTTTATGTACATATCATAAAACAATATACAATAGCTTTTAATTTGTTCAATAAAAAAACAGAATAAAAATAAAACACCCCATAAAAGTGACAAATATAATTATATTTTTTATATCTAAGCCTCAAGATTTATTTATTAGAATTTAATTATCCTTTATTAATGTTTATTACATTTATTAATCAAACTATACATGAAACCGACAGTGCAATTATAAGACCAAAGGTAATCCTGAATCACTAAAACGATTTTATTGAAAACATTATCGAAGAAAAATATAATGAAATATAATTAAATATATTTGATAGTAAAAATTATATATTCCTGATGTCAGAAATATATTAAATATTTTACTATCAAATAAAAACTAGTTCTGAGTCAACATATAAACTAATAATTTCAAAACAGATCATACACTAGTGTCAAAATAAATTTTATATCTAAACAATTACTCTTTTATTTTCTTTAGATATTATTTAGCAAGATGTCTTGTTAACAGAGGTGTATATATATTTTTAATTTTTTTTTTTTTTGACAGAATAAAAAGAGAAAAAGATGATTTGGAAGAATAGCTCTAAAATATATTTTATACAATGCTGATTGTCTAATAATTTTAGATGTAATTGTTCTATTCACTGGATTTTATATGTAAATAAATGTAGTATATTCTTAATTATGCATCCAAAAACACACTTATCAAGTAGATAAAAAGTAGCGTAAACTTGAACTAAATTTCTGTATATGCACATTTAAAATAATAATAATAAGTAATTGATAAAAAAAAAATTGCATCTACTCAATTTAATAATAAAATAAATGCTTCAAACCTACGATTGGTAAAGCGATTAAAAGGCATTGAAATTAATATTTAACCCAATATAATAAGATAGTTTAAGTAGAGTATCTCAAAAAGGTCTCTGTAGTTACTTTATTCATACAGAAAAAATACTCACTAAAAGTTATCAATATTAATAAAATTAACCTCTTACTGGACCAGTTTCAATTTTTAAATAATGTAAAATGGTAAAATATAATATGGTTTTATATATGTAATAAAGGAAAAAATATTTTTTTATTAATTTATTATAGAAATAATTTTTCTAATTTATAAAACTTAAAGAAAAGTAGGTAGGCTATTTACTCTAGGCGAAATTAGGAATTAACTCTCCCTTTCTTTATATTGGAAATCTCTTCCACTGTGTCCTGTGGAATGTTTCTTTAAATGTAGAATAACCAATGATGAAAAGAAAACACAGAAATCATTTACATCAGTTGTGAAATTGGCGCTATTTTGTAAGGGAAACGCGATAATAACTTCTGTTTCCGGTAAACGGATCGGAGAAACGGATTGCCAGACGGACCAGTACGCCTTGTTTTGGCGTTATCGTAGTCGGAACGGAGCCGGGACGGGACGTGTCGACGTTTGTGTGCGCTCCAGGCTTAAAAGACTAGAATTGCCGCTTATATATTGATTAATAATTATAGGATTGAAAATTCCTGAATATGGTACGCTGACATAAACAGTTAACTAAGTATACAAGGTTGTTGAATTTTGAGAAGTTATACATGAATAAAAATCTGTAATTAATATTTAAAAACTACATGTATATGAGACGACTTTGAAGTCAATGTTATAAATAATTTATAAGATTACATAACGATGTATGCTTAAAACATATCTGTATTTACAAGTAATATACATATATATAATCACATACAATTACTATATATACAAATTCTATATACCCATACACAAGTAAGTTGTGAAGAAAATGGTTGAAAATCAAAATCATAGCTTAATTCTCTTCAAAGGAGATTGACTGTATTTAGAAATTTTGATTTACATATTTTCAATATTTGTAATAAACCATTTCTTTGCTAATTTTTTTTATTTCAGAAATACTTTGGTCTTTTAAAAGTTTACAATCTGATATACTATTATAAATTTCTTCTATTAGGTAATGAGCGTTTCATTTCCCATAGCTATAAAAAATGTGTGGATAGTCTAATTTGATTTGATTTTTATGTCTGAGATTATAATTTTTTCTTTCAGCAGTTAATGCAGTTTCGATTTCAGAACAATGTTTTATTATTAAATTATATAGACAGTTTTATTTTGGCGATAAGATTTCATATTTCAACATTATTTCTTTTCTAGTTTCTTATGTTTACTAATTCTTTTAGAAAACACTAATTTCATTATTTTATGTTGTAGTGTGTTTATATTTTTTAAGTCAGTATCTGTTGTATTAGCCCAAATATAAGTTGCATAATGTAATTATTTGGCAGAGCAATCATCTGTTTTTTGATTGCAATAAATTTACAGTATAAAACAGTCATTAATAAACTAAAATACTTCAACCATTACTATTTACTGTTTTTTCACTCCGCGTTTCTTCCTGAAACGTCCAATCTTGTTCAGATTGTAGGACAAGGCCTTTTTTCTAGACATTCGCTTCCTGTACATACTTTATAGATGTTTAAATTTCTATTTAGTTAAAG
The DNA here is from genome assembly GCA_023159025.1 of Thereuonema tuberculata. Taxonomy (NCBI): domain Eukaryota; kingdom Metazoa; phylum Arthropoda; class Chilopoda; order Scutigeromorpha; family Scutigeridae; genus Thereuonema; species Thereuonema tuberculata. The sequence goes on from JAFIDM010002131.1 coordinate 64,188,555, forward strand.
TTGCGATCAGGCCCAGAGGACCGCGCAATGCAGCTGGAGGGTAGGCTCCAGTGTTCAGAAACCTACGGGACAAAGTTGAGGACGGGGGGTCGGCCCGTCGCTCGCCCGCCTTTAACTCTCGGGAAAGAAACCCGGTACCCATTCTATAGAGGGCTGGGTAAACCCTAGGGCCCGTTTGGAGGAGAAAGAAGCGTGGAAAAATTCCCGTCCTCCGCCGAGGCCGGGAATCGAACCCGTTACCTCCAACTCGCAGCCAAGCGCCCTTACCCACTCGGCTACCGGGCCCACAAATTTCTATTTAGATGTTCTATTTGCATATCACAAAAAAAAAAAATATTTCATATCATAACAATGCACTAAATGTGCATTTCAAATGCTGGTAACTTTTTTTCCCCTACTGTAAAATATTTTTTTAAAGTTAAAGTAGAAATAATTCATTTAAAATATGAACTTTAGGTTTTATTTATGATAATTTTAAGTTTAATTATATAGAAATTTCATAGTAACATAAAGTAATATATATATATATATAATGGAGTTGTAATGTATGAAATTAATTTTTTAAAAATACCATTACTATCGAATGTAGATATCTCTATTACTACATAATGTGCAAATTATTTCATGAAATTAAGTTTTCCTATTTACACTAATTCATGAATTAAAAAAAAAATCTTTAAAAACTGAAATGGATTCTTTTGTCCTATTTCTTTTCTTATGTTTAATTAAGAATAAAAACAAAAACTAAAAAGTCATCCTCAGTCATAAAGACAGAAATTGAAGGAACTTTTTTGAGTAGAATCGAGTAAAACAATCTCTTCTACTAATTTTCCCGATTTCAGAGAAAATCTGTGGTTTGCATGAAGGAACCACATTTACAAGAATGACGCCATTAAAGCAATAAAGGTTGTTCAGTTGCGGGAAAAAGAACAGCTGCTACACCTCAAGTGAAGCTTCACAGCTGCACTTCTTAAAGAGAGTTTATAGTCTTAAACATTTCCTTTTATCTCTACTATGATTATTGACGACTATTTCATGGATCATCTAGTAATTCTATCGTCCAACGTTACCCTAAATTGCAATTTTCAGTTGTTGTTGCTGGGTTTTTGTTTTAGAGGAATGAATATTTTTCCAAGTAATTTTTTTCATTTGTATTGTTTCTAAAGCTGTCTTATGAAAATGAGATTTAACTGATAAGGAAATTGAATGAGCACTGCTGTCTTGTGTTTTAGGAACTTTCTCAATAAATAAAAGTTATAACAAATGAAAATAAATACTAAGAACAGATAGTAAGTGAATGTTTAAATGATTGTCTTGTGTCTATAAATCTTCTTATTGTTAAGGGTTACCAGTTAGATTACATTTGACTAACCCTAACTTATTCTTATTTTACTTCACAATCTGTAATTTTAAGAGGAAAGAAATTGTTCGTAAAAAAGTGATGTAAAAACTTAATGAGACTTTCTAGGGATATTAATCTTCAAAATCCCGCCTCAAGAATATTTATATTCACCCCAAAAAGGTGAAACTTCTTATTTAATCCCCCCTCCCCCCCAAAAAAAAGCACGGGCCCTTTTTGCTATCCAGTCCACAGTGCTTCCTCCTCAACAATCGCTACTGGGTTCTTAGGTCCTTGGATAATCCAACGGCTGTGGCATTGATTATAGATGTGTCTGTCTCTGAAGTCTATTTTGAAATCATCCAAGAGGCGAAACATCAAATTTCGACTGTTTTTGACTATTTTCTTTTGAATACCTTTTCCTCAATTGCATTTTGGTCTTCGAAGAACTTGCTTTAATCTTCCCCAACACCATTCGTCACTCCGTAACTTATCCTAAATAATAGGAGTAAGTAATCACAGAGTATGAATGACTGTTAGTGCGCTTTAGTACACTTTTGATTGTGCTGCCGCAGATTATTCACGGCTAATGATATTTCATACAATTACTTCTAACTTAATAGTTGCTTTATTTCCTTTTCTAAATTTCCTTGGGAATAAAAATAAATTTGGACTAAATTAACAACTTTTAGTGAAATTTATTTAACGTGCATTAAGGATATATAACAAGAAAAAAAAGCATGAAAACGCACACAATTAAAAATTCACTGAGCTAGCTCAGTGAAACCAAATAAACATAAACAAAGAACAAATGAACAAAACAATGACCCTTAAGTTAAAAAAACATCACAATGTAAATTAAAAATAAAAAGGGCAATAAGTTAATCCCGCTAGCTCAAGGCTTAGCATGTAAAAGATTAACTTGTAAAGGAAAAATACAAATAATAGTCTAATTTTGTTTCTTTTGGTTCCACTGAGCTATTGAGTACTGGGCGAACCCAACTGATGAGAGATTGGAATCTCGGAACAGTCTGTCTTGGATTTCCGATCGAAAATTCTAAAAATAGCTGAGTAAACCTTTAACTGTGTGCGTTTTTACGCTTTTTTTTTTGTTAACAACTTTCATTGTATCATTTATTTATTGATTAATTCATCTCAAGCTTTTACATTATCCACTGTTAGACCTTTCTTTTTACCAGCTTTCAATGTTATTGGTCCTACCTAACTTTTTCCTCCATTTCGTTTAACTTTCTAGATATTTCAAGGTTTTCTTTCTTTTTTCAATCTGGCGACGTCATAAACAGTTTAGGCAACCACATCCTTTCAATTTCGACAGATATCCAGATCAAATTCAATTTCTATTATCTTTTTTTTTTTGGAATTGTCTGTCTTTGTCCATCCTCGTCACACATCCTCATCCTTTACTTGATAATCTTGATAAGTCGCAAACATTTTGCTGCATCCACTGCTTTTTTTTTTCAGTCTTTGAGAGAAAAAGCTTTTTTTTTTTTATCATTTAAAACAAATAATTCCAGTTGAAAAGACAACAACCTAAACTTTTCATGACTTCAACTCAATATTTATCAAGAAAATCAATATTGCTTTGCTTGTTAATTGAACTTTTAATTTATAACTTTTAGCGTAAATTGTGCTTCTCTTGTTGATTTTACATCAGACAGAGACGGTTTCGTTTACATTGAGGGATAGATCACAAGGGATGTTAGTTTTGTGTATTTGTTTAATAAAATTTAAGAAAACTTGAATGTTTATTTTGCCATTTTAATGTTAATATAATTGCAATGCTTGTATAATTCTTTAAAATTTTTACTTTATTGCCTCAGACCAACAGCTTTCAGACAACTAGCTACTTTGTATGAAGTTTTAAAGTTTAATTAAAGATATTAAAGCTTTAATTAATCTTTAGGATTCCAGTTTTAATGTTCTTATCCTTTCCGAGCCGTATTTAAATTCCTACTTCAGTGAATGTCAAATCAATGTAGTAGGCGGTATATTCTTGTGATTAATTTTTCGGATGAATCAATTCACCGACAGTCTTCTTCCAAGTATTTCTTTTTGAAATTGCAAGACTCTGTCAGATGTTATATTACAATGATTTACATTTTACCAATTTCTGTACTCCAGTGTTATTTATATTTGGCGCAATCACACACGAAGCAAAACACATCCCTTTAAGAGTTCATGGTCCCTTTAAAAACGAAATTGTTAATGTTTATTTTTAATGAAGCAGCAAAATTCACGCGTGGATCCTAAGGCACGTCTCATCTTAAATTAAATTTTTAAATTAAACATCTAGGAACAAAACAGAAGGAGAAAGTTGTTTTAAACTTTACATAATTTAGTTTTTATTACAAATGATAATCGATTTTAAAGGAAACCAGAAAGAAGCAAACAATTAATCATTTCATAAATCTTCACATATTCTTTAATACTACTTAACAATATCACCCAACTACTGGCTATATTTCGTCTTGTTTCTAAGACTTCATCGGGCCATTTATAAAATTTTAAGGAATAGAGAAAATAAATTCTCTCTTAAAAAAATCCTAAACCTCAAATAATATAAAAATTCCAAGAATCTAACAATCAAGGAACGTGGACTCAATCACGTTCAATTTAAAAGTACAAATTACAAATTTAAATTTAAAATTATTTTTTCTTAATAATTCTCAAATGTCCTTTTTTCTAATATTCTTTTTGATAATAGTCTTTATTTAATAAAGTCTTCAAAATATAGATCCAAGTTCTATTAAAAACTTTTCTTTTTCTGTCATTAGATCTTATATTTCTTCATTCCTCCCTTTTCTCATTCTATCTTTGAAAGCTCGAAGATACGATACTCATGTTACTTATACATTCACTACACCTCTTCTTCTCAATCTTGGAGACTTCATTAAATCCGTCAAATTCTTGAGATATCTATACTTACATCACCTAATCTCGTAGAGAAACAATTTACAATTTCTTAAAATGCCATAAATATGTTAAGGATTATTAAAGAATATGTGAAGATTTATGGATTTATGGTATTTTAAGAAATTTTAAATTAATCATTTCGCTTGTCTATTTCGTATTTATAAGAAAAAATTAAAAAGACCTGTTCAACTTATTTTACAATAGGATTAAGGAATATATTGGAATGGTGTTTGTGGGAGAATCTTTGGGATCTAAAGACAACGAGTCAAGTTCTGGAACTGAACTGAATTAATTTATTAAATGAGAATATAATATTTACATAGTTTGATTTGATTGGCTAAGTAATTAAAAATATACATAGTGATTGAATAAAAATAATAACGACTTTAAATTAATTAACTGATTCAACGGCTGCAACGGAAAAGAATTTAAAAATAAACAGAACATCAGTAATTAGGAAATGCCAATGAATGAATAACAGTTAAGGATAAAAATAAACAATAAATAATTTCTACAAAGATACAGATAAATAAGTGATTTCCAAAAATAATTATATACAAACTGTTACAATATTATCATACAGCTTTCTTAACTGATTGTGATTTTTTATTCACAGAGGCTTATTCTACGTATTTAATAATAAAGATAAAATAACTATAAAACACGTAATTTAATTTCATTCATGAGCTAAGATGTTTTATATATAAAGATTTATTTGTAGTAAAGTGCATTTCATTGTAACTGTATTATTTCTTTTATTTCCAGCTTCATTACCTTTTAAAAGGTGAACGACCTCTAGCGGAGTGTTTCCGAACTTAAAAAGCGTTAAGAACTTCATAAACATACAAAAAAAAGAATAGCCCGTAAAAAGAAGCAACTGCAAATCCTCTTTTAGAAGCGCTTAATCCCGAATTAAGGTCGACACTGATTTGGCGTCGTTCCTACTTCCAAAACTCATCGTAACCGAATTATGACGAGGAGATTTAAAGTTCAAGCAGTGGAACTTCATCTTCAGCATTTTTGCATTCGCAAACATGTTTTTGAAGGAAACATGTTCTTTAGGGGCCAGTGAACGGAGTTTCTTCTCAATCGATATAAAAGCAACCCGTTTACAAGCGTTTTTAATTTTTCATTCACGTAAAGAAGATGAGGAAGAAAGGAAAGAAAAATACAGGATAAGTAAGAAATTTCAGCGAATGATTTCATACAAATAATCGTAGAAAAAAATGTAACAGAATAACTTTTATTGAATTTAGAAATTATCAAGATTTATAAAATAGAATAAATAAAAAGAAGATATAGTTTTGCATCCCTTTTTTTTTTTGAGGGGGGAGGAGGAGATAATCTAGAACAAGATCAAATACTAGTTTTTCAAAAAATAGTCTGTGGTGAAAAGATAAATCACTAAAATTATACAATAACTTCGAATATTTGAATATAATGATCATCGTGTGGTCGTGCGGTCTCAGGCGTCGGTCTGCCGTGCGGCCTGTGTGCCGGTACCCGGGTTCAAATCCCGGTCGAGAGCCTGGATGTTTCATCTTTCTTCTTCTGTGATTCGTCCCTTTCTCCCCTGGGACTTACTATCTCAGGGTTATTTCTGGACAGGATGTGAATCTCGTCCCGCCCTCTGGAATATCCTAGCCTTACCCTGACGTTGTCAGGTAGGGTTAGCCCGTGGTCCATAGTTAGCCAAAGTCGATGAAAGGAAGATCATCATGATAATAGCATTCGCTTTTATTTTTGTATTAACATCAATAGGGAAATAATATTCGGAACATTGATCTTTCATTAAAGTTCCAGACTTTTAAGATCAGTGATTTTTGCAATGTCGTAATTGCTGCTCTTTAACGACATCCTACTCAGACGCTTTTGATCCCTATTTCCTTAGCGATGAGTTTTAAAATCAAATTTGGATTTTCCTCTGTGAAATATAAATCTCTAAAAGTTTCAGATGTCTAATGTAATTAGTTTTTAGCTATTTTAACTAAAAATATAACACTATTTTAATACATTAAGAAAATAAAAAATTAAAATTAGTTTAAACCTGTAACCCTTTAGCAGTTACCGTCTTGATTCGAGTTATTACAAGTTATTAAATGAGTTATTGGAAATTCTTTAGAATAATATAAACTATTATTATTAAAGAAATTTTTGTTCATTTGCTAAACAGTCTCATGTTTTAATTTTGTCGTAATTTATTTATAACGGCGTTCCGGCCTAACCTAGAGGTCTAGGCGACGGCCTCCCGCTAAACAGATTGTCGGAACCAGGGTTCGAATCCCGGCAACGGCATGGAGGTTTTAATTTCCTTTCCTGTCAGCGTCTTCGCTTTCTCTTCGGGTCCGAAGCCTTTCTATAATGGTTTCCTGAGGAAAGTAACGGGAAACCACCTCAGTATTTATTCCCTAGAATAAAGCGAGTCTCCGAGATAGGAGAGCAATGCACCAGAAGCACTGATGATGACTATATTTATAACTTTATTATTTTAAAGTTTTCTTCTTCTAAATAAATAACATTTGCTTCTTCTATTTAGATTTACATAATTGTAAATCTAAATTATTTCTTTTGAAATAATGTTTTAATTTTTAATTTTTCGTTTTTTTTTAAGGCATTAATTTTAATGATTGATCCTCGTGTTAATTTTTCTGTAAAATATTAATTATGTTATTATTCTGTTAAATAATAAAATCTAGCTTTATATATATATATATATATATATATAGAGAGAGAGAGAGAGAGAGAGAGAGAGAGAGAGAGAGAGAGCCGGACAGTGATCTGTGATTTGAAAATGCCAATGCCAAAAAACAAATCACTGTTTCTATGGAGATATAATCTAATTATCTCCACGTCCTCAGCGGCAAAATTTAGAAACAATTTAGAAACTAAAACGCAATATTATTAAGAGTTTGCTCTTTTAAATCTAAAAATCTTTAAAATTAAAATATCTAATACTAAATCTTTTAAATTTAAAATGTCTAAATACTAATATAAAAAACTTTTAAATTTAAAATATTCTAAATACTAATAAAAACGATTTAATAAAGAGTGAACGGTACTCTTTATTACTTATTGAATTAATAAATAACGAGATTAACTAAATTATCTAACTATGAATTAAAATTAAAGTTAAAATTAAACTATCGAAAATAAACTATCGAAAATAAAATAATTAAAAATTACAATAGCTAAATTAACTAATTTTAAATTGAAAATTCTTAAAAACTATTAAAAATTATTAAAAGAGCAAAATCTATAATATTGAGTTAAAGTTAAATTTCAAAATTGCAATTGATTGATTGAAATCTTTGCTTTGCGAAACTCGAAAACGCAGCTTCAAGTTTTGTCTTTCAGATTTATTTATATATATAAAACACTTTCAGAATTTCTATAATTTCTGTTTATGTATCGTGTTAATACTTATGTATTGTGGATACTCATGCATTGGTAGCATCTATCCCCTAATGGCTCAATTTCTTCCAAAATCAATAGATACATCTTATTTGATAATGATAGTCTACTATTCTACTATAGTTCTGTAAAATAAATAACTGGTCAACATGATTTTTTTCACAAGAAAACTAAGTAGTGATTCTAGTGTAGTTTTGCATACTGAATTCAAATATGTAATAAGAATTTTTCCATCAGGCATAGTTTTTTTGGTGAGGGTCATTTTTGTATAATACACTTCTGTATATTGGGTTTTTTTTTATTATAATTCTTGTAAATTATAGAAGTGGTAATTTTATTCAGAATAATTTGGCCCCATGCAGACTTATTCATGTTGAAACATGTTCTAACTCTGTACAGGTTTATTCATTTTCAAACATGTTCAAATATTGCATTGTTTTAGTAAGCAGATGGCCAGTAGCCAGTATTGAAATTGTAGTGAGCCTGACACATGTAGTGATTTTCTACTGTATATTGTTTTTATTTTTAAGTTTTATGAGTTTTATAAACGTTTCAGTATGCAAAGAAAGTGTTTAAATCAACCAAACAATTTCTGCTATGTCTGTAGAGAACTGACTTTCAAGTCTCGGAGGCGAAATTTCACACCACTCGTGAAAAAATATAAAAGAGTTTTTTTTTTTTGGTGTAAAGCTGGACTGGGCCCCAAATGTATGCTGTGTATAATGGTTAGGCTTCTCACTGGATGGAAAAATGGTACTTATCATATGCCGTTTTCAGTCCCTATGATTTGGAGGGAACAAAAGGACCATTTAACTGACTGTTATTGCTGCTTAACTAACATTAAAGGAATTACGTCCAAAGCAAAATATACAATTAGTATCCCAATTTGGCATCTGCAATGAGACCTGTGCCACATAGTGAAGAGTATCCTGTACCAAAGTGTCCAGATTTCATGACCTTAAGTGATTACACTCCGACTCGGACCCACCTCATACTGAAGACGAAAGAAAAGAGGGAAGTGACCCTACATTTGAAGCAAGTAGTTCATCAGAACCTCACTTTTTATCTCAAGAAGAAGATCTTAATGATCTTATATGGGATTTAAATTTGTCTAAACAGTCAGCTGAGCTTTTAAGTTCCAGGCTCAAAGCTTGGAATCTACTCCAAAAAGATACACGGATATGAGTTTATCGTAGTCGCAATAGTGATTTAAGTGACTGCATTTGTAAAGAAGGCCATGTAGTTTTTTATAATAATATTTGTTCAGTAATGGAGACTCTTGGACATCAACACCAGCCAGATGATCCAACCTAAACTTCTTCCCTAAAAATCTTGGGTCTGTTTCTGATAAGCATTGTGAGCGTTTTCATCAGCAGATTTCTACTATGGAATAGAGGTACCAAAGCAAATGGAGTCCCAGTACGCTGGCTGACTACTGCTGGACCAAGTAGAGAGACATCCCGAAGGCAAAATATAGCCGAAAATCATCATATACAACTTTTTAGTAAATCAAAATTAGCCGTATATTTATTATTAGTGTTTCATGAGTACTAATTCTTTTAAAACTTTAAACACGTGTCACAAAAAAGCCCTGCCTGATGGAAAAAATCTGAGAACATATTTGAACTCAGCATGGAAGATAGTTAGATTCCGTTTATTTAGTCCTTGTGAAAGTAAAAAAGTTGTTTTTTTTTTGTAGACCAGTGTAATTTACGTGTTATCGATAAAGTCCGAAAAATCCTGATGCCAGAATTCCGGCCCACAAGAGATTCCGAACTTTTCGAGGACTCACAAACTTTTAAATTTATCCGCTTTTTCTGGCATATAACTACTGATTTCATTTCTATACTATACTTTTCTTTATGTTATTCATTTTTAAACACGATTTCAAGCATTACTCGCTCTTTTTTTTTGTGTGTGTGGTGAAACTTTTTATGCATACATCTTTCTCAGGTTCTGCCTTTTATTTTTCTTTACTCGTTTTGAAGCATGCCTTATTTGCTAATAAATAAACTGCCAAAATTTACCTGGACAGTTCTTTCTCATTTCATCTTTAATTGGAATTTTGAAATTACTTCCTGAGAATCCGGAAAATTCCGAAAATTCGGATCGATCCAGTTCCCGAGCAGTCCGGATTTTCAGGCTTTTACTGTATTACGTTTTAATTGCAGCAATATTTTGGAAATTTAATTTTGACCTCTAGCCAAAATACATTGGTCAAATTAGGGGGATCTTCTTTAAAACAATTTAAATCTACCACAAAAATTCGGCTTCCTAGGGTATATAGTTTATGAGTTATCTTAATCAAGACTGGCCCATATGCATATTTCAACTTAAAACTTCATTTAAATTTTTTTTTGTTTTAACCCGTTTTTCAATGCATATTATGTACTATCAATAAAGTCCTAAATTATAAAAACTAAGAATATCAGACATGGTGGTGGTATATCTGACATGGTGCTGGTGGGAGAAAGGAAATTCATATCAAATAGTAAATCCAAAAACAAATTAGCTTTGATAATTCTGTGGTGATTTGCCAAAAGGGGTAAATCCACAATTGGCCATTTTGTCAATCAATTTTATATGCATCCATGATATGCCAAACCGATCTAAGTACACTATACATAGTTTAGCTTCTATACGTACGTAGTTCAGAATGCAAGGTTTTACCGTATTTACTCGCATAATTTCCCCTTTTTTTTCATCAATATTTTGACAAAAAAAGGGGGGGGGGGAAATTACGCGATGTTTTTCAATTTGAGGAAAAAAAATATGGTGAAAGTGTAAGGAAAACCATGTTAAATATTGATTTTTAAAGCAAGAAATGTAATTAACAACAATTTTATTAACACGCAACATTTAAAATATAAGAAATCACATCTCAACATTTGTTTTTTCTTCAAAGTACAGTTAAGCAATAGGCATGCACGGAAGTGTGTGTGCGACTGTGACGTAATTTCGTAACTCACGCAGCGCAGCCCGCCATCTTTATAGCTGCTCACCGCATGACGTCAGCATCAGCTGCCTGCTAATAGAGAACTTAACTTTATTCGCGAACTTCACGTTTTCACAAAACACTCGAAATTGTTGTACTGATTCAGAAGGAGTCTGCTCTTGTACTGACCGGGGTGGGGGTGGAATCTTCCCCTAAAGTAGCGTGGGATAGAGAAATGCGATAGTAACGGTACATTGTCGCGTCGTCGTGAGTTGACCGCCAGTCAAGGTCATGTTGGAAAGGCGTTGAAGTAGAGGTGGGGAAATTATGCGATAAAAATAAAAATTGAATTTTGTAATCCACAAAAACTGGGGTGGGGAAAATACGCGATGGGGAAATTATGCGAGTAAATACGGTATTTATTAAACAACTCAGAACTTTATTTTTTCATTTTCTCAGAAATGTTGTTGCAGGACTCCTTTTGGCAAATCACCACAGAATGTACAAGGTCCCTAAGCCAACTGAATCTAAGAACAGAAAACTCCGAGCAAACAAGGAATCTTTAATAAAAGCTTCTTTATTTATTTTTCGTTGTTTGATCCAAGAAAATAAAAAATAAATCAATCCTTAGATCTTCGATTTCAAGAAGCAAAGTGAGATGGATGAAAAACACATACAAAAGCGTAAAGGTCCTACAGTTTTGGTTTTATAACTCTTAAAAGTCACTTTAGCAAACAATAAATTTTTTTCCCCTAGGAATTGTTTATTTAAAAGTGTTTATAAAAATCATATAAAACTTAAGTGACTTAAGATTGACCACGAAAGCAATATGTTATTGATTTCAAGCTGAAGAACCAAGAAAAATTATATAAAAAAAAGATGATTAATTGCACAGAAGTCACAGGGAAACAAAACAGACACTCCATCAAAGGTTGGTTGTATCTATGTATGTGTAGACTGTATATTCATGATAAAAAGTCAATGTCCGTATAGCCTGACAAATAGCTCCCGCAAGGAATGACAGAATGAATCGATGAGAAGGACAAATAAGGTGTTTTGTAATGTTCATCTTATTGAAGGTGCTTTTATGTGTCTTTTTTTCATAATTAATATTACATTGCTGACTAACAATGCACGAATTTCCATTGCTTTCATTAAGTGACAACCAATTGACTCTTGAACATCCATAAAAAATAAACATATTGTCAGGGTTGGGTAAGTTACTTAAAGTTACTATACAGTTACTGTTGAACAACCAAAATAAAAAAAAAAAAACTGTTAAAAGCATACTAAGATTTATAGTTTAAAAACTCTATTGTAATTGCCAGTTACGTTATAAAATTTATTGATTGTATTACAAAATTAAAGTATAGATTTATTTTATTTTATTTCTCTTAAATTTTATTTGAAATTTCTTTCTAATTTAAATGCACTATAAAGTTTTCTCAATCTTTTTTTTTTTTTTTTGCTTCACTGCGCACTTTTACGATTTGTGAAATCCCACAGCACACACACAACAACATCCTTTGAAAAACCTCCACATAATTTTCACATGAATAACAGTCAATTTTAAGGATTTAAAAACACCCTAATACGATGACAAAATACTGTTTTTAAGCTAATTGGAATGAAAATTAATACTTTATTAATCTTTATTATTAGAAAGAAACTGAATAGTTTAAATTCATATTTCGCAGATAATTTCATGTTAAGAATTTAGTCAATGAAGTTGAGTCTTAATCTACTTTAAAAAATGGAAAATTTATATTAAATCTAGATGAGCAAGCTGCCTTTTCCAAACAATTCTTATTTCAGAAGATATACTAATGCATTGATGTACGATTTACCACATCATGTCAATTTTACATTTGCCATTAAGATTTTTTTTTTTTTTTTCAGAAATCCAAAATTTTTTTTATTCTAGTTTATTGTTTTGTATTTTAAAAGTTTTGAAAACAACCACGAGGGAAAACGGTTCACCATTTTCAAAATGTATAAGCTAAACAAACCTGTTTTCCAGAACGTCTCTGTAAATTCTTAAATGGAATAAATCGATTTTTTTTTTAATATATTGGCAATCTGAAATTTTGTTAATTCAATAGCACTCGTATTTAATCAAATAATCCACGCTAATTATTTTGAATTCCTGTAATACCGTCGAAAGTTTTTTTTTATTTTTTTTTTTTTTGTATTTTAAATGCATTTCTAAATTAAAAGTTTCATTAATTTCTTAGCAGCGAATTTTATTTTACCAAATTTTTTATTTAAGCTGTCATAATTTTTTCACAATGAAATTTATTTACGTTCCAAATAAAATTACAAATAAAAGAAAGTAAATAAGATATTTTATAAAATATGAATTAATGTTTTGAATTATTGCTTTCTTGAACGTAAATAAACCCTTTATTTTTTTTCCTTAATTAAATCTAAATTCAATACATTTGAGGAATTTTTTTTTGGTTTGTTTCTCCTTTAAAACACGACATATGGTTTTCCAATCCTTCCTCTTCCCATGATATTAAAGTTTATTTTTTTTTAGAATTTATTCTAAAGAATAATCAAATCGTGGATATTTTAAAGTGAAATTATTTAGTCTTCTATCGCAATCGAAATATGCTGATCCCCGTGAAGGTAATTTCAAAAACGAAATCATGTTTTGAAATGAAAACAAACAGTGGCAGGAAAGATTTAAAATCAGAGAAAATTAAAACGTTATTAATGTTTTTAATCGCCAGTGATCTTTTAATGACTATAGACTTTTACTTACAGCCTAATAAACTTCCTCAAAACTTTGCAAAATATCACTAACAATCCATCTTTTTTCGTACACAAAAAACTGGAGCTTAATATTTTTTTAAATTGTGAGCAAACATCATTTTCATTACTATTTAAATAAATAATAAAAAAAAAAACACTGATTAAGATACAAGACAACAAATAATATCAGGTCCACAGCGAAAGCTGAACGGTATTATGCCTCATTTTCTCCTTCAGTTTGTAGAGTAAATGTTTCGCAACTTTTTTTTTAATAGAAAAGATTTTCAATTCAGCAAATGCTTTTTCCTGTTATTCTAGAGTCGATAGTTTAAGGTTTAACATTCCCTTGGAAGTTCATTTATTATACAAATAAATTAATAGTGTATTTTTAAGGACTTGTTTGGGGGGTATTTTGTCTGCAGTGCTATAAATTATAGCAACTTAAGATTAAAAAAAAAAAAAATAAACTTGAAGGTATGTGAAGAAAAATGAAAAATTCAATCATCAAAGATGTAAAATTTTTCTTTTAAAAATGATATGACGAAATCTGGCAATTTAAAGTAGCTATTAAAGAAATAGAATTCTCAGGCAAATGTGACGCCATCTGTTGGTAAATAATCACCTTACAACAAGTGATTCGTTTTTATTAAAAAGAACAAAAAAAATTATAAAAAAAAAAATTTTACGATAGTTTTCAAAGTTCAAATCCGCATTCCGAATTTATATACGAACGAATAATTAACATGAAAATTTAATCGTTTTTAGCTGTTTTATAGCGGTTGTATAAAATGGCAATTTGCGTCAAACAAAATTTCCTAAGAGTTGACTTTGAATATTAAAATCGTTCTCGAAGATCACGACCAAATACAAATCGACGACATTAACATTCAAAAGAGATAATAGCCGTAGATGCGTTCCTAGTATTTTTTTCACAATCTTTCAATCATAAATCACTTTTATAATTCATTATAAAAATTTTACTGATAATAAACTTCTATAGCTATTGCTCTTTGATCTAGTTGCACGATTTTTTCATAATTAGAAAAAGAAAAAATTAAAATCGTAAAATTAACTGATAACTGGTGTGACATTAATATGTTATCGCTATACTTGATAGTACATTCCATAATTTTATAGATTTGGAGAATAAAGGAAAGTGTGCCTGGTCTATTTAATGATGAATATCTATGAACAAGTCTATGAATATCGATATTCTACATTGATCAAAAAGTTACGGGCGGCTTATTAATATCGAGTTAGTTTTCCTTTATTACAAATAACAGTACCGAATTCGATTCTAACAGGCAGGAGACCCATATCAAATTCAGGACCCAACTACCAAACTGCCTTTCGCCCCCCCCCCCTCCCACATTATCGTCAAAATCATAGATTCTTAGCCAAAAATATCCCGAAAACACAGACGATTTCGTATTTCTCCCTTTCAAACATGCCACACACAGTTATTATCATCGTTTTTAAGTAAATTAATTTAACACCAACATCTACTTTTTCCAGATCTACCCAAAAGCTTAGAAAGGAATTTTAGAAAAAATTCGCTCTATGCAAACATTGTAATGCAGTTAGCTCTATGCAGAAAGCAGAAAAAGTAATTTATATAAAATATAGACTTAATTATAAAAAAAAAGCCTAGAAGTGATAGGCTAATTCATAATTTTTTTTTTCGATTAAGACCTCAGCCTTGGCCCCTTTGAATGCCGGGCCTCGGGGCTAAGGGAGCAACTGACCCTCCCCTTGAGGGGCTCTGCTAAGAGGTCATTTAGGTCCACAGATAGCGATTTTTGCACAAAATATCGAGCAAATGTGTGATCGAAGCGGACGTCGAAGCAGACGATTCTGAGAATACAAATGGCGGAAACGGGAAATTTTACGAAAGTAATGTTTCTATGTTTATTAGCGACGATTCAGCAAAACGACGAATAACAGCGAGACTTTCTTGAAAACTCTTCTCGATTTTTAAGAAATTTTGCACTTTTGCGTAAGTTCAAAAGTTTAAATCTTCAAAATGAAGATATTTGAAAGAAACGTAAGGATTAGAACGGTTCCAATGTTTTCGATAACTTTTAGCTTACGTACATATATTTTACGTTTGATAATACAAAATGAAAAATAAGAGTATCTGCGATTAGTAGATTACTTAATTTGAATTTGAACGAATCAGAGTGAAGAGTGAAATTTGGAAATTTAATTTGATTATTAATTGAATGAATCCTTCGCAAAACTTTTTTTTATTTGCTGTTTTTTTTTTGCTTTGAAGAAAACAGAAAAAAGAGTACAATAAGTTCAATGTGTTAATTTTGATCCATTCCTTCCTTGTGCTTTTGAGGCTTTTAATTCGTTCGCTTTGTTGTCATGGGTGGAGCTGTTCATTCTCAATTCATTGTGACGAAGACATTTATCATAAATGACATTCATAATATATGGGTTGGTGCATTAATTTAGATATCGAATAAATACTTAAGAAAAAAATACGTAGCTGACAATAGAGGAGATGTATTCATCTTCAGTAGAACTTTGTAGGCTTAAAGTTTTATAGAAGATGATATATTGTCTTGAATGGAATTTATTTATCCAATTAATTAATACCATCAATAATTAGTCATGTATAATGAATAATAATCGTTTCTTTATTATTCTTGGCCCTCTTGTCTCAAAAAATTATTTATTATAAACATTACTCACTTGTCAGATATAGGTTCTGCGAAAAACAGGTCTTTAGATATCAGGTTTTAACTGCCCTTGATTTCATACATCCTTGTTTATTTGAATTTATTTCAAAGTAGGCTATTTAAATATTGTGTAGTCCATAACATCTCACTGAGATGATTAAAAAGAACTGGCATTTGATGAAAGCAGTGACATTCTGATCAGTTTCAAAGAATTATTTTTGTAGAATCCGTTTATAACTTATAAGCAGAGAGTGAGAATCTTATCGTGGAAAATTATGTTCACGATGGGAATTTAGATCCTTAAGATATGAAAAAATCAATGCAAGATTGTGCCTTTACGACTACAATTATTAAAATACAATATCTTTTTGGCAAGTTAAGTTCAAATCATTCAGACCCTCGACAAAAGGTTCAGTAAGAAATATCTTTGAGATACGAATGAAAAAGACTTCTAAATGTATGGCGCTTGAACAGCAGGTTTAGTCCACGGTGAAGGTTTTAGATTTTTCCTTGATTCTCCCGAAAGCAGAATGTTTATCTTTCTGCAACGATTGATGCTAAGATGAAAAACTTTCTGCAGGTGCAGAAAAAAATTAAACTTTTTTTTCGTTTATGTCCCGCAAAAAATGAATCTTCAAATCGACAGCCAAAAAAACAAAAACAAAACTGAATCTCCGAATCGACAACCAAAAAAACAAAACAAAAACCACCCCTGTTCTATACGATATCTTTCTGCAGCCCTCAGTTTCGTTCTGCGACATTGTCGTGCCGTCGCTTGATATTCTGCTTTGGGGGTTCTTCTCTTGGTGAGTCACCAGCCTTCTGTCAAACAGGTTTACTTCTCGAGGATTATCATCAGGCTGGGTCCTTTACCTCAGCTGCTAATCGGAGGAGCTTTATTTCCTAAGCTGTCTATTCTTAATGGAGGATATAGACATGATGCTTTAACCTTCACAAGAACGGAATATGAAAAAAAAAAAGGTTCTCTTCTTAGTGACTTCCTAATTGCAACTATAATTGTATGTCTTAAGTGTCAATCGGTTTTTAATCTTGTGTTCAACTGCTATCAAAGTTATTGTTTTGTTTTTTTGTTTTTTTGTTTTTTTTTTTTTATTGTGGTCTTGTAAAGGTTTAAAGGATTTCTTTATGATTTCATGATATTTTCTGCATTAGAATGAATTTCCTGATTCTTTACCAAAATTACCTCTAACTGTGATTTAATTTCAGGAAGACGTCAAATAAGACCAATTCCTTAACCAAAAAATAAACTCTTCTAGAACAACGTGTATTTAAGCTCATATATAAGTTGTCACTGTGTATCAAGTTAAAAAAAATAGTCGCAAATTGTCACAAAGTTACCATCGTTACACTTATTATTTAAAGAGATTTTTCCAATATTTATATGTAAGGAATTTATTTACAAAAATACAATCTCAATAGATGAAGACAAATTCAAATTAAATCTGTAGTCATAAGTGGGTCATTCCACAGAAAACGTACCTTTTAAAAGACAAAAATGTTAAAAAAAAAAATATTGACAAACAAATCTGAAATTTATTTTCTAAGCATTATTATTGCTTCTATGAATTATAAAATGAATTGTTACATTGTTTCTTCCTTTTTCATGAAATAAGGAATAAAATAAAATTTTGATATGGACGGAAGATACACAACTGTAACAGAGTATAAGATACAGTAATGAAATCTACCATATTTTAAAAGCATAACTCATAATTTAAGTAAAATTTCAATTTATTCTGAAACTGAGTGGTTAAACAGAACATTAACTTATCGCAAAATAGCTGAAAAGAAATTTACCGATAATAATAAACAAATATTCCAAAATCATAAATATTTTAAATTAATTATTGAGATAATGATAATAAACAATATAGTACATACACTAAATCAATTATTGAGACTCATAGTATTTAAATAAATGATTTTGTACCCTCTGTTACGAAATTAATATCCTCCATTCAATGTTAATGTAACGGAGGATACATCTACGGAGGATACATTTCTGCAAAATTTCCCTAGTTTGTCATGCTTATTGTGAGGTTAGCTCGTGAACATCCTTTAAAATGTAATTGAATCGTATTTAAGAATAACTTCAACAAGTTCTATGTATTTTCTCAATGTTATTTATTTGTCTAAGTTGAGAACGGAGGATACACAAAGATTAGAACCGTCTTGAGAATCCTGAAGAAACTGTTAGATAGAATATAGTTAAACCATACTATTTTACTCCAAACACAAGATAGAGCTAAAACAAAGTGGCGTCTTTTCCTCCTTCATCCACTCTTTGTGAATACCATTGCCATCTAATGGGAATGAATTTGTTAAAATATCTTCAGAACGGAGGATACAGGGAAAGTCTGTGACAAACTTTCAAAACTGAAAACATATGTTCAAGCTAACATTTTCTCATTTTTTTTTATGTCAAACTGCAGTTCACCTTTTAATGTAAGAAATACAATGTGACTCACTTATTCAATATTTCCTTAAATTCATGAAATAATTAACCACCCTTCTGACGAAGCACTTGTGACACGTAACGGAGGTATACATATCTTCACTATTGTTTAAAAATTTAATAGAAATAAAATGAAAGAGCAAAGAATACCAATGTTCATATCTTCCTTCGTTTGTATTGCTGTTTATAACCACTGAAAGAAGAATTTTGAATATTTCTTAAGTAAATAATTGCCTTGTACGTAAAAAGGTACGTTTTCTGTGGAATGACCCAAGTAAAGGGAAAAAAATGGATCGTTAAGTAAAAATGGTTAAAGTTTTTAGTTTATTTGTAATTAAAAAAAAAAAAACAAGAAATAAACGTAATGAATGTTGGTTTAACATTTAACAGCATTGAATAAAAGACAATCAGAACAAAAACTGTTCGAGTGTTATTTCAGCAACATTGTAATTGTGATAAGTCCTTTATACCAGGGGTTTGTGGGCTGAGGTCAGATTTGTCGTCAGAATACTTTTCTTCTAAATGGGCTCCTCTTTAAATGGAAACAGGGTTGAGGTAAAGGCAGGGGACTTAGTGACCCCAACTTCTTTTCAGCAGTCTATACCTGCAACTTCCCCAAAGTGTTGGCGTGGCCCATTAAAATGGATCAGATCAGTATAAATAAAAGATGAAATTTCTCATTCCTCCCCTTTTTTTTTATCATCCCAAACCACAAAACTCTCGATTATATAAAATTTAAAATAAGTTTTTCTATACATGCTAATATCAAAAGCAATTAAGAAATTCTGAATGGGATTAATTAATATAGGAAATATATTTTCAAGGAGCGGCTGCCTTTACATCGGCGACCTCATCAATTTATGTCATCCCAACGCCTACTTCCATTGACAGATTACTTGTCACGTCATTCAGCTTTAGGTGATGACATTGCATTTCAAGACGAATCCATTTCCAAGATTACAAATTTGTCTTTCAAATTATCAAAGAATTTCAGTTCTCTGTTGTATATTTCTTTTATAGATTAGCCTCATTTGTTGCTTTAACAAAATAAGCTGTATCGATGTTCTGTTCAATGCATGTCGAAAGACTATATACATAAGCTATAGGCGTACTAACTGTTAAATAGTAAACAAAGCTACAGACTGTTAAAACTAAAATAAAAACAAGAAAAATGAAAAATGCTGCAACAGAACAAAAAGCCACTTCATAGTGAAAACTTCACTACAGAAACATATTTTTTCAAATTTAACCATTAGTCTCAGGTTAATAGGTAAATGGATACAAAGCCCCTACTCTGATCTGTTCAGAATAACGTAAAATAAAACATAATATAAAATAACATAACATTTGCACGTCTACATTAATCGTAAATTTAAACCTGAAACTTTAATCTTCTCTTTGGAATGATTATTCTAACTTTATCAGTAACCCTAAATCCTGAAATTACAGCCTATCAGGTAGAATTGAGCAAGTTTGTTCGTATGAAGATCTACATGTCATCTTTTTCTGAAGCGCATATGTTAAGTAATTAAATTTCAAACTTATAATAACCTCTTTGACAAAATAAAAAAAGGTACAATTTATCAGAAAACTAGGAATATATCAGGCATTCAAATGAGAAAAACTATTAATTCTTCTAAAATTCTTATCATTCATTTCAATCTCCTTGAGATTCCACTGATATAATCAAATCGTCTGGGTTCCTCTATCACTTACTCTTGCTCAGAGTTTACAAAGAGACGACATAGCCTGTAAATCAACGATTTTGATGTCATTTCGGGATGTGAGACTACATATGAAATTCTTGAAAAGTATATATAGGTTTGGGGCCAATCCTCCACGGATTCCGAGATATTGACATTGTTTTCCATATGTTAGAAATGCGACAGTCCCGTTGTTGTTGTCGGCGGTAGCTCACATGATAACGTTCGAGGTGATCCGAGAATCAAACATCCAAAATCTCAAACGTTAACTTTTTTATATACAATAAACTATTTACAACAAACAAGGCCTAATCACCGAACAACCTTGTTTTCCAACAACATCCCGATTGCCTTCATCTTCACCTACAGGTTATCCATTAAGTAATTCTAAATTATATTCCTTTCCCATTTAATCGCAAGTTTTTCTTCTTCATTAATAATTGAAGCATTTGATTTTTTTCTGTTGTTAATTTCTCCTTCTTTTTCTCTATTATCAAATTTACAATTTTAAACCACTTGAGAATGCAATAATGTTGGGAATGATGAATGGGAAAAGAAGGCGTGGCCGACCGAGGATCACATGGATAGATACGATTAAAGCAATCACAGGCCTAAGTTTAGAGCAGTTAAGAAGGAAGGCACAAGATCGGAAAGAGTGGCGAGAGATGACCCATAGAATCGCCAAGGGTCGGATACGACTAAATGGATAAAAACAACAAAACGCTTGCATTAAGCCGAGTCAATTCCCGGCTGTGATCGAGGATTTTTCCACGGTTTTTACTTCTCCTAGGGTTCACCTAGCCCTGTATCAAATGAGTACCGAATTTCTTACTCGGGATTCAGGCATACATGCATCGGGCTGACCATCCGACAACTAGTCTCATTGATCTAGAATTGCTGGAGCCTAAAATTTTCGCTCACCCAAGGACCTTTATCTTTAATCTTGCATTAAACTCCACCATTATAATTATAGTTTCGTTATTACTTTACGATACAAATATAATCTTTTTAAACTGCTTTTTACATTACTAATAAGAAATTTTTTATCTGAACAATATCTTTAATTATTTTTATATTTACATTTGTTATTTCTTCCACCCAAAGGATGGAATCTACCTTTTATTTGGTCTTTTATTGTATTTTTGTGGGCCTATCTTTCTATCTATCTGGATCTTTTCTATAAGTATGTCATAAGTTTATCGCTTCCCAAATGTCTTAGTTTTTTTTTTATTGTTAGTCCATTAATATTGCAAGAATAGCCATTGTAAATCTTTTATATTTAATAACTCATCTTTTTTGTCTTTAGCTGAGGGTAAAGCATCTGACAAAGTTTGTTGCATTTGTCATTCATTTTGTCTTGTGTCCCTGTTCTTCTCTTTTAGTTCTATCTATATTTCCTGTTCTGTTTTTATCCTCTTCCCTTCTGTTACAGAACTTCACTGAAACACTTTTTCCTTTCTTTCTTTTTCCAAAAGCTTTTTTCGTGAAGTTTCAATCTTATTCGTCTTGTTTCTTCTCCTTTATTTTGGCTTCAGATTCTTTAGGCATTTTTTATTTGTTATTCTTTCTTTTCTTTGTTTAATTGAAGCGCATTTTATTGTAATTCTTCTTCTATTCACTTTGCTTTTAGCGTCAATTCTATGTAATATTATTGTTTCTAGATAAAATGGAATTTGCTTTATTCAATCTTAAAAACTATTTATTCTGTTGTATCCCAGTCCTCTCTTCTTCTTTTTCTTCTCTTTTTCTTCATGTCTCTACTGCTTCTATCTTCTTGTTTCTAATTCTCTCTTTAAAGTCTATTTCACGTTCCAAACTATTTTAGAATTTCTTTATGGCTTATTTTAAAAGTTATGATTCATTTTCTTCTACTTCCAATTTTTGAATTAAATTACTTATTTTTTTCTTTAAATATTTCTTTTCTTTTCTTTTATAGTCTGTTCCATATTTCGAACTTTATACAGAATTTCTTAAATCTTTCTGTTACATATCTTCCTTATTTAGGTCCTTGGCATTTTTTTGTTCCTTAGCTCTCACGACGTTCTCTATTTTTTCCCCGTTTACTATTAGGAGATCTTGGATCTTGGATCTTTTTTGGACCCAAAAAATGTCTTTGTCTTTTTCTAAAGTTCTTTCTAAAAGGGGCTATCTTTCTTTCCTTACCCAAGGCGTTTAGGATCTCTGACTATTCCCTTCCGCTACTACTAAGCTCTTCCATTTGACTTCGAGAATCTTATGTCAGTTATCACTGTTATTAGAATTTCATCTTAATTTCTTCTTTCTTTTTAACTTTATTTAGTCGCTATTAAATATTTAATTTGCCTTTTAGTTAAAAAAAATACTTACATTGGGACTATTTTACGGAGCAAAATTCACATGCGTGTATTACAATCTAAACCCATATTAGCGCCAATTACCATTATCTATACCCTAAATGGGTGATTCAGTCTGGAGTGGTATCGTTCCTGAGAATCATAAATGGTCTCCGAATTATAGTGTCTGATCATGCTTCTGCCTTTGAGTGAATGACCTTCACATTCGCTTATGGAGAAATATTGACGGCGCTCACATCCGAACGCAGTTATGAACACTCTAGTGATTTAATGGGAAGCTATTTCTACTGGCAACTGGTCTGCCATAATAGTCCTAAAAGGAAGCATGTTGCCTGTCTACATATTATTATCCTTCATATCAAATCTGTAAGAGACTGATTTCAGAATAATAGCCGCCAACACATGACGCTTTGAAGCACTCACACGACTCTTTGGAAAGTCTGTCAGAGTTTTATTTAACTCCACGCCATGTATCAACGACATCTCAACCAGACATGGCTTTACTACAAGGGCGAATTTAAGTGGGGGGTCAAGCCCCCCCCCGCGAAATAATGAATATAAAGAAAAAAAGAAGCACCGTAATCTAAATTATTTTAATGAATCATGCATTTATGCAATAATGAATTCAGCATTCAGCGCAAAATACCCTCTGAAGACGAGCAGCAAAACTGATATATAGTATGATGGGGTGTCTACTTAAAATTACTTAACCTAACCTTACATTAATCTTGCCCCCCCCTCCCGAAAAAAATATATTCCATATTCGCCACTGCTTTACTATATAATAATCTATTATATTTATGATACAAGTCTTTTGAAACAAAAAGACCTTTTGGTGTGAGATTGTAACACCAAATTCTTTATCTCTTCATAGACATTACAGATGACAATTTCATTAAAATAGGACTCCTGCTTTGTTATGCATCATTTTGACATTTTGGCATCAAGTGTAGATATATGTAGTTCCTGTGTGACACAAGCACATTTGTACTACTTTCGTTAAACTGCAATCCAACATTTCCAAATAAAGAAAAAGAAAGTTGTAAAGAAAGTTACGAAAAATTCTAACTTGGCATTTAGGAATGTAATACACTGCTGCACCGCCCAGAGTTATTTACTCAACGTAGGATAGTGTTCCATCAACATGCCGTTCTGATACTGCTTTACGAACAAAGAAAAAATTACAGGAGCCGAGATGGGATGTCTCTCACAACATATTCCCATCCATGGCAGTCAAAACATCCACATGTACATTAATTTTCAATTAATTTTCACCAAATTCCGGATTGAAATCTTTAAATTCATTGATAAAATTTCTTTAATAATAGGAATGCACATAAACTATCGACCATCGTAATTCAGAATAAGTTATAAAATAAAATACAATTCGGTAAATCAAGATTTCCAAAAATTACTCTTTCAATATTCACATAATTCTAATATTGTAAACAATCGGTAAGATTATATAATAAGGTTTGTAAGGTTTCTTTATTTAGGAAACGTGATTATGAAAAATTCCTTTCTATCTAGAAAACCACGAAGTAAAGGATATTAATATTCAGTTTTTTTGTAATCAAAGAAGCCGTTCTCTTTATGGATCTTCATCGCTTGCTCGACGATAGGCCTAATCTGCAACCATCGTGTAAATCTAGTCGACAAATTCCTGTGCAATTTGCGCTTCAAGTGGTTTTCCTTGTCTTCTGTCGAAAATGTCGACAATTCCAACGAACACTTGAGTGAGATTCCGGAATGTAGAGTCTTTTAATAACACTTAGATTTGGTCGTCTAATTAAAACATTCCTGATTCAGCTTCTTGTCTCAAGTGACGAGATCTCGCTTAATGAACTTATCGGCTTTGATTCGTCGCCAGAAAAGTCAACGCGGTAAAAAGAAAAAACCCACACGAATCTCATCGTGGTTATTTAAACGTGAATTAAGAGTTAACATAAACTGTAATTGGCATCGGAAGATCCAAAACTAGTTGTTCAAATTGATAGAATAAGCTTTTAATTTTTCAATGTAAAAAATTTTGTTTATCGTTAACAGCGCTTTAAGAAAAGTCATAACATTTTTGGGCCTAACATTAATACTTATTTTGGTCCAAGTTACACCAAAATCAATACAGAGATCATATTCTTTAAATTCATCTATTAGTAGGTTTCTAAGGTAAATAGAATTGCGTTAAAAATGTTTATTAGCAACGATTTTTACATTTTTCAATCTTTTTTTTTTCTTTACTTACGATAAGAATGCTTTTTTTCTTCTTTTTCTTCAACTGAAATTTAATGATGTACTTATTTCAGTTTCGTGGAATAAATTTTAGTTTTGAATTACAGTGATCACACATGGATAGACGAAAGGACGGGCATTTCTCGACATAAATTAGTAAGTCTTCGGTATGATTAAAAAAGGCCCTCACACAATCTATTTAAAAAACAAACATTAAACAACCTCGACAGGACACCTGTGAACGACAGGTGTGTTCTGTCGAAACCTGGTTGTGTTTTTAAAATGTTTAATGTTTTTTAAAACAGATTGTGTCAGGCCTTTTTAAATCATACCCGAACTTTTTTACATACGTTAATCTTCATTAGTAAGCCTTTTTCCTTCCTTCATAGACTTTAGCCAACTATGGACCACGGGCTAGCCCAACCTGACAACATCAGGGTGAGGCTAGGAAATTCAAGAAGGGGGACGAGATTTCACATCTCGTCCAGAAATAACCCTGAGATAATAAATCCCAGGGGAGAAACGGACGAAACACAAAAGGAGAAAGAAACAGCCATGCCCACGCCGGGATTCGAACGCAGGTTCCAACACAACAGCCACACGGCAGACTGCCGTCTAGACCGCTCGGCCATGCAGGAACGGCTAGTAAGCCTTTTTAATACTACTATTCTTAATCACATAATACATATTTGATTTGATAAAGTACCAAGTTAAGACGTTTCACATCCAATCGAAACGTCTGATTCTTATCATACAACCAAACAATTTCAGCAGAGTCCCCTCAAAGACCATCCAGGCAACGAAAACAAAAGAAAAAGATAAGCCCAGCTATCCTACATTTCGAAATTTCTGGGGAGATGGAACATCAGTGGAGCCTTACCCTTATATTCTAAAATTCTATTTTTTGTTTCATCCTCAGCTATGGATATTAAAGCGCTAGACCAAATCTATAATATCCTTGATGTTATTTGTTTTCTGAGTAGATGTAAACATAAATATTCCTCTTCTCTAAACAGATATTCCAAAAATGTTTGAATATTCGTAAGAATGTAATAATGTAAAATAAATATCTTATCAGTTACCGAAACAAATTCGAGGAATTAAAGAATCAAGATTTGTTTTGACTGATTACTATCAAGTTGAATTAAGGGCAACAACGCGAAGTTCGAGGAGGAAATTATTGCATTACGTTCTTGTATTATTTTCTATGTAAACTTACTTAAGATAAAAACTGAAGGAGATTCTCGCTGTAAACAGTTCCTTAATGTGCAGCATTTCTGGAATTGTCGTGTTGTGTTTTAATTTCTCAAAAGGGAAAAATAAACTTCACGGAGTTTTATGTCCTCATTCTTATCTCCACCCATTTCCCAACACTTGGTGAAAATCGATGAACACATTGCGGATCCCTTCGTTTTGGAACGAATAAAACCTTTCCTGAAATACCAAGAACGCACAAAGAAAAAGTTTGTAAATGCAGTGCCTAAGAGGTTGGAGTAGCTTTTATTTGTTCAGATATCCTAACAAAAGATGCGTAACTAAAGAGATTGTTGGTTCTTTTTCAACAATGAAGAGGGAAGAGCTCTTTCAAGAAGCCATTTTCGAACAACTAACCTTGTTTTGATGACTTGCATTTTAAAATTAAGTGGTACTTAGAAAAACACAGTGGAAAAACAGCCGTTGTGACATAAGATTTATGGGGTCTTTAGGACTGTGGGTCTACATTAACATTCCTCTTTACGTAACTGCAGTCGGTTGAATAACACCATTCATCAACAAACGGAGAAAAAGAAAAATAAAGACATTTATTTCGCAATCGATCCACTCTCTTTGGTCAAACGGATAAACAGTCTGGATTCGAAATTGCCTACAAGCAATTTAGGAAAATTCGCTTCGCTTGTGTTTTATTTTTGCTTTTCCTAAATTTCAAAACAATTTAGAAGTTAATATATTATTTTTATTTGATTGTTTTGATTTTTGTCGAAGCTTCAGGAAAACAGAATGTCTCGTATTGGGAACAGCGATCGGCAGTTCAATAAGCGAGCAGACAAAGCAAAAAGACACAGACTTTATTAACTGGTTGCAAAACGTTTTAGGTTTTATTGTTGGTTCCAGTTTCTGAAATGTAAACACCAAGCTAGATTTCGGTAAATAGAATGAAGAAAAGAAGAGTAACGGAATCTAGAGCTTCTTCCCTTGTTTCTTTTTAATTGCTTATAATTATTATTATTATTCTGATATTATCATTAAACATTATGGAATATCAAATGGAATATCATTAAACACTTGGTTTCATTTATCTATACCTACAAAAGGCAAATCCCATTATGAATAGGCGCTCATTAAAAAAGGATTTTTAAAAATACCATCCCTAAGGGGTATAAACAGGGCTGTGAAGTTTCTGAAGGAAAAGTTATGCATATCTCGGAAACGGTTTGAGCTAGATACACGAAATTTGACATGAGTGTTCCTTGTCGAACTCAAAAAGACCCTTATTCGAGGAATTTTCGAAATTGGCTTTCCTAAGAGGTGTGAACGGGTGTTGGGCGGCAACTTTCTTTAAAATATTGCTATTCATATTAACGCCACATTTTAACCTGGAGGCAAAAACTAGAACTACGGGGTGAAAACGGGAGAGGACGGGCAAACATTGTTGAAGGATACTTTACAATGATGAAATATCGGGTTTTCGGGATTTTTGTCAAATTTAACGTGCGGGAAGGACATATAACAAGAAAAAGAAGCATAAAACCGCACATAATTAAAGGTTCACTGAGCTATTTTTGAATTTTCTGTGCCAGAAACCCAAGACAGATCTGTTTCGAGATTTCCATCTCTCATCGGTTGGGTTCGTCCAGCACTCAATAACTCAGTAGAACCAAAAGAAACATAAACAAAAAACAAGTCTAAAAAACAATGGCCCTTAAGCTAAAAAAACATCAAAATATAAATTAAGAATTAAAATTCAAAAATAGCTCAGAGAACCTTTAATTGTGTGCGGTTTTATACTTCTTTTTCTTGTTATATAGATTTTTGGGATAGATATAGATTTGAAATGATCATATGATTTTTTTTTTTACAAACTGGAGAAGGTTTGAAGTGATAGGGGTGTGGAGAAGGGGAGAAAGGAGTGGAAAGTTAGGGATCTCGGGTAACTAAATGCAAATTAACGTTACTTTCTTCATATTACGTGATTTTTTTTTTACCAACTGGGAAAGTTTCGAAATAACCTCACAATTTCAATTTCTTTCTCATCCATGTCGTACGAAGAACAGTAATTTTCCTAGTTGAGTAATAACAGTCCTCCCAATATTTCAACATATAGGGTGTCTACAATTAATAGTTCATCTATTACACGCACTCTATAGCAAAAACTATTTATTGGAATGGCACCAAATTTGCAGTACGTCGTAACGACGCCATGGGAAGGACATTCATTGAAAAAAAAATATTTTCAAAAATCACTGCAAGGGGGCTTTTATGGGCGTGTATGGTATCAGAAAAGCAAATGTCCGTTAGAACGTCATCCCTCTTATCACTATTTAAGAAATCGTTTTTATTCGCATTTTGTGTTCAACTCGTTACGTTTACGAGAATTTGCATTACTTGTGAAATTGTTTTACCAAAACAGAAATTCTGCACCAGAAGCTTTGCGGAGGTTTAGGTCGTTAAAAGGTCTTTGACGAGGTCTAATGACAGCGAATGGAAAAATGATCCTCAAATTTGAAAAAAAAAGGGTCGTTAAATGTGAAGCCGTGAGAGGACGAAAGCCTGTTGCCGCGCAGTTGGTTGACGATGCCGCCAAAGTTGAAGAGGACAGGATGTCAAATGCCAGGACTAGCATCAGTGTTCGGCGCGTTGCACATTCGTTGCACGGTCCACAAAATTATCCGGAACATGCGCTACCATCTTACAAAATTTCTCAAATGCTGCCTCCTGATTCGTGTCAACGAGAGACCTTCTCGCTACAGTTCTTAGCTCCGATCGAGGTAAACCCGGAATGGCCCTCGAATATTCTCTGGACGGACGAGGCATAATTCCATCTGCATGGTGCAGTTAACATGCGTAATTGTCGCATTTGAGCGAGAGAAAAATCCCAATGCACGACTGGATATTCCATTACATTCCCCAAAAGTAACAATTTGGTGTAGGTTTACATCAACTTTCATTGTTGGATTTTTCTTCGAAGAGCATGAGCGCACAGTTCCTACTCCATATTCCGTTAAATCATTACTAACTACTTAAGTGATTCAAACATTCCAACAACGTCAGTGTCTTGATTCAACAGTGTTCATGCAGGATATAATGCCCCTCTACACGTCGCCAATTGTGTTAAACAGATACTCCGCAATCATTTCACTGATGACAGCGTGATCAGCCGGTACTTCAGTACTGCGTCGCCCGCAAGCTCTCTGATCTCATCTCATGCGACTTTTTTTTACTGTAGGGGTATGTTAAAGATCTGGTTTATCATGACAACGTAGCAACCTTGACAGATCTTAAAGCAAGCATATCACGACACGTGCACAACATTTTCAGGGACACCTTGCGTTCAACAGTTGAAAATGCGATTCTGCGATTTCAGATGATAGCAGATAATGGTGGTCAACATGTTGAACATTTTGTGATGTGCCTGTACCTATATCAGCGCTATACTGCAATGTAATGGTCAGCATTCACGCCTACAAACGCCCCAATGATGGTGATTTTTGGAACTAATTTTTATTTTTCAAGGTATGTCCTTCCCATGGTGTCATTACTGCAAATTTGGTGCCATTCCTATTAGAGTGCGTGAAATAGGTAAAGTTTAATTATAGACACGTTGTATTTCACAATACGACTGTTTAAAAAAGTATGAAATGCAAAAAAATTACATTTTTAATTCACATAATTCATTTTATACTTTGATTATTGTCAGACTTTTTCATTTAATTCTGTTTCTCTCTCCGGCCTCTTATTTCTGAGTTACTTTTGTTTTGTTTCATATGAATTCTTTTTATTTTTAATTTACATCAATGGATGAGACCAAATTGTTTACTAAATGACATCCTGGTACAGCTGTTTCAAGCTAACATGGCGATCATCAGCTAGGAGCGGCCATCAGTAAACAACCAGGTCTCGGTACACGGGCCTATATGAAATATCGTCGGAACCAATGTGCAGCCTGCAAATTTTTAATTGAGTTTGTTTATTTCCATAACTTTCTTCTTATTCAAACTTTGATTTGAGTTATTATCTCACTTTTTTGGAATTATTTGTAATTAAACGTGTTTTTACTTTTCTCTGTTTATTAATTTCTGTTTAATCTAATCAGTTTTTGTATTTGAATTGTTTCAGTCACTTTTTTATTTTTATACATTTCTTGGTATTATTTTTATCGCTTATCGCCGATCAGTTTTAAAGAAAATTTAAATAAAATGGCCGAACATAGAAATTGAACAAAAAATTAAAAGAAATAAAATTTAATGAGCATACATGTTCGAAATGCTAATTGTACATTTCTTTCTCAATGCTAACTAAGAATTATGATACCCTCCATTTAAACAAAATCCCACCAATTAAAATTCAGGGCTGCAAGGACTGTTGACCCCGTAGGGAAGATTGAACAAATTGAAGAAATATATAATTAGCATTTCGAAACATCTATGCTCATTAAATTTTAAATTTTTTAATTTTAGTTTTATTTTGTGTGTTCGGCCATTTTATTTAAATTTATTGACCCACGTTAAAATGTTCCTTCAGTTTTTAGAGATTTTGCCACAAACCTTCTAGATCTTTTATTAAGGAATTAGTAAAAACATAAGTAACAAAAAAGTCGACATCTCTCCACGAGTTTTTAAGGAACGGGACTTAGAAGTAGGGAGTGATCTCAAAGCTGTAAACGCAGTTTTAAACATTTTTCACCTTTGGGATATATACTTATCGCGGTGGATGCGCGGCAGAGATATTTTTCTTTTTAGCTTATTGCTCATTAGCATTTCTAGTTGTTTTGTTTGTTTACGATTTTATTAATTTTGACTTTAAAATCATAAATATGATGACAGGTAGTTATTAATTACAGAATAAATCTATTAATCTGGAAAAAGATGCTAATTAAGATATAATGAAGAATAATTTCTAGATTTCATTAAGTCTAGTCTTTTAGTCTACTTTCGTAAGCTGGGCTGAGCCTCTTAGAATTAGTCGATGTTTTGTGTACGTTGCTACCAAATTTTAACCGTGAATAAATCATCGTATTAATGTAGTGACTGTTGGTGACTGGGAAGCCGAATACCGCGACCTGTAGGTCTATTGTGCTATCCCACGGAAATGAGGACAGACGGAGAGAAAGACTGAGAAAGTATGGTGGGAGAAGTGCAGGGGAAACGGGAGAACCCGAGAAAACCTGTCCAGCGCGGATCGTCCACCATCACGAAACGCACAAGAGAACCGAACCTCGGTAGTCAGAGGTAAGATACCAATGTCCTAACGACAACACCAATCGTGCGGCCGAAATATTTATCAAGAGACGATATAACTTTAGCATTTGAATTTTTTTCCTTTATAGGATTTATCGGAAAACTGTGAATGTGAGGCAAAAAAACAACTTTAGAATCGACACAATGAATTTCAATAGATTTTCCTATGAAATTAGTTATTTGATTACAGTTAATTGGATTAATTTAAATAATTATTTGAGGATTTAATCATTATATTTTTCCTAAATTGAATCTGTTATTTTTGTTTGTAGATGCAATTTAAAATCATTTATCTTGTTTCGTGATTTTATAAAAAAAAAACAACAAAAAAAATTTTTGTTTTCAATTATTTTAGGATTTATTTTTATTACAGAAACATCGCAGAGTAACTGAATTTCAGCTATACTCTATTTTCTCTACAGCGGAAATATATTTTGAAGAGTATTGGCATTTCGTTTTTTATTGTTGTTTAATCCTCTATTTATGATAGTAAAACGTATCAACCATTGCAATAAGAATTCGAGATATCTCCTACATCTCTGATTATCCTATGTCTCTAATATCTCTAAACTACTTTATTTATTCTGTATTCAAATTAATTCA